>CM056049.1:698192125-698712125 GCA_029574335.1 Rana kukunoris
CTGTTTGTTTATTAAATAAAGTCATGTGATACTACAGGTTTGATAGTTTTATAAATACAGTTTTATTATACTGCAGGGCCTGTTTGTTTATAAATAAAGTTTTAATGATACTACAGGGTCTGTCTGGTATAAATAAAGTTTTATTATACTGCAGGGTCTGTCTGTTTATAAATAAAGTTTTATGATACTACGGGTCTGTTTGTTTATCAATAAGTTTTATTATACTACAGGGTCTGTTTGTTTATAAATAAAGTAATGTGATACTACAGGGTTTGATAGTTTATAAATAAAGTTTTTATGATACTACAGGGTTTGTTTGTTTATCAATAAGTTATATGATACTACAGGGTCTGTTTGTTTATAAATAAAGTTTTATGATACTACAGGGTCTGTTTGTTTATCAATAAGTTTTGTGATACTACAGGGCCTGTTTGTTTATAAATAAAGTTTTATGATACTACAGGGTGTTTGTTTATAAATAAAGTTTTATGATACTGCAGGGCTGTTAGTTGTTATAAATAAAGTTTTATGATACTACAGGGTCTGTTTGTTTATCTATAAAGTTTTATGATACTACAGGGTCTGTTTGTTTATCAATAAAGTTACATGATACTACAGGGTCTGTTTGTTTATAAATAAAGTTTTATTATACTACATGGTATGTATGTTTATAAATAAAGTCATGTGATACTACAGGGTTTGATAGTTTCTAAATAAAGTTTTTTAATACTACAGGGTTTGTTTGTTTATCATAAAGTTATATGATACTACAGGGTCTGTTTGTTTATAAATAAAGTTTTATGATATACAGGGTCTGTTTGTTTTATCAATAAAGTTTGTGATACTACAGGGCTGTTTGTTTTTTAAATAAAGTTTTATGATACTACAGGGCCTGTTTGTTATAATAACGTTTTATGATACTACAGGGCCTGTTTGTTTATAAATAAAGTTTTATGATACTACAGGGTCTGTTTGTTTATCAATAAAGTTTTATGATACTACAGGGTCTGTTTGTTTATCAATAAAGTTACATGATACTATAGGGTCTGTTTGTTTATAAATAAAGTTTTATTATACTACATGGTATGTATGTTTATAAATAAAGTCATGTGATACTACAGGGTTTGATAGTTTATAAATAAGGTTTTTTAATACTACAGGGTTTGTTTGTTTATCAATAAAGTTATATGATACTACAGGGTCTGTTTGTTTATAAATAAAGTTTTATGATACTACAGGTTCTGTTTGTTTATCAATAAAGTTTTGTGATACTACAGGGCCTGTTTGTTTTTAAATACAGTTTTATGATACTACATGGCCTGTTTGTTTATAAATAAAGTTTTATGATACTACAGGGCCTGTTTGTTTATAAATAACGTTTTATGATACTACAGGGTCTGTTTGTTTATCAATAAAGTTTTATGATACTACAGGGTCTGTTTGTTTATCAATAAAGTTTTATTATACTACAGGGTCTGTTTGTTTATAAATAAAGTCATGTGATACTACAGGGTTTGATAGTTTATAAATACAGTTTTATGATACTACAGGGTCTGTTTGTTTATAAATAAAGTTTTGTGATATCACAGGGTCTGTTTGTTTATCAATAAAGTTTTGTGATACTACAGGGCCTGTTTGTTTTTAAATAAAGTTTTATGATACTACAGGGCCTGTTTGTTTTTATAAATAAAGTTTTATGATACTACAGGGCCTGTTGTTTATAAATAAAGTTTTATGATACTACAGGGTCTGTTTGTTTATCTATAAAGTTTTATGATACTACAGGGTCTGTTTGTTTATCAATAAAGTTACATGATACTACAGGGTCTGTTTGTTTATAAATAAAGTTTTTTTATACTACATGGTATGTATGTTTATAAATAAAGTCATGTGATACTACAGGGTTTGATAGTTTATAAATAAAGTTTTTTAATACTACAGGGTTTGTTTGTTTATCAATAAAGTTATATGATACTACAGGGTCTGTTTGTTTATAAATAAAGTTTTATGATACTACAGGGTCTGTTTGTTTATCAATAAAGTTTTGTGATACTACAGGGCATGTTTGTTTATAAAATAAAGTTTTATGTACTACAGGGCTGTTTGTTTATAAATAAAGTTTTATGATACTACAGGGTCTGTTTGTTTATCAATAAAGTTTTATGATACTACAGGGTCTGTTTGTTTATCAATAAAGTTTTATGATACTACAGGGTCTGTTTGTTTATCAATAAAGTTTTATTATACTACAGGGTCTGTTTGTTTATAAATAAAGTCATGTGATACTACAGGGTTTGATAGTTTATAAATAAAGTTTTATGATACTACAGGGTCTGTTTGTTTATAAATAAAGTTTTATGATACTACAGGGTCTGTTTGTTTATCAATAAAGTTTTATGATACTACAGGGTCTGTTTGTTTATCAATAAAGTTTTATGATACTACAGGGTCTGTTTGTTTATAAATAAAGTCATGTGATACTACAGGGTTTGATAGTTTATAAATAAAGTTTTATGATACTACAGGGTCTGTTTGTTTATAAATAACGTTTTATGATACTACAGGGTCGGTTTGTTTATCAATAAAGTTTTGTGATACTACAGGGCCTGTTTGTTTTTAAATAAAGTTTTATGATACTACAGGGCCTGTTTGTTTATAAATAACGTTTTATGATCCTACAGGGCCTGTTTGTTTATAAATAAAGTTTTATGATACTACAGGGTCTGTTTGTTTATCAATAAAGGTTTATGATACTACAGGGTCTGTTTGTTTATCAATAAAGTTACATGATACTATAGGGTCTGTTTGTTTATAAATAAGGTTTTATTATACTACATGGTATGTATGTTTATAAATAAAGTCATGTGATACTACAGGGTTTGATAGTTTATAAATAAAGTTTTTTTTTAATATACAGGGTTTTGTTTGTTTATCAATAAAGTTATATGATACTACAGGGTCTGTTTGTTTATAAATAAAGTTTTATGATACTACAGGGTCTGTTTGTTTATCAATAAAGTTTTGTGATACTACAGGTCCGGTTTGTTTTTAAATACAGTTTTATGATACTACAGGGCCCGTTTGTTTATAAATAAAGTTTTATGATACTACAGGGCCTGTTTGTTTTTATAAATAAGTTTTATGATACTACAGGGTCTGTTTGTTTATCAATACGTTTTATTATACTACAGGTCTGTTTGTTTATAAATAAAGTCATGTGATACTACAGGGTTTGATAGTTTATAAATAAAGTTTTATGATACTACAGGGTCTGTTTGTTTATAAATAACGTTTTATGATACTACAGGGTCGGTTTGTTTATCAATAAAGTTTTGTGATACTACAGGGCCTGTTTGTTTTTAAATAAAGTTTTATGATACTACAGGGCCTGTTTGTTTATAAATAACGTTTTATGATACTACAGGGCCTGTTTGTTTATAAATAAAGTTTTATGATACTACAGGGTCCGTTTGTTTATCAATAAAGTTTTATGATACTACAGGGTCTGTTTGTTTATCAATAAAGTTACATGATACTATAGGGTCTGTTTGTTTATAAATAAGGTTTTATTATACTACATGGTATGTATGTTTATAAATAAAGTCATGTGATACTACAGGTTTTGATAGTTTATAAATAAAGTTTTTTAATACTACAGGGTTGGTTTGTTTATCAATAAAGTTATATGATACTACAGGGTCTGTTTGTTTATAAATAAAGTTTTATGATACTACAGGGTCTGTTTGTTTATCAATAAAGTTTTGTGATACTACAGGTCCGGTTTGTTTTTAAATACAGTTTTATGATACTACAGGGCCCGTTTGTTTATAAATAAAGTTTTATGATACTACAGGGCCTGTTTGTTTATAAATAAAGTTTTATGATACTACAGGGTCTGATTGTTTATCAATAAAGTTTTATGATACTACAGGGTCTGTTTGTTTATCAATAAAGTTTTATGATACTACAGGGTCTGTTTGTTTATCAATAAAGTTTTATTATACTACAGGGTCTGTTTGTTTATAAATAAAGTCATGTGATACTACAGGGTTTGATAGTTTATAAATAAAGTTTTATGATACTACAGGGTCTGTTTGTTTATAAATAAAGTTTTGTGATACTACAGGGCCTGTTTGTTTTTAAATAAAGTTTTATGATACTACAGGGCCTGTTTGTTTATAAATAAAGTTTTATGATACTACAGGGCCTGTTTGTTTATAAATAAAGTTTTATGATACTACAGGGTCTGTTTGTTTATCAATAAAGTTTTATGATACAACAGGGTCTGTTTGTTTATCAATAAAGTTACATGGTACTACAGGGTCTGTTTGTTTATAAATAAAGTTTTATTATACTACATGGTATGTATGTTTATAAATAAAGTCATGTGATACTACAGGGTTTGATAGTTTATAAATAATGTTTTTTAATACTACAGGGTTTGTTTGTTTATCAATAAAGTTATATGATACTACAGGGTCTGTTTGTTTATAAATAAAGTCATGTGATACTACAGGGTTTGATAGTTTATAAATAAAGTTTTATGATACTACAGGGTCTGTTTGTTTATCAATAAAGTTATATGATACTACAGGGTCTGTTTGTTTATAAATAAAGTCATGTGATACTACAGGGTTTGATAGTTTATAAATACAGTTTTATTATACTGCAGGGCCTGTTTGTTTATAAATAAAGTTTTATGATACTACAGGGTCTGTCTGTTTATAAATAAAGTTTTATTATACTGCAGGGTCTGTCTGTTTATAAATAAAGTTTTATGATACTACAGGAACTGTTTGTTTATAAATAAAGTTTTGTGATATCACAGGGTCTGTTTGTTTATAAATAAAGTCATGTGATACTACAGGGTTTGATAGTTTATAAATAAAGTTTTATGATACTACAGGGTCTGTTTGTTTATAAATAAAGTTTTATGCTACTACAGGGTCTGTTTGTTTATCAATAAAGTTTTGTGATACTACAGGGCCTGTTTGTTTTTAAATAAAGTTTTATGATACTACAGGGCCTGTTTGTTTATAAATAACGTTTTATGATACTACAGGGCCTGTTTGTTTATAAATAAAGTTTTATGATACTACAGGGTCTGTTTGTTTATCAATAAAGTTTTATGATACTACAGGGTCTGTTTGTTTATCAATAAAGTTACATGATACTATAGGGTCTGTTTGTTTATAAATAAAGTTTTATTATAATACATGGTATGTATGTTTATAAATAAAGTCATGTGATACTACAGGGTTTGATAGTTTATAAATAAGGGGGCAGATTCACAAAACAATTACGCCTGTCTAACTGGGGTTAGACAGGAGTAATTTCAAATTTCGCGCGGCGTATCACTAGTTTGAATCCTCAAACCATGATACGCCGGCTTCGGGCTTCGATCCGAGAGGCTTACGTCTTCGTAAGCCTTCGGATCTACGCTGCCATCTATTTGCGGCCGCTGGGAGGAGTTCGCGTCGTTTTGGTGCGTCGGGATATGCAAATGTGTTTTTACGGGGATTCACGAACATACGAGCGGGCGTCGCAATCGTTTTCGTCTATTTTTTACTACGTAATGTTAGAGCAGCTTTTTGCTGCTCTAACTTTACGTAGCCCATGTTAAGTATGGCCGTCGTTCCCGCTTCGAATTTATTTAAATTTTTAATTTGTTAACGTAACTCGTCGGGACGTGGATCGGCCGTAAAGTACGCTACATAAACAACGAATGACGTCACGACGTGATTTCGCGCAATGCACGGCGGGAAATTTGCGAACGGAGCATGCGCAGATCGATCGCCGCGGGAACGCGCCTAATTTAAATGTTTCACGCCCCCTACTCGCGCAAATGGATTGCGACGGGAGAAATACACTACGCCGCCGTCGTTTACCGGAGAAAATCTACCTGAATTCCACGTAGAGCAAGGTAAAAAACGGCGGCGTAGTGTATTTCTGATACGCTACGCTACGCAAAATGTCTGTGAATCTGCCCCAAGGTTTTTTAATACTACAGGGTTTGTTTGTTTATCAATAAAGTTATATGATACTACAGGGTCTGTTTGTTTATAAATAAAGTTTTATGATACTACAGGGCCTGTTTGTTTATAAATAAAGTGTTATGATACTACAGGGCCTGTTTGTTTATAAATAAAGTTTTATGATACTACAGGGTCTGTTTGTTTATCAATAAAGTTTTATGATACTACAGGGTCTGTTTGTTTATCAATAAAGTTTTATTATACTACAGGGTCTGTTTGTTTATCAATAAAGTTATATGATACTACAGGGTCTGTTTGTTTATAAATAAAGTTTTATGATACTACAGGGTCTGTTTGTTTATCAATAAAGTTTTATGATACTACAGGGTCTGTTTGTTTATCAATAAAGTTTTATGATACTACAGGGTCTGTTTGTTTATAAATAAAGTTTTATTATACTACAGTGTCTGTTTGTTTATAAATAAAGTCATGTGATACTACAGGGTTTGATAGTTTATAAATAAAGTTTTATGATACTACAGGGTTTATTTGTTTATCAATAAAGTTATATGATACTACAGGGTCTGTTTGTTTATAAATAAAGTTTTATGATACTACAGGGTCTGTTTGTTTATCAATAAAGTTTTGTGATACTACAGGGCCTGTTTGTTTATAAATAAAGTTTTATGATACTACAGGGGCTGTTTGTTTATAAATAAAGTTTTATGATACTACAGGGTCTGTTTGTTTATCAATAACGTTTTATGATACTACAGGGTCTGTTTGTTTATCAATAACGTTTTATGATACTACAGGGTCTGTTTGTTTATAAATAAAGTTTTGTGATATCACAGGGTCTGTTTGTTTATAAATAAAGTCATGTGATACTACAGGGTTTGATAGTTTATAAATAAAGTTTTATGATACTACAGGGTCTGTTTGTTTATAAATAAAGTTTTATGATACTACAGGGTCTGTTTGTTTAACAATAAAGTTTTGTGATACTACAGGGCCTGTTTGTTTTTAAATAAAGTTTTATGATACTACAGGGTCTGTTTGTTTATCAATAAAGTTACATGATACTACAGGGTCTGTTTGTTTATAAATAAAGTTTTATTATACTACATGGTATGTATGTTTATAAATAAAGTCATGTGATACTACAGGGTTTGATAGTTTATAAATGACGGGGCAGATTCACGTAGATCGGCGCATTATCATTCCGGCGTAGCGCACCACTTTTCCGTTAGACTTGCGCAATCTAGCCGCGTAATCCGGCGATTCACGTAGCTTTTACGCAAGAGCTTGCGCAAACGTAAGGTTTTTTCCGTAGGCGTAAGGAGGAGTAATACAAATTGGGAGGGACGTGGGCGTGTTACATTGAAATGAGCCGTGACCCCATGCAAATGAAGGGCCGGCCGACTCGCGCATGCGCGCATGAAGGAAACCATGTCAGCTCCGTTGTGCGCATGCTCACAACTCGGGAGCGGCGCAATCATTGAAATTGGAAATGGACTAGGGCAATGTTGTGAACTACGCAGACAGCATAAATAGACACACACAAACGCCCTTCCATTGCAAAAGTACATCCCTTTGTGTCCCTTCCCATTGAATCAAGTGCTTTTGCTCTGTTGTTCGTTAGAGTGTGTTTTGTAGTTGTGAGATTAGTGTTCTGTGTGATCTTGTGCTTGTTGGTAGTTTTGTGAAAGTGTATTTTGATAAGTGTTTTGAGACTGTTTGTTTGATTGATAGATTTCTGAGCGTTTGTTTTCTTGCTTTATTTTTTCATCTGATTTTTTTGTGTGTGTTTCTTGCTGAGTGCTAGTGTGATTTTTGGCTGTTCTTTTTCTCTTTGTGTGTGTTCTTGTCTGATTGGTTGTGCTTGTATTTGTGACAGATTTTTGGTGACTGCTAGTGAGTTTGTTTGGAAGTATGACTGAGAGAAAAAGAAAGCTCAATTTTACTGTGGGGGAAAAAAGAATTCTTGCCCGGGCCATTACCGACTATGGGCGTTTTCTCCACGGCCCGCAGAGTGCCACCACCACCCCGGCCAGGAGGAGGGAGATCTTGGATATGATCACAGAGCAGGTCAATTCATCGGGGGAGGGGAGACACGGACCCGCTCTGGGATAGAAAAGAAAATAAATGACTCCGGCGTGAGGTGAAAAAAAAACTGGCCGCAATAAATGCCCATGCCAGGGGCACAGGAGGGGGCCCACCATGCCGGGTTAGATTTTCTGAGACGGAGCGTGTGGTGGCCCTGACCTTTCACCGGCATGAAGTGGAGGGCCTGCCAGGCTTTGACACAAGTCCGGTCCCCGCGGTGCCAGGTAAGGTTTTTATTTCTCTCAGGTGTGTAGCATGTGTGGGGGGAGGGGGTGAAAGGGAATATGTGGCAAGTGTGTGGATCCTCCAACCTGTGAATGTTTTGTGTCATCCACAGCTGTGCAGGAGGGTGCAGGGCCATCTGGACTGACCGCTCCAACCCCAGGACAGCAGCCTAATGAGGCCCCCCCAACAAGGCCAGAGTCCGCAGAGGAGGAACAAGAGGAGGGGGAGGATCATGCGGAGGACGATCATGAGGAGGAGCAGAATCATGAGGAGGAGGAGTCCATGGAAGGCACTGGCCCTTTGGTTTCTGCGGACTCTTCCCCTCTGGCTGCAAGAAGCCTGCCCTCCCTAAGGGTCAGCCCCCCCCCCTCCTCCCCCAACATGGCTCCCCTCACAAGGGCCTCCCCTTCTCCCCGGCCACAACCATCAGCTGGAGCCAGGAGGTCATCCCCAAGCACCAGGGGGGCGCCCAATCTCATGCCCGCCTGTCTGAGAAGGAACCTGGCCACCCAGACCCGCCTTCTGAGACAGCTCTGCCAGACTATGGGGCGGGTGGATCAGAGCCTGTCCTCCATTAATGATAGCCTGGGTAACCTGGACTCCCACTCCCGGGCCTCCACAACCTGCCTAAATGACCTGCAAACTACAGCAGCAGGCGTTGGGCAGGATGTGAGGGCCCTTACCCAGGCTATCCAGGGCAACACGGCAACACTTGGTGCTGCCCTGGACAGAATAGCCGTGGCCTTGGAGGGGCAGGCCGCCAGGTGGGCAGATCTCAGGGGCTGCTCCTCCTTCCCCGGCTTTTCCCCTCCCCCATGCGTCTCCCCTGAGGGTCCGGGGCCGTGGCCGGGGCGCCCCAGGCGTGGCTCAGGCAGAGGGCAATAATTTTTTTTTCCCCTTTTGTTTGTTTTGAAAGCTTTTTTTTTTTTGTTCTCTGCTTTTTTTTTTTGTTTTTTCTAAGCATTTTTTTTTCCTATGCATTTTTTGTTTTTATGCATTTTTCTTTGTTTGACTTTTTTGGCATATTTTGGGTTGTGAATGATGTTTGAATGTGGGGGTGACATTCCTGCTGGAAAAGGGGTGTCACCCTCAATTTTGGTGGAGAAGGGTTCCCCAGGACCAAGGGAGAAGTGATTCCCAGGTCCGTGTGAATGGTGTATGAATGTACAGTGACATAATTGGAGCCTTGACGTGGCGTTACTGCTCACCAGTCTTGCATGGTGGACTGGTGCCAATCCAATTTGATGAGGATGTGGGGGTGTGTGTGCTAGGGACCACAGTGGTGTGCATGCATGCATTCTCATTGTGCCATGATTAATGTGTGTGTTTAACGTGCAAAGATGCCCAATATGAGCTGCCTCCTGACTGCTCTTCCCTCAGAAGACGGGGTATCCTCGGTTAGGGGTTGATTTTCTGGTTGGGGGGTCAGATCATCACGTAGCTCAACCTGCAGGCCCTTCCTCACTGCGAGATTGTGTAGCATGCAACATGCAGCGATGATATGGCACACAAAGTTTGGGGAATACAACAGTGTACCCCCAGACTTATCCAGGCATCGGAAACGTGACTTCAGGAGGCCAAAGGTGCGCTCCACCACTGCACGGGTTTTGATGTGTGCTTCATTGTATCGTTCCTCTCCTGGGGTTTGGGGGTTCGGATAGGAGTCATGAGATGGGGTCCCAGTGCATATGCAGAGTCACCTGTAAAGGAAAAGACAGGAGAATGTTAGTCATGCATGTGCCACTTCTGTTGTGCATCACGGGAGGGGATAGTCATGCCTGACTCCCATGTCACTCACCAACCAGCCAGGTGTTCCCATACACGTTCTGTTCGAATTCTGTTCGGATGTGGCTTTGATTGTAGATGTAGCTGTCATGGCTGGACCCTGGGTGTTTGGCACGGACGTGCCATATGAGGCCTTGGGCATCAACTATCACCTGTACGTTGATGGAGTGCCAATTCTTCCGATTGCGGTACATGTGCTCGGTCTCATGGGGGGGGCTGGAGTGCCACATGTGTGCAATCTATGGCCCCCACAGTGCGTGGGAATCTGGCAATTCGGTAGAAATCTGCCATTGCCTTGATTCGAATCTCCTCAGTGGTGGGTTTGATGATTTGGTTGGCCAAGCGTGTGAGGATTGCAGGGACAACCTGGTGCACACATCTGCTCATGGAGGATTGTGACATCCCAGCCACCACTCCACTTGTACGCTGAAAAGAGCCACTGGCAAGGACATGGAGTGTTGCCAGGACCTTCACCAGTGGCTGCACTGCATGTGAGCGTTGTGTTGGGCTGGTGATGTCCTCCTGCAGGGTTGTGGTTAATTCCAGGATGGCATGAGGGGGGAATCTGAAGATGCGATACACCTCAGAATCACTCATGCCAAACAGGTCTATGCGTGTGCGGTATACCCTCTCCCGTGCCATCCTCCGTGCCCTCCTCCTTCTTTGGTCATCTATATTCACTAGTGCAGCTATGAGCGACGATGCCCCTAGCATGTTGGCAGTCAAATTGTAGTGCAACACGTGTGTGTGGTCTGCTCCTCAATAACGGTGTTGCTTTATCTGACAATTAGACTTTTTTTCAAAAGTTAGATCAGCTTTTATGGGCTCTAACTTTAGACAGGACATTTTGAGTTGCGCCACATCGCGTAGCCTGCGCAGCAACTGCGTTTTTTTGTGAATCCCCGTAACTCCCTCATTAGCATATTTGACTAGCAAATCAATGGTGTGTCTAGCGCAGTTTTGCGCGAAGGGAAGCGAATGTCTAACTCAATTACGCCGGACCAAAAAACGTAGATTTCTGGCGTATATTGTTTTGTGAATCGCGTCCAACTATACGCACGCGCACATTTAGACTTACGCACGCGCAACAGCAGTTGCGCACGCGTAATCGCTCTGTGAATCTGGCCCAACGTTTTTTAATACTACAGGGTTTGTTTGTTTATCAAAAAAGTTATATGATACTACAGGGTCTGTTTGTTTATAAATAAAGTCATGTGATACTACAGGGTTTGATAGTTTATAAATACAGTTTTATTATACTGCAGGGCCTGTTTGTTTATAAATAAAGTTTTATGATACTACAGGGACTGTCTGTTTATAAATACAGTTTTATTATACTGCAGGGTCTGTCTGTTTATAAATAAAGTTTTATGATACTACAGGAACTGTTTGTTTATAAATAAAGTTTTGTGATATCACAGGGTCTGTTTGTTTATAAATAAAGTCATGTGATACTACAGGGTTTGATAGTTTATAAATAAAGTTTTATGATACTACAGGGTCTGTTTGCTTATAAATAAAGTTTTATGCTACTACAGGGTCTGTTTGTTTATCAATAAAGTTTTGTGATACTACAGGGCCTGTTTGTTTTTAAATAAAGTTTTATGATACTGCAGGGCCTGTTTGTTTATAAATAACGTTTTATGATACTACAGGACCTGTTTGTTTATAAATAACGTTTTATGATACTACAGGGTCTGTTTGTTTATCAATAAAGTTTTATGATACTACAGGGTCTGTTTGTTTATCAATAAAGTTACATGATACTATAGGGTCTGTTTGTTTATAAATAAAGTTTTATTATACTACATGGTATGTATGTTTATAAATAAAGTCATGTGATACTACAGGGTTTGATAGTTTATAAATAAGGTTTTTTAATACTACAGGGTTTGTTTGTTTATCAATAAAGTTATATGATACTACAGGGTCTGTTTGTTTATAAATAAAGTTTTATGATACTACAGGTTCTGTTTGTTTATTAATAACGTTTTGTGATACTACAGGGCCTGTTTGTTTTTAAATACAGTTTTATGATACTACAGGGCCTGTTTGTTTATAAATAAAGTTTTATGATACTACAGGGCCTGTTTGTTTATAAATAAAGTTTTATGATACTACAGGGTCTGTTTGTTTATCAATAAAGTTTTATGATACTACAGGGTCTGTTTGTTTATCAATAAAGTTTTATGATACTACAGGGTCTGTTTGTTTATCAATAAAGTTGTATTATACTACAGGGTCTGTTTGTTTATAAATAAAGTCATGTGAAACTACAGGGTTTAATAGTTTATAAATACAGTTTTATGATACTACAGGGTCTGTTTGTTTATAAATAAAGTTTTGTGATATCACAGGGTCTGTTTGTTTATCAATAAAGTTTTGTGATACTACAGGGCCTGTTTGGGCCTGTTTGTTTATAAATAAAGTTTTGTGATATCACAGGGTCTGTTTGTTTATCAATAAAGTTTTGTGATACTACAGGGCCTGTTTGGGCCTGTTTGTTTATAAATAAAGTTTTATGATACTACAGGGCCTGTTTGTTTATAAATAAAGTTTTATGATACTACAGGGTCTGTTTGTTTATCTATAAAGTTTTATGATACTACAGGGTCTGTTTGTTTATCAATAAAGTTACATGATACTACAGGGTCTGTTTGTTATAAATAAAGTTTTATTATACTACATGGTATGTATGTTTATAAATAAAGTCATGTGATACTACAGGGTTGGATTGTTTATAAATAACGTTTTTTAATACTACAGGGTTTGTTTGTTTATCAATAAAGTTATATGATACTACAGGGTCTGTTTGTTTATAAATAAAGTTTTATGATACTACAGGGTCTGTTTGTTTATCAATAAAGTTTTGTGATACTACAGGGCCTGTTTGTTTATAAATAAAGTTTTATGATACTACAGGGCCTGTTTGTTTATAAATAAAGTTTTATGATACTACAGGGTCTGTTTGTTTATCAATAAAGTTTTATGATACTACAGGGTCTGTTTGTTTATCAATAAAGTTTTATGATACTACAGGGTCTGTTTGTTTATCAATAAAGTTTTATTATACTACAGGGTCTGTTTGTGTATAAATAAAGTCATGTGATACTACAGGGTTTGATAGTTTATAAATAAAGTTTCATGATACTACAGGGTTTGTTTGTTTATCAATAAAGTTATATGATACTACAGGGTCTATTTGTTTATAAATAAAGTTTTATGATACTACAGGGTCTGTTTGTTTATCAATAAAGTTTTGTGATACTACAGGGCCTGTTTGTTTATAAATAAAGTTTTATGATACTACAGGGCCTGTTTGTTTATAAATAAAGTTTTATGATACTACAGGGTCTGTTTGTTTATCAATAAAGTTTTATGATACTACAGGGTCTGTTTGTTTATCAATAAAGTTGTGTGATACTACAGGGCCTGTTTGTTTTTAAATAAAGTTTTATGATACTACAGGGCCTGTTTTTTTAGAAATAAAGTTTTATGATACTACAGGGTCTGTTTGTTTATCAATAAAGTTTTATGATACTACAGGGTCTGTTTGTTTATCAATAAAGTTACATGATACTACAGGGTCTGTTTGTTTATAAATAAAGTTTTATTATACTACATGGTATGTATGTTTATAAATAAAGTCATGTGATACTACAGGGTTTGATAGTTTATAAATTAAGTTTTTTAATACTACAGGGTTTGTTTGTTTATCAATAAAGTTATATGATACTACAGGGTCTGTTTGTTTATAAATAAAGTCATGTGATACTACAGGGTTTGTTAGTTTATAAATAAAGTTTTATGATACTACAGGGTCTGTTTGTTTATCAATAAAGTTATATGATACTACAGGGTCTGTTTGTTTATAAATAAAGTCATGTGATACTACAGGGTTTGATAGTTTATAAATACAGTTTTGTTATACTGCAGGGCCTGTTTGTTTATAAATAAAGTTTTATGATACTACAGGGTCTGTCTGTTTATAAATAAAGTTTTATTATACTGCAGGGTCTGTCTGTTTATAAATAAAGTGTTATGATACTACAGGAACTGTTTGTTTGTTTATAAATAAAGTTTTGTGATATCACAGGGTCTGTTTGTTTATAAATAAAGTCATGTGATACTACAGGGTTTGATAGTTTATAAATAAAGTTTTATGATACTACAGGGTCTGTTTGTTTATCAATAAAGTTATATAATACTACAGGGTCTGTTTGTTTATAAATAAAGTTTTATGATACTACAGGGTCTGTTTGTTTATCAATAAAGTTTTGTGATACTACAGGGCCTGTTTGTTTTTAAATAAAGTTTTATGATACTACAGGACCTGTTTGTTTATAAATAACGTTTTATGATACTACAGGGCCTGTTTGTTTATAAATAAAGTTTTATGATACTACAGGGTCTGTTTGTTTATCAATAAAGTTTTATGATACTACAGGGTCTGTTTGTTTATCAATAAAGTTACATGATACTATAGGGTCTGTTTGTTTATAAATAAAGTTTTATTATACTACATGGTATGTATGTTTATAAATAAAGTCATGTGATACTACAGGGTTTGATAGTTTATAAATAAAGTTTTTTAATACTACAGGGTTTGTTTGTTTATCAATAAAGTTATATGATACTACAGGGTCTGTTTGTTTATAAATAAAGTTTTATGATACGACAGGGTCTGTTTGTTTATCAGTAAAGTTTTGTGATACTACAGGGCCTGTTTGTTTTTAAATACAGTTTTATGATACTACAGGGCCTGTTTGTTTATAAATAAAGTTTTATGATACTACAGGGCCTGTTTGTTTATAAATAAAGTTTTATGATACTACAGGGTCTGTTTGTTTATCAATAAAGTTTTATGATAATACAGGGTCTGTTTGTTTATCAATAAAGTTTTATGATACTACAGGGTCTGTTTGTTTATCAATAAAGTTTTATTATACTACAGGGTATGTTTGTTTATAAATAAAGTCATGTGATACTACAGGGTTTGATAGTTTATAAATAAAGTTTTAGGATACTACAGGGTCTGTTTGTTTATAAATAAAGTTTTGTGATATCACAGGGTCTGTTTGTTTATAAATAAAGTCATGTGATACTACAGGGTTTGATAGTTTATAAATAAAGTTTTATGATACTACAGGGTCTGTTTGTTTATAAATAAAGTTTTATGATACTACAGGGTCTGTTTGTTTATCAATAAAGTTTTGTGATACTACAGGGCCTGTTTGTTTTTAAATAAAGTTTTATGATACTACAGGGCCTGTTTGTTTATAAATAAAGTTTTATGATACTACAGGACCTGTTTGTTTATAAATAAAGTTTTATGATACTACAGGGTCTGTTTGTTTATCAATAAAGTTTTATGATACTACAGGGTCTGTTTGTTTATCAATAAAGTTACATGATACTACAGGGTCTGTTTGTTTATAAATAAAGTTTTATTATACTACATGGTATGTATGTTTATAAATAAAGTCATGTGATACTACAGGGTTTGATAGTTTATAAATAAAGTTTTTTAATACTACAGGGTTTGTTTGTTTATCAATAAAGTTATATGATACTACTGGGTCTGTTTGTTTATAAATAACGTCATGTGATACTACAGGGTTTGATAGTTTATAAATAAAGTTTTATGATACTACAGGGTCTGTTTGTTTATCAATAAAGTTATATGATACTACAGGGTCTGTTTGTTTATAAATAAAGTCATGTGATACTACAGGGTTTGATAGTTTGTAAATACAGTTTTATTATACTGCAGGGCCTGTTTGTTTATAAATAAAGTTTTATGATACTACAGGGCCTGTTTGTTTATAAATAAAGTTTTATGATACTACAGGGTCTGTTTGTTTATCAATAAAGTTTTATGATACTACAGGGTCTGTTTGTTTATCAATAAAGTTTTTATTATACTACAGGGTCTGTTTGTTTATAAATAAAGTCATGTGATACTACAGGGTTTGATAGTTTATAAATACAGTTTTATGATACTACAGGGTCTGTTTGTTTATAAATAAAGTTTTGTGATATCACAGGGTCTGTTTGTTTATCAATAAAGTTTTGTGATACTACAGGGCCTGTTTGTTTTTAAATAAAGTTTTATGATACTACAGGGCCTGTTTGTTTATAAATAAAGTTTTATGATACTACAGGGCCTGTTTGTTTATAAATAAAGTTTTATGATACTACAGGGTCTGTTTGTTTATCTATAAAGTTTTATGATACTACAGGGTCTGTTTGTTTATCAATAAAGTTACATGATACTACAGGGTCTGTTTGTTTATAAATACAGTTTTATTATACTACATGGTATGTATGTTTATAAATAAAGTCATGTGATACTACAGGGTTTGATAGTTTATAAATAAAGTTTTTTAATACTACAGGGTTTATTTGTTTATCAATAAAGTTATATGATACTACAGGGTCTGTTTGTTTATAAATAAAGTTTTATGATACTACAGGGTCTGTTTGTTTATCAATAAAGTTTTGTGATACTACAGGGCCTGTTTGTTTATAAATAAAGTTTTATGATACTACAGGGCCTGTTTGTTTATAAATAAAGTTTTATGATACTACAGGGTCTGTTTGTTTATCAATAAAGTTTTATGATACTACAGGGTCTGTTTGTTTATCAATAAAGTTTTATTATACTACAGGGTCTGTTTGTTTATAAATAAAGTCATGTGATACTACAGGGTTTGATAGTTTATAAATAAAGTTTTATGATACTACAGGGTTTGTTTGTTTATCAATAAAGTTATATGATACTACAGGGTCTATTTGTTTATAAATAAAGTTTTATGATACTACAGGGTCTGTTTGTTTATCAATAAAGTTTTGTGATACTACAGGGCCTGTTTGTTTGTAAATAAAGTTTTATGATACTACAGGGCCTGTTTGTTTATAAATAAAGTTTTATGATACTACAGGGTCTGTTTGTTTATCAATAAAGTTTTATGATACTACAGGGTCTGTTTGTTTATCAATAAAGTTTTATGATACTACAGGGTCTGTTTGTTTATAAATAAAGTTTTGTGATATCACAGGGTCTGTTTGTTTATAAATAAAGTCATGTGATACTACAGGGTTTGATAGTTTATAAATAAAGTTTTATGATACTACAGGGTCTGTTTGTTTATAAATAAAGTTTTATGATACTACAGGGTCTGTTTGTTTATCAATAAAGTTGTGTGATACTACAGGGCCTGTTTGTTTTTAAATAAAGTTTTATGATACTACAGGGCCTGTTTTTTTTTAGAAATAAAGTTTTATGATACTACAGGGTCTGTTTGTTTATCAATAAAGTTTTATGATACTACAGGGTCTGTTTGTTTATCAATAAAGTTACATGATACTACAGGGTCTGTTTGTTTATAAATAAAGTTTTATTATACTACATGGTATGTATGTTTATAAATAAAGTCATGTGATACTACAGGGTTTGATAGTTTATAAATTAAGTTTTTTAATACTACAGGGTTTGTTTGTTTATCAATAAAGTTATATGATACTACAGGGTCTGTTTGTTTATAAATAAAGTCATGTGATACTACAGGGTTTGTTAGTTTATAAATAAAGTTTTATGATACTACAGGGTCTGTTTGTTTATCAATAAAGTTATATGATACTACAGGGTCTGTTTGTTTATAAATAAAGTCATGTGATACTACAGGGTTTGATAGTTTATAAATACAGTTTTGTTATACTGTAGGGCCTGTTTGTTTATAAATAAAGTTTTATGATACTACAGGGTCTGTCTGTTTATAAATAAAGTTTTATTATACTGCAGGGTATGTATGTTTATAAATAAAGTTTTATGATACTACAGGAACTGTTTGTTTGTTTATAAATAAAGTTTTGTGATATCACAGGGTCTGTTTGTTTATAAATAAAGTCATGTGATACTATAGGGTTTGATAGTTTATAAATAAAGTTTTATGATACTACAGGGTCTGTTTGTTTATCAATAAAGTTATATAATACTACAGGGTCTGTTTGTTTATAAATAACGTTTTATGATACTACAGGGTTGGTTTGTTTATCAATAAAGTTTTGTGATACTACAGGGCCTGTTTGTTTTTAAATAAAGTTTTCTGATACTACAGGACCTGTTTGTTTATAAATAACGTTTTATGATACTACAGGGCCTGTTTGTTTATAAATAAAGTTTTATGATACTACAGGGTCTGTTTGTTTATCAATAAAGTTACATGATACTATAGGGTCTGTTTGTTTATAAATAAAGTTTTATTATACTACATGGTATGTATGTTTATAAATAAAGTCATGTGATACTACAGGGTTTGATAGTTTATAAATAACGTTTTTTAATACTACAGGGTTTGTTTGTTTATCAATAAAGTTATATGATACTACAGGGTCTGTTTGTTTATAAATAAAGTTTTATGATACGACAGGGTCTGTCTGTTTATCAGTAAAGTTTTGTGATACTACAGGGCCTGTTTGTTTTTAAATACAGTTTTATGATACTACAGGGCCTGTTTGTTTATAAATAAAGTTTTATGATACTACAGGGTCTGTTTGTTTATCAATAAAGTTTTATGATAATACAGGGTCTGTTTGTTTATCAATAAAGTTTTATGATACTACAGGGTCTGTTTGTTTATCAATAAAGTTTTATTATACTACAGGGTATGTTTGTTTATAAATAAAGTCATGTGATACTACAGGGTTTGATAGTTTATAAATAAAGTTTTAGGATACTACAGGGTCTGTTTGTTTATAAATAAAGTTTTGTGATATCACAGGGTCTGTTTGTTTATAAATAAAGTCATGTGATACTACAGGGTTTGATAGTTTATAAATAAAGTTTTATGATACTACAGGGTCTGTTTGTTTATAAATAAAGTTTTATGATACTACAGGGTCTGTTTGTTTATCAATAAAGTTTTGTGATACTACAGGGCCTGTTTGTTTTTAAATAAAGTTTTATGATACTACAGGGCCTGTTTGTTTATAAATAAAGTTTTATGATACTACAGGACCTGTTTGTTTATAAATAAAGTTTTATGATACTACAGGGTCTGTTTGTTTATCAATAAAGTTTTATGATACTACAGGGTCTGTTTGTTTATCAATAAAGTTACATGATACTACAGGGTCTGTTTGTTTATAAATAAAGTTTTATTATACTACATGGTATGTATGTTTATAAATAAAGTCATGTGATACTACAGGGTTTGATAGTTTATAAATAACGTTTTTTAATACTACAGGGTTTGTTTGTTTATCAATAAAGTTATATGATACTACTGGGTCTGTTTGTTTATAAATAAAGTCATGTGATACTACAGGGTTTGATAGTTTATAAATAAAGTTTTATGATACTACAGGGTCTGTTTGTTTATCAATAAAGTTATATGATACTACAGGGTCTGTTTGTTTATAAATAAAGTCATGTGATACTACAGGGTTTGATAGTTTATAAATACAGTTTTATTATACTGCAGGGCCTGTTTGTTTATAAATAAAGTTTTATGATACTACAGGGCCTGTTTGTTTATAAATAAAGTTTTATGATACTACAGGGTCTGTTTGTTTATCAATAAAGTTTTATGATACTACAGGGTCTGTTTGTTTATCAATAAAGTTTTATTATACTACAGGGTCTGTTTGTTTATAAATAAAGTCATGTGATACTACAGGGTTTGATAGTTTATAAATACAGTTTTATGATACTACAGGGTCTGTTTGTTTATAAATAAAGTTTTGTGATATCACAGGGTCTGTTTGTTTATCAATAAAGTTTTGTGATACTACAGGGCCTGTTTGTTTTTAAATAAAGTTTTATGATACTACAGGGCCTGTTTGTTTATAAATAAAGTTTTATGATACTACAGGGCCTGTTTGTTTATAAATAAAGTTTTATGATACTACAGGGTCTGTTTGTTTATCTATAAAGTTTTATGATACTACAGGGTCTGTTTGTTTATCAATAAAGTTACATGATACTACAGGGTCTGTTTGTTTATAAATACAGTTTTATTATACTACATGGTATGTATGTTTATAAATAAAGTCATGTGATACTACAGGGTTTGATAGTTTATAAATAAAGTTTTTTAATACTACAGGGTTTGTTTGTTTATCAATAAAGTTATATGATACTACAGGGTCTGTTTGTTTATAAATAAAGTTTTATGATACTACAGGGTCTGTTTGTTTATCAATAAAGTTTTGTGATACTACAGGGCCTGTTTGTTTATAAATAAAGTTTTATGATACTACAGGGCCTGTTTGTTTATAAATAAAGTTTTATGATACTACAGGGTCTGTTTGTTTATCAATAAAGTTTTATGATACTACAGGGTCTGTTTGTTTATCAATAAAGTTTTATTATACTACAGGGTCTGTTTGTTTATAAATAAAGTCATGTGATACTACAGGGTTTGTTTGTTTATAAATAAAGTTTTATGATACTACAGGGTTTGTTTGTTTATCAATAAAGTTATATGATACTACAGGGTCTATTTGTTTATAAATAAAGTTTTATGATACTACAGGGTCTGTTTGTTTATCAATAAAGTTTTGTGATACTACAGGGCCTGTTTGTTTATAAATAAAGTTTTATGATACTACAGGGCCTGTTTGTTTATAAATAAAGTTTTATGATACTACAGGGTCTGTTTGTTTATCAATAAAGTTTTATGATACTACAGGGTCTGTTTGTTTATCAATAAAGTTTTATGATACTACAGGGTCTGTTTGTTTATAAATAAAGTTTTGTGATATCACAGGGTCTGTTTGTTTATAAATAAAGTCATGTGATACTACAGGGTTTGATAGTTTATAAATAAAGTTTTATGATACTACAGGGTCTGTTTGTTTATAAATAAAGTTTTATGATACTACAGGGTCTGTTTGTTTATCAATAAAGTTGTGTGATACTACAGGGCCTGTTTGTTTTTAAATAAAGTTTTATGATACTACAGGGCCTGTTTTTTTAGAAATAAAGTTTTATGATACTACAGGGTCTGTTTGTTTATCAATAAAGTTTTATGATACTACAGGGTCTGTTTGTTTATCAATAAAGTTACATGATACTACAGGGTCTGTTTGTTTATAAATAAAGTTTTATTATACTACATGGTATGTATGTTTATAAATAAAGTCATGTGATACTACAGGGTTTGATAGTTTATAAATTAAGTTTTTTAATACTACAGGGTTTGTTTGTTTATCAATAAAGTTATATGATACTACAGGGTCTGTTTGTTTATAAATAAAGTCATGTGATACTACAGGGTTTGTTAGTTTATAAATAAAGTTTTATGATACTACAGGGTCTGTTTGTTTATCAATAAAGTTATATGATACTACAGGGTCTGTTTGTTTATAAATAAAGTCATGTGATACTACAGGGTTTGATAGTTTATAAATACAGTTTTGTTATACTGTAGGGCCTGTTTGTTTATAAATAAAGTTTTATGATACTACAGGGTCTGTCTGTTTATAAATAAAGTTTTATTATACTGCAGGGTATGTATGTTTATAAATAAAGTTTTATGATACTACAGGAACTGTTTGTTTGTTTATAAATAAAGTTTTGTGATATCACAGGGTCTGTTTGTTTATAAATAAAGTCATGTGATACTATAGGGTTTGATAGTTTATAAATAAAGTTTTATGATACTACAGGGTCTGTTTGTTTATCAATAAAGTTATATAATACTACAGGGTCTGTTTGTTTATAAATAACGTTTTATGATACTACAGGGTTGGTTTGTTTATCAATAAAGTTTTGTGATACTACAGGGCCTGTTTGTTTTTAAATAAAGTTTTCTGATACTACAGGACCTGTTTGTTTATAAATAACGTTTTATGATACTACAGGGCCTGTTTGTTTATAAATAAAGTTTTATGATACTACAGGGTCTGTTTGTTTATCAATAAAGTTTTATGATACTACAGGGTCTGTTTGTTTATCAATAAAGTTACATGATACTATAGGGTCTGTTTGTTTATAAATAAAGTTTTATTATACTACATGGTATGTATGTTTATAAATAAAGTCATGTGATACTACAGGGTCTGTTTGTTTATCAATAAAGTTATATGATACTACAGGGCCTGTTTGTTTATAAATAAAGTTTTATGATACTACAGGGTCTGTTTGTTTATCAGTAAAGTTTTGTGATACTACAGGGCCTGTTTGTTTTTAAATACAGTTTTATGATACTACAGGGTCTGTTTGTTTATAAATAACGTTTTATGATACTACAGGGCCTGTTTGTTTATAAATAAAGTTTTATGATACTACAGGGCCTGTTTGTTTATAAATAAAGTTTTATGATACTACAGGGTCTGTTTGTTTATCAATAAAGTTTTATGATAATACAGGGTCTGTTTGTTTATCAATAAAGTTTTATGATACTACAGGGTCTGTTTGTTTATCAATAAAGTTTTATTATACTACAGGGTATGTTTGTTTATAAATAAAGTCATGTGATACTACAGGGTTTGATAGTTTATAAATAAAGTTTTAGGATACTACAGGGTCTGTTTGTTTATAAATAAAGTTTTGTGATATCACAGGGTCTGTTTGTTTATAAATAAAGTCATGTGATACTACAGGGTTTGATAGTTTATAAATAAAGTTTTATGATACTACAGGGTCTGTTTGTTTATAAATAAAGTTTTATGATACTACAGGGTCTGTTTGTTTATCAATAAAGTTTTGTGATACTACAGGGCCTGTTTGTTTTTAAATAAAGTTTTATGATACTACAGGGCCTGTTTTATAATAAAGTTTAATGATAAAGGGCCTTTTATATAAATAATAAAGTTTTATGATACTACAGGGTCTGTTTGTTTATAAATAAAGTGTTATGATACTACAGGGTCTGTTTGTTTATCAATAAAAGTTTTATTATACTACAGGGTCTGTTTGTTTATAAATAAAGTACATGTGATACTACAGGGTCACAGTTTATAAATAAAGTTTTATAAAACTTTTTATACACAACCTACAGGGTCTGTTTGTTTATAAATAACGTTTTATGATACTACAGGGTCGGTTTGTTTTATCACCATAATACTATACAAGTTTTGTTTGATTACTACAGGGCCTGTTTGTTTTTAAATAAACAAGTTTTATGATAACTACAGGGCCTGTTTGTTTATAAATAAAGTTTTATGATACTACAGGGCCTGTTTGTTTATAAATAAAGTTTTATGATAAACTACAGGGTCTGTTTGTTTATCAATAAAGTTTTATGATACTACAGGGTCTGTTTGTTTATCAATAAAGTTACATGATACTATAGGGTCTGTTTGTTTATAAATAACGTTTTATTATACTACATGGTATGTATGTTTATAAATAAAGTCATGTGATACTACAGGGTTTGATAGTTTATAAATAAAGTTTTTTAATACTACAGGGTTTGTTTGTTTATCAATAAAGTTATATGATACTACAGGGTCTGTTTGTTTATAAATAAAGTTTTATGATACTACAGGGTCTGTTTGTTTATCAATAAAGTTTTGTGATACTACAGGTCCGGTTTGTTTTTAAATACAGTTTTATGATACTACAGGGCCCGTTTGTTTATAAATAAAGTTTTATGATACTACAGGGCCTGTTTGTTTATAAATAAAGTTTTATGATACTACAGGGTCTGTTTGTTTATCAATAAAGTTTTATGATACTACAGGGTCTGTTTGTTTATCAATAAAGTTTTATGATACTACAGGGTCTGTTTGTTTATCAATAAAGTTTTATTATACTACGGGGTTTGTTTATAAATAAAGTCATGTGATACTACAGGGTTTGATAGTTTATAAATAAAGTTTTATGATACTACAGGGTCTGTTTGTTTATAAATAAAGTTTTGTGATATCACAGGGTCTGTTTGTTTATAAATTAAGTCATGTGATACTACAGGGTTTGATAGTTTATAAATAAAGTTTTATGATACTACAGGGTCTGTTTGTTTATAAATAAAGTTTTATGATACTACAGGGTCTGTTTGTTTATAAATAAAGTTTTGTGTTATCACAGGGTCTGTTTGTTTATCAATTAAGTCATGTGATACTACAGGGTTTGATAGTTTATAAATAAAGTTTTATGATACTACAGGGTCTGTTTGTTTATAAATAAAGTTTTATGATACTACAGGGTCTGTTTGTTTTAAAATAAAGTTTTATGATACTACAGGGCCTGTTTGTTTATAAATAAAGTTTTATGATACTACAGGGCCTGTTTGTTTTTAAATAAAGTTGTATTATACTACATGGTATGTATGTTTATAAATAAAGTCATGTGATACTACAGGGTTTGATAGTTTATAAATAAAGTTTTTTAATACTACAGGGTTTGTTTGTTTATCAATAAAGTTATATGATACTACAGGGTCTGTTTGTTTATAAAAAAATGTTTTTATGATACTACAGGGTCTGTTTGTTTATAAATAAAGTCATGTGATACTACAGGGTTTGATAGTTTATAAATAAAGTTTTATTATACTGCAGGGCCTGTTTGTTTATAAATAAAGTTTTATGATACTACAGGGTCTGTCTGTTTATAAATAAAGTTTTATGATACTACAGGAACTGTTTGTTTATAAGTAAAGTTTTGTGATATCACAGGGTCTGTTTGTTTATAAATAAAGTAATGTGATACTACAGGGTTTGATAGTTTATAAATAAAGTTTTATGATACTACAGGGTCTGTTTGTTTATAAATATAGTTTTATGATACTACAGGGTCTGTTCGTTTATCAATAAAGTTTTATTATACTACAGGGTCTTTTTGTTTATAAATAAAGTCATGTGATACTACAGGGTTTGATAGTTTATAAATAAAGTTTTATGATACTACAGGGTCTGTTTGTTTATAAATAAAGTTTTGTGATATCACAGGGTCTGTTTGTTTATAAATAAAGTCATGTGATACTACAGGGTTTGATAGTTTATAAATAAAGTTTTATGATACTACAGGGCCTGTTTGTTTATAAATAACGTTTTATGATATTACAGGGCCTGTTTGTTTATAAATAAAGTTTTATGATACTACAGGGTCTGTTTGTTTATCAATAAAGTTACATGATACTACAGGGTCTGTTTGTTTATCAATAAAGTTACATGATACTACAGGGTCTGTTTGTTTATAAATAACATTTTATTATACTACATGGTATGTATGTTTATAAATAAAGTCAGGTGATACTACAGGGTTTGATAGTTTATAAATAAAGTTTTTTTAATACTACAGGGTTTGTTTGTTTATCAATAAAGTTATATGATACTACAGGGTCTGTTTGTTTATAAATAAAGTCATGTGATACTACAGGGTTTGATAGTTTATAAATAAAGTTTTATTATACTGCAGGGCCTGTTTGTTTATAAATAACGTTTTATGATACTACAGGGCCTGTTTGTTTATAAATAAAGTTTTATGATACTACAGGGTCTGTTTGTTTATCAATAAAGTTTTATGATACTACAGGGTCTGTTTGTTTATCAATAAAGTTACATGATACTACAGGGTCTGTTTGTTTATAAATAACGTTTATTATACTACATGGTATGTATGTTTATAAATAAAGTCATGTGATACTACAGGGTTTGATAGTTTATAAATAAAGTTTTATGATACTACAGGGTCTGTTTGTTTATCAATAAAGTTATATGATACTACAGGGTCTGTTTGTTTATAAATAAAGTCATGTGATACTACAGGGTTTGATAGTTTATAAATAAAGTTTTATTATACTGCAGGGTCTGTCTGTTTATAAATAAAGTTTTATGATACTACAGGAACTGTTTGTTTATAAATAACGTTTTGTGATATCACAGGGTCTGTTTGTTTATAAATAAAGTCATGTGATACTACAGGGTTTGATAGTTTATAAATAAAGTTTTATGATACTACAGGGTCTGTTTGTTTATAAATAAAGTTTAATGATACTACAGGGTCTGTTTGTTTATCAATAAAGTTTTGTGATACTACAGGGCCTGTTTGTTTTTAAATAAAGTTTTATGATACTACAGGGCCTGTTTGTTTATAAATAACGTTTTATGATACTACAGGGCCTGTTTGTTTATAAATAAAGTTTTATGATACTACAGGGTCTGTTTGTTTATCAATAAAGTTTTATGATACTACAGGGTCTGTTTGTTTATCAATAAAGTTACATGATACTATAGGGTCTGTTTGTTTATAAATAAAGTTTTATTATACTACATGGTATGTATGTTTATAAATAAAGTCATGTGATACTACAGGGTTTGATAGTTTATAAATAAAGTTTTTTAATACTACAGGGTTTGTTTGTTTATCAATAAAGTTATATGATACTACAGGGTCTGTTTGTTTATAAATAAAGTTGTATGATACTACAGGGTCTGTTTGTTTATCAATAAAGTTTTGTGATACTACAGGGCCTGTTTGTTTATAAATAAAGTTTTATGATACTACAGGGCCTGTTTGTTTATAAATAAAGTTTTATGATACTACAGGGTCTGTTTGTTTATCAATAAAGTTTTATGATACTACAGGGTCTGTTTGTTTATCAATAAAGTTTTATGATACTACAGGGTCTGTTTGTTTATCAATAAAGTTTTATTATACTACAGGGTCTGTTTGTTTATAAATAAAGTCATGTGATACTACAGGGTTTGATAGTTTATAAATAAAGTTTTATGATACTACAGGGTCTGTTTGTTTATAAATAAAGTTTTGTGATATCACAGGGTCTGTTTGTTTATACATTAAGTCATGTGATACTACAGGGTTTGATAGTTTATAAATAAAGTTTTATGATACTACAGGGTCTGTTTGTTTATAAATAAAGTTTTATGATACTACAGGGTCTGTTTGTTTATCAATAACGTTTTGTGATACTACAGGGCCTGTTTGTTTTTAAATAAAGTTTTATGATACTACAGGGCCTGTTTGTTTATAAATAAAGTTTTATGATACTACAGGGCCTGTTTGTTTATAAATAAAGTTTTATGATACTACAGGGTCTGTTTGTTTATCAATAAAGTTTTATGATACTACAGGGTCTGTTTGTTTATCAATAAAGTTACATGATACTACAGGGTCTGTTTGTTTATAAATAAAGTTGTATTATACTACATGGTATGTATGTTTATAAATAAAGTCATGTGATACTACAGGGTTTGATAGTTTATAAATAAAGTTTTTTAATACTACAGGGTTTGTTTGTTTATCAATAAAGTTATATGATACTACAGGGTCTGTTTGTTTATAAAAAATGTTTTTATGATACTACAGGGTTTGATAGTTTATAAATAAAGTTATATGATACTACAGGGTCTGTTTGTTTATAAATAAAGTCATGTGATACTACAGGGTTTGATAGTTTATAAATAAAGTTTTATTATACTGCAGGGCCTGTTTGTTTATAAATAAAGTTTTATGATACTACAGGGTCTGTCTGTTTATAAATAAAGTTTTATGATACTACAGGAACTGTTTGTTTATAAGTAAAGTTTTGTGATATCACAGGGTCTGTTTGTTTATAAATAAAGTAATGTGATACTACAGGGTTTGATAGTTTATAAATAAAGTTTTATGATACTACAGGGTCTGTTTGTTTATAAATATAGTTTTATGATACTACAGGGTCTGTTCGTTTATCAATAAAGTTTTATTATACTACAGGGTCTTTTTGTTTATAAATAAAGTCATGTGATACTACAGGGTTTGATAGTTTATAAATAAAGTTTTATGATACTACAGGGCCTGTTTGCTTATAAATAACGTTTTATGATATTACAGGGCCTGTTTGTTTATAAATAAAGTTTTATGATACTACAGGGTCTGTTTGTTTATCAATAAAGTTTTATGATACTACAGGGTCTGTTTGTTTATCAATAAAGTTTTATGATACTACAGGGTCTGTTTGTTTATCAATAAAGTTTTATTATACTACAGGGTCTGTTTGTTTATAAATAAAGTCATGTGATACTACAGGGTTTGATAGTTTATAAATAAAGTTTTATGATACTACAGGGTTTGTTTGTTTATCAATAAAGTTATATGATACTACAGGGTCTGTTTGTTTATAAATAAAGTTTTATGATACTACAGGGTCTGTTTGTTTATCAATAAAGTTTTGTGATACTACAGGGCCTGTTTGTTTATAAATAAAGTTTTATGATACTACAGGGCCTGTTTGTTTATAAATAAAGTTTTATGATACTACAGGGTCTGTTTGTTTATCAATAAAGTTTTATGATACTACAGGGTCTGTTTGTTTATCAATAAAGTTGTATGATACTACAGGGTCTGTTTGTTTATAAATAAAGTCATGTGATACTACAGGGTTTGATAGTTTATAAATAAAGTTTTATGATACTACAGGGTCTGTTTGTTTATAAATAAAGTTTTATGATACTACAGGGTCTGTTTGTTTATCAATAAAGTTTTGTGATACTACAGGGCCTGTTTGTTTATAAATAAAGTTTTATGATACTACAGGGCCTGTTTGTTTATAAATAAAGTTTTATGATACTACAGGGTCTGTTTGTTTATCAATAAAGTTTTATGATACTACGGGGTCTGTTTGTTTATCAATAAAGTTTTATGATACTACAGGGTCTGTTTGTTTATAAATAAAGTTTTGTGATATCACAGGGTCTGTTTGTTTATAAATAAAGTCATGTGATACTACAGGGTTTGATAGATTATAAATAAAGTTTTATGATACTACAGGGTCTGTTTGTTTATAAATAAAGTTTTATGATACTACAGGGTCTGTTTGTTTATCAATAAAGTTTTGTGATACTACAGGGCCTGTTTGTTTTTAAATAAAGTTTTATGATACTACAGGGCCTGTTTTTTTATAAATAAAGTTTTATGATACTACAGGGTCTGTTTGTTTATCAATAAAGTTTTATCATACTACAGGGTCTGTTTGTTTATCAATAAAGTTACATGATACTACAGGGTCTGTTTGTTTATAAATAAAGTTTTATTATACTACATGGTATGTATGTTTATAAATAAAGTCATGTGATACTACAGGGTTTGATAGTTTATAAATAAAGTTTTTTAATACTACAGGGTTTGTTTGTTTATCAATAAAGTTATATGATACTACAGGGTCTGTTTGTTTATAAATAAAGTCATGTGATACTACAGGGTTTGATAGTTTATAAATAACGTTTTATGATACTACAGGGTCTGTTTGTTTATCAATAAAGTTATATGATACTACAGGGTCTGTTTGTTTATAAATAAAGTCATGTGATACTACAGGGTTTGATAGTTTATAAATACAGTTTTATTATACTGCAGGGCCTGTTTGTTTATAAATAAAGTTTTATGATACTACAGGGTCTGTCTGTTTATAAATAAAGTTTTATTATACTGCAGGGTCTGTCTGTTTATAAATACAGTTTTATGATACTACATGAACTGTTTGTTTATAAATAAAGTTTTGTGATATCACAGGGTCTGTTTGTTTATAAATAAAGTCATGTGATACTACAGGGTTTGATAGTTTATAAATCAAGTTTTATGATACTACAGGGTCTGTTTGTTTATAAATAAAGTTTTGTGATATCACAGGGTATGTTTGTTTATAAATAAAGTCATGTGATACTACAGGGTTTGATAGTTTATAAATAAAGTTTTATGATACTACTTGGTCTGTTTGTTTATAAATAAAGTTTTATGATACTACAGGGTCTGTTTGTTTATCAATAAAGTTTTGTGATACTACAGGGCCTGTTTGTTTTTAAATAAAGTTTTATGATTCTACAGGGCCTGTTTGTTTATAAATAAAGTTTTATGATACTACAGGGTCTGTTTGTTTATCAATAAAGTTTTATGATACTACAGGGTCTGTTTGTTTATCAATAAAGTTACATGATACTACAGGGTCTGTTTGTTTATAAATAACGTTTTATTATACTACATGGTATGTATGTTTATAAATAAAGTCATGTGATACTACAGGGTTTGATAGTTTATAAATAAAGTTTTTTAATACTACAGGGTTTGTTTGTTTATCAATAAAGTTATATGATACTACAGGGTCTGTTTGTTTATAAATAAAGTCATGTGATACTACAGGGTTTGATAGTTTATAAATAAAGTTTTATGATACTACAGGGTCTGTTTGTTTATCAATAAAGTTTTGTGATACTACAGGGCCTGTTTGTTTTTAAATTAAGTTTTATGATACTACAGGGCCTGCACAAACGTAGCACTAACCAACGAGACCAGTTTTGTGTCATTTGGGCATTGTAGGGGGCTGTGTGACCTTTGGTGACCTTTAATAAATCATTAATAACGCAAAAACGATAAAAGATAGAACAGAAATATTAGCAGCACAAAACAGCACAAACGTAGCACTAACCAATGAGACCAGTTTTGTGTCATTTGGGCTTGTAGGGGGGCTAGATGATGTCATAGTCTGGAAAAAACAATTGCTAATATCTTCAAAATAAAAGCAGCACAAACGTAATTTTTTGCGGCACAAAACAGCACAAACGTAGCACTAAAGAAACACACTTGAGTTTTTATTTGTGCTGATTGTAGGGGGGGCCAGCTTCGCTGAGCTTTTTCGTAATGGTGGTGATCAGCAATTTTTTGCAGGACTGCGACATTGTGGCAGACAGAGCGGTCAGATTGGACACTTTTTTGGGACCAGTGACATTTATCCCTTTCACGCCAAGCGTATGCCTATATGCGTCCTCGGCTTTCAGGGGTTATACCAGGATGATGCCTGCAGCTGCAGGCATCATCCCGGTACCGTTGTTTAGAGCGGTTGATTGGCTTTCTAGGCATAACAACCGATGCGGTTAAAAGCTGCTCGGTTCTTATGCCGGAGGAGTGGGAGGGGACATCCCTCCCCCGCCGGCTCTCGCCACTCTGACCGGGCCTCCCGTCCCACCGTGAGACCCGATCCTCGATCTGGCGCCTGCAGTGTCAGAGAGAGATTGAATCAAAGCCATAAACGGCTTTGAATTAGTCTCCGCAATGTAAGGCGCCATGCACACTGAAGCTCCCCCAGTCACCCCCCTCCCCCCACACAGTTAGAACACACCCAGGACTCACATTTAACCCCTTCCTCAACCCCTTCAATGCCAGTCACATTTATACAGTAATTAGTGCGTTTTTATAGCACTGATCGCTGTATAAATGTGAATGGTCCCAAAAATGTGTAAAAAGTGTCCGATGTGTCCGTCGCAATATCGCAGTCCTGACAAAATTCGCAGATCGCCGTATTACTAGTAAAAAAAAAAAAATTGTCAGAATTCTATCCCTTATTTCCTAGCCACTATAACCTTTGCGCAAACCAATTACTATACGCTTATTGCGATTGTTTTTTTTACCAAAAATATGTAGAATACATATCGGCCTAAACTGAGAAAAATTTTTTTTTTTTTTTTTTAAATTGGATTTTTATTATAGCAAAAAGTAAAAAATATTCTGTGTTTTTTTTCAAAATTGTCGCTCTTTTTTGTTTATAGCGCAAAAAAAAAACGCAGAGGCGATCAAATACCACCAAAAGAAAGCTCTATTTGTGGGGAAAAAAATTACGTCAATTTTGTTTGTAAGGCACGTTGCACAACCGCGCAATTTTAATTTAAAGCGACGCAGTGCTGAAAGCTGAAATTTCGCCTGGGCAGGAAGGGGGTATATGTGCCCAGTAAGCAAGCAAGCAAGTTTGGGGGTTCTAAGTCATTTTCTAGCAAAAAATACAGATTTTAACTTGTAAACACCAAATGTCATAAATAGGCTTAGGCATGAAAGGGTTAAACAACAATCAGTGCTATAAAAACACACAGGTTACTATATAAATTAGACTGGCAGGGAAGGGGTTAAAACTAGTGGTGCTCAAGGGGTTAATGTGTTCCCTGGGAGGTCTCTAAATGTTAGGGGAGGGGACTGAGTACAGAAAGATCGCTGTTCTTAATCCCTAGGAACAGACGATCACTCTGTACTCCCTGTCAGGACAGGGATCTGTTTGTTTACATTGACAGATCCCGTCTTCAGTCTGGCCACTCTACCATACAGGTCTGATTGGTGGAGTGCTGCAGAGATGGTTGTTCTTCTGGAAGATTCTCCTCTTTCCACAGAGAAACGATGGAGCTCTGGCAGAGTGACCATCGGGTTCTTGGTCACCTCCCTGAGTAAGGCCCTTCTCCCCTGAATGCTCAGTTTGGCTCTAGGAAGAGATCTGGTGGTTTCAAGCTTCTCCCATTTACAGATGATGGAGGCCACTGTGCTCATTGGAACTTTCAATGCTGCAGAACATTTTCCCCAGATCTGTACCTCGAAACAATCCTGTCTCGGAGGTCTACAGACAATTACTTAGGCCACGTACACACGATCAAATTCGTCCTCTGAAACTGGTCCGATGGATCGTTTCAGCAGACAAATCCGATCTTGTGTATGGGCTAGCTGACATGGTTGTCCAGCGGACAAATTTCAAAGCATGCTTTAAAATTTGTCCGCCGGAGACATGTCCATCGGATATGTCCGCTGGTTAGTACACTAACCAGCGGTCATATCTGCCCGCACGTTAGTCGAATGGATTCGACGCATGCGTGTACGTTTTTCACTTCCTGGTTCGGTGACGTGGCGGCGTCAACGTCACCGTTACGTCACCACGCTGTCTGCCGGCGGAAATTTTGATCCGATGGTGTGTACACGCCATCGGACCAAAATCCGAGGAGACATGTCCGCTGAAAACGGTCCGTTGGACATGTTTCAGCGGACATGTCCCTCCGTGTATACGCGGCCTTAGACTTCATAGCTTGGTTTGTGCTCTGACATGCACTGTTAGCTGTGGGACCTTATATAGACAGGTGTGTGCCTTTCCAAATCATGTCCAATCAGCTGAATTTACCACAGGTGTACTCCAATCAGGTTGCAGAAACATCTCAAGGATAATAAGTGGAAACAGGATGCACCTGAGGTCAATTTACAGTGTCAGCAAAGGCTGAGAATACTTATGTACATGGCATTTTTTTTTTTTTTTTAATATAAATTTGAAAAGATTACAAACAAACTTCTTTCTCCTTGTCATTATGGGGTGTTTGTAGAATTTTGAGGAAAATGTTTGCACAGGGAACCTACTACAGACCCCATGGCAATACATTGACTTGGCCTGTGTAGTAGACATCGGAGGCTTGATAAAGCCATATGCAACTCCTGTATACATGCGAGTCCTAATAGCTGTGCTTTGGATTACTAGATAAACAGAGATTATGCCAGCTGTTACTGAAGATTTAAACCAGCTATTTAATATCAAAGAATAAATCTATTAGCAGCTAATAAAATGAAGAATGAGGCTTGGAGCAGATTTGCAACTTTACAGCGTAGTCTCTGGGGTAAAAGTGACCCGCTTTGTTTACTTCCCACACTAACAGGAAAATAAAGTCATTTTAAGTCACTATTTAGCTGGAGAGAGGATAAAGTAATGCTACAAATATACATAATAGGCCACATGTTCTCTGCAGACTGTAGGCTTTGCTATGATTGCCTCTTTTACAGAGCATAATTTACTTGTTTTGTTGGTATTTACCGGGGTTAGAATATTGTAATAATGTGTAAACAACCTTATATGAGATGATTATAAATACTGATGAAAAGAAAGCATCCAAATATATATACAGTTGAACCTCGGAGTACGAGCATAATCCGTTCCAGGAGTATGTTTGTAATCTAAAGTACTTGCATATCAAAGCAAGTTTTCCCATTAAAGTTAATGGAAATTAAAATAATTTGTTCCGCATAGACTTCAATGGGATGCAATACCGAATGTGGCCAGAGGTGGGGGGGGGGCGCCAGAGAGCTCTGAAAAAAAGGCCCGAGGACCCCTTGGCTCGAGGTTCCACTCTGCAGGCTATAGGCATGCACCTACTGTGCCCAAAAATGTCCGACTATTGTGTCTTATGGTAATGTCCAAGAAATATGCCAAGTTTATAGAATTTATTAAATAAATCTTCCATGGTGGCGAGCAGTAATCCCAGGCAGAGATGGAAAGTTAGGCAGTCCATACATTTTTTCGAAAAATCTTATCTAAGAATTTTCATTCGTATTTCCCACCATTAGCGGGCTGCAACAACACCCAATTTTCGTGCGGCCATTAAATGTTAATAATTGGACATGTTTGACATTTTTTTTAAAATTTGAAATTTTCTAATCAATGATGGGAGAATTGTGCGAGAAATGTAATCGAAAAAGAAATGCGCATGTGCAAGGAAAGAAAATTCCTGGAAAGAAAAGAAGATTCCCAATCACGAAAATTATTTTCTGTAGCAACATGAGGTGAAATTGAAGGCTTGGTTGGTTGAAGCTCGGATCACAAAACGCACTAATTTTCTGATTTTTAAAAGAAAATTATTTCGAAATTCGACCAGCGAAGATGTAGTGCCAATCTCCAGTTCAACATCCAGCAAGGGCAGGAAGTCAGATGGCTGCCAGGCATGACGGGGAAGTTCCAAGGGACTCTAACCAGGAAGTGATGTCATCAGAACCCAGAAGTCCTTAGCCGCTCACACGGAAAAACAAACTGAAAGAACACCAAGGAAAAATAGACTAAGCCGATTACTAGGATGACATGTTCCCTTAAAAGGGGCAAGCCCCGAAACATGTCGTCCTGGTAACTAGTTTCCTGTTTTTTGTTTGTTTTTTCACTATGGCACCTGCTTAGTGTTCTTTCTTGCCATTCATCTGTTCCACTACCCTAGTGGTCACTTTTAAGGCTGCCTAAAGCTACCCATGCACCTGGCTTTGCGGCTGGCTGTGGTTACAATTCACATGCTTGTGTTGAGGTTCAGCGCCCAGCCTTCTTTGTAGATTTTCCTGATATGTTTCTGCTCTACCATGAACTTGTATGTAAATGTGACCTGTTATTCCTGCATTGCTTCCTTTGTGTGAAATCCCTGGTGTTCCTGCCAGTCCTTCTGCTTTCCTATTAAAAACTGACAACACTAGGCATGGGAGCACAACTTGATCAGTTTTATAGCTGTGCTGAGAACTTAGCCTGCTCTACTCAAGTGATCACACTGGTGCTGACACACCCACACCCATTCACTGGGAAGATCAATGTGCTGCTGCTTCTCTCCCTCTAGCTTCCTATGCAGCTGAGAATAAATTTTATTTTATCACTCATGAAATAAGAGGAAAAAAGGTATTTATAATGTGTGTGTATATATGTATATAGGTATTATTTTAATGAAAGATGCAGATTTAAATGGATTGAACATAACTTTTGAAATCACATTACATATGAAAACGTATATTAGATTAAACTATTGGGTTTATCTCCAAATATGAGCATCTACTTTCTACTTATTATTTGGCTGATTAGGTGATATACCGTATATACTGGATGAAAATGACCCCCCTCAGCTTATACTTGAGTCAGTACCTGCCAGTCCATTGCCGCCTGACCTCATGTTGCCCATTGCAGAGTCCGATCTGTGTACCCGAGTCTGTGACATAAAAATCGCTCTCCTCCTTGTGCTGTTCCATGATAGATGGATTACTCGGTTTCCCAGCAAACACTGTTCGGTGTTCTGCCTATCATGATCATCCTCTCGTCTATCACGGAACAGCACAAGGAGGAGTGCGATTTTTTAAAACTGCTGGGCCGCCGTCTATGTCACAGACACAGGTACACAAATCGGATTCTGCAATGGGCACGGTGAGGTCAGGCTGCAAATAGGCACAGTCAGGTCAGGCTGCAATGGGCACGGTGGGGTCAGACTGCAATGGGCACGGTGGGGTCAGGCTGCAAATGTGTACAGTAGAGGTCAGGCTGCAATGGGCACGGTGAGGTCAGGCTGCAAATGTGTACAGTAGAGGTCAGGCTGCAATGGGCACGGTGAGGTCAGGCTGCAATGGGCACAGTGAGGTCAGACTGCAATGGGCACAGTGAGGTCAGGCTGCAATGGGCACAGTGGGGTCAGGCTGCAAATGTGTACAGTAGAGGTCGGGCTGCAATGGGCACGGTGAGGTCAGGCTGCAATGGGCACAGTGAGGTCAGACTGCAATGGGCACAGTGAGGTCAGGCTGCAATGGGCACAGTGAGGTCAGGCTGCAATGGGCACAGTGGGGTCAGGCTGCAAATGGGCACAGTGAGGTCATGCTCCAAATGCGCACAGTGAGGTCAGGCTGCAAATGGGCACAGTGAGGTCAGGCTGCAAATGGGCACAGTGGGGTCAGGCTGCAAATGGGCACAGTGGGGTCAGGCTGCAATGGGCATGGTGTGGTCAGGCTGCAATGGGCACAGTGAGGTCAGGCTGCAATGGGCACGGTGAGGTCAGGCTGCAATAGGCACAGTGAGGTCAGGCTGCAATGGGCACAGTGAGGTCAGACTGCAATGGGCACGGTGAGGTCAGGCTGCAAATGTGTACAGTAGATGTCAGGCTGCAATAGGCACGGTGAGGTCAGGCTGCAAATGTGTACAGTAGAGGTCAGGCTGCAATGGGCACGGTGAGGTCAGGCTGCAATGGGCACAGTGAGGTCAGACTGCAATGGGCACAGTGAGGTCAGACTGCAATGGGCACAGTGAGGTCAGACTGCAATGGGCACAGTGAGGTCAGACTGCAATGGGCACAGTGAGGTCAGGCTGCAATGGGCACAGTGGGGTCAGGCTGCAAATGGGCACAGTGAGGTCAGGCTGCAAATGGGCACAGTGAGGTCAGGCTGCAAATGGGCACAGTGGGGTCAGGCTGCAAATGGGCACAGTGGGGTCAGGCTGCAATGGGCACGGTGTGGTCAGGCTGCAATGGGCACAGTGAGGTCAGGCTGCAAATGGGCACAGTGAGGTCAGGCTGCAAATGGGCACAGTGAGGTCAGGCTGCAAATGGGCACAGTGAGGTCAGGCTGGATATGGGCACGGTGAGGTCAGGCTGCAAATGGGCACGGTGAGGTCAGGCTGAAAATAGGCATTGTTGACCAGCTTAAAGTAGCTGCTGCATTCTCACCCTAGGCTTATATTCGAGTCATTACCCTTTCCCAGTTTTTGTGGTAAAATTAGGTCCTCGGCTTATCCCCGCTCGGCTTATACTCGAGTATATACGGTAATCTGCACGCTTATCTAAGCAATTTTAACAGTTAGTAGTTTTGGTTGAGACATCTGTTTTTTAAAGAAAGTCTATCACAAGGGTTTTTATTGTGACCACTCAAAAAAACATTTGCTGCATCGCAAATTAATTGTAAGGTTCCTGGTTTACGTGGCCCCAAAGTAACATACTTCCAGTCCCTATACACATTCGGTCATTTACATTTTTTTTTTTTATGTTTTATTTACATTTTTTTTTCTTAAAATGAGACATGCATGTTTTTGGAATTTGTTTCATATTTTCAGATTCTTTTCGTCCATTCGTTGTTCCAAATCGTATTGTATTTTGGGTGACGGTACAGACTTTACTACCACTCTAAATAAAAATTAAAGTTTCCCCGTCCTGCTTTACTAGCACGCAAAACCAAACACGTGCGTTGGTCCCGCACACACGCAAACAGCAGTAGTCCCACACATGTGAAGTATCGTCGTGAATATCAGAACATGGCAAGTAATTCTAGCACTAGACCTCCTCTGTAGATATAGGGCCAGATTCACGTATTCCAGAGCATCTTTGCTCTGGAGTAACGCTTCTGATTTGCGTTGCGCTGCCGAAATTTTAGGAGCAAGTGCTGTCATTCACGAAGCACTTGCTCCTAAAGTTGCGGCAGCGCATCACAAATGAGCCGGCGGAATTCAAATGTAGCGGGTACGGGGCGTGTAGTATGCTAACTACGCGCGATCCCGCCGCCAACGTACTGCGCATGCGTCGAGTGTCAAAACATCCCCGTGCGCATGCTCCAAAATCTGTGAATGAACGTCAATGACGTCACATTCCCATTCATGACCGTTTTACGCAAGCGACGTTTTTTTTTTGTTTTCCCGACGCGATGACGACGCCTATACCTAACATAGGATACTCCAACCCCATGTAGGTATATCTATGCGCCGCGTATCCTGTCCGGAAACGTCGTATCGTCATTGCGTCGCGCCGGATTTCGATCGTGAATTGCCGATTTCCGCTCATTAACATATTTTTTGAGCGTAAATCGGCGGGAACGCCCCCGGCGCCATTTTTAAGTTGAAGTAACGATGCGATGGCGAAACTCAGTTACGCTGCTCGCATCGGAACTTCAACCCGGCGTTTCTTGTTTTCTGGTTACAGAAAACAGAAACGCCGGCTCAAAGCCACAGTTAGGCTGGCGGATCACTCGATCCGCCAGCGTAACCTTTCCTGAATCTGGCCCATAAAGTGGTACAGTGGATCCTTGGATTACGAGCATAATTCGTTCCAGGAGAATGCTTGCAATCCAAAGCACTCACATATCAAAGCGAGTTTCCCCATAGAAGTTAATGGAAACAAAGATATTTTGTTCCGCATTAACTTCTATGGCATGGGATACCGCATGTGGCCAGAGGTGGAGAGCTTCAGAAATAGACAGACAGCACGTCTGATCTTGGAAACCCTCGGAAAAGTATTTTCCTGACGCCAACATGGCAGCATACTAGTGATAGAGCTCCGCCTCTTGACCACTCCCTCAGGACCAGTGAATAGCATAAATTAAGGCATGGTTAGCCGCCACCCCATTCTTCTTTTTTTTCCTCATACCTCACGCACCAGTGAAGAGTAAGCAGTACTATGTCCCCCCCTCTGCCTCAGTGCAGTAGCCGTCTGGGTTGAGCCTCTCCCAGTGCGAAGTCCCAGCGCTCAGGCTGCTAAACGCGCTTTAGTCTGGGAGCCCCTTCTGTGGGTCTTATTGGGGCCCCTGCAGTGTTTCCTCTTTAGGAACGAAATCTGCTTTTACAATTGATAACTGCTGCGCTTGTGGAATATGGAGGGGCCAGCTATGCTTTATCTCTCTTGGCCCCTTGTGCCATACAGGGTGACCTGTACCTTTTACCTATATCACTCTTTTTTGTCTTTCATTACCTTTCTTATTCACTGCTTCAGCAAAACAAACAGAAGACACTACAGGCTTGTCTTCTAACACAGGTACAGAGATAGGAAAGGTTCAGTCTCTTTAGCCAACAGATTGATATACTGTATAGACAAAGTACATGGCTATAGCCAGAGCTATAGTCTTTGATATGGTTTTGCTCACCCCAGTAGTTACACAATCCAACAATGGATCCTCTCACACATCATGCTGCTGTCTGTCTGTCTCTCTCTCCATACACACAACTCATCTCTGACATGTTCAGCTCAGCTGACAATCAGGTCTGAAAGGGAAATTCTTACCCTATTCAGTTAACCCCTTCTTAACACGCCCAGACTCACCCTGTGCAGGTAGATATGTCTGTGTATATGTATGTGTGTGTATGTATGTAATATATATATGTATATGTGTGTGTGTGTGTGTGTGTGTGTGTGTATAGGTGTATATACAGATGTAGGTGTATGTAGATAAATCAGGAAAGAAAGTGGAATCCTTTCTCCTGTGTCTACTCCTGCTACTTCTATCGCTTTTCAGCTATCCTTACCTCAGCTGGCCGTCCCATTTTTCCACAGATAAAGAGTCAGTTACTGCTCATAATACAAAGACCCTCAACAACTAGGATGGGGACCACCATATAGGTAAGTTTTCAGAAAAGAGTGCCCTCTTGTGCGGATTGCTTTGATTTGCTTCAGCCCCGCATGCCCACGCTCTCAAAAGAGCCAGGCCAAGGAAACGCAGACGTTCTTCAGGGGAGCATAGCCTGGATGGCACCCCCACTCAGGAGAAAATTTCCAAGGAAGACGTCTTTGCTCCTCTTCCCCAGAGCCGGTGCCCCAGCAAGAGTCCTGCAGGGCCTATGGCACAGTACCTATGCCCAGGAAGCTGGTGAGTAGACACTGCCTGGAGGAGTATGCAGCTAACAGGTAATGCCAAATGTCTTTATTATTGATAAGAGTGGCACAAGATTCTGTTTTGAACTCACCTTAATTACCTGAAGCTACTGTTACACTTGTATTGTAAACTGTTGTAGACTGTTGCCATAGGAGACAGCGTTCCTATCAGTGCAGATGTGGCATCTTGCTGGATGCTTTTACTGCGTGGCTGTCATTCTGTAGAAGTCTTAGAGTCTGCCGGGTTGGTGTTGCGGCTTCCTAAGGGTGTCCTGGCCCTAATCCTCTCTCCCAGAGTTCTGTTGAGGAGAGATGGAATCGCTTTGCAGACTGAGGCCCTGACATATGGTTCAGAGCCCGGATTGTCCTGGTGAATCCTGGACAGGTGGCACACCCTAGGTGTCTGACGCCCATAAAACTACTTTGCACTGCACCCATTATACCTTTATGACCCACTCTATGTGAAGGGATGTCAGCGACTCGTGGTTCTCGTTAGACTGAAGGTGGCCTGGGTCCTTGTTACATATATTACAGATACAGCAGTCTGCTACTCAGGATATGGAGGCTTCACAGGAAGTCCCACATAGTTTCTTTTTAAACCACTGGAAAAGCATCCTGGCACCTTGGTGGCTAGGGAGGCCATATGGTTGAGACCCTGGGCTGAGTATTGCTTCCTAGAAACAAAAGTGGGAAAGAATGGAAATATGTTGGAGAAAAATGCCCATATAAACGGGCTGTCAAAACTGTATACCCTGAACAAGCTAAGGGTCAACCTGCTCCTACATACTGTAGCATCTGCAGGTGCCAGCAGACCAGCAATAACCAGCCCATGTGTTGGGCGAGTCTAATGGGGATGGTTTAATTATTATCAACCAGCTGCTGCACTTGCATGACTCTGAGGAGAGTGGCAGGATCTGCAGCCCTTTAGGCAGGATTTCCTTTTGAGTATCTTGCCAAAAAATGACATTTTTTGTAGCAGTGGGTGCAACAAAAAATAAATAAATAAATAATAATAAAAAAAAAAAAAAGTCTGACTTGTACCTTAGTGCAGACTTCTGGGAAAAAATCTGTCACACAAGTGCATGCCCAAACTCTAGGGCTCAGTTTCATTTAGTGCGACATGAGACTGGAAGGTCACATGACAGACCTCTGGGGAAAAATCAATCACACAAGTACATGCCCAGACTCTAGGGCTCAGTTTCCTTTAGTGCGACTTGAGACTGGAAAGTCGCATGACAGGCCATTCCCCATAATTTCCAATGAGTATTGTTTATATCTGTGCGACTTCAAGTGGCATAGACTTCAAAATAGTCCCTGCACTACTTTGGTTCCACTTTGATGCAACTTATACAGGCATTGTTTCCAGTCGCATCAAAATTGCAGCAAAAAAAATAAATGCAAAAATCGCAGCAAAATCACGCGACTTTGGGGTGGCAATAGTGAAGCCTTGAGGTAAGACCTAGAGGGCACACTTTACGTGTTTCTGGACAGCATGTGGTACAGGTCCTTGGATGAAGGTATCAGGCACTCATGGTCACTTCGGGAAATTCCCCACTGCTCCTCCTCCAGACCATTTCTCTCCCACGCATATGCCAAGTCTACCACAACAGGTGTGCTGCTACAATGCTTACAATACACTTCAGACTCAAGGGATTGCAGGTTTTCTATACAATCCTGTTTGGAGTTTGCAGGGGATGTTGTCTGGTGTCCAGTAGCAGATCGGAAAAGGTCAAACCCTTCTGGGTCCTCTTGAGATCTTTAAGCTGAAGTCCATTAAACAGTACAACCACATGGCTGGATGCTGTTGCTGGATTGTCAGGATGCCTATCCTATCCTCACACCTTAGAGGGAAAGCAAAACCAACTGGTTAGTGTACACTGGGGGTGCTCTAGTTCCTCTTATTTCTATCAGAGGAAATGGTGGCAGTCAGGAACAGGATTCTGAGGAAGTATACTTCCGCTTATTTGATGGTTTCTCAGTGCTCATCTGGGCACAACGTCATCATGCATACAGATGATTCCTGGGGTGCATGGGCACCTGCGCAAATTTACATTTCAAGAATTCTACAAGGGAGGAAACAGGATCGAACACCGTTAACAGTGTTACTCGGTATAAGTAGCGGTCCATCATGATGGAAAGTCCTAGAGCAAGTCTCGGTCCGTTAGGACCTTTACACTGGAGAATTGCTATGAATCATGTCTACAAGACACTCGGGAAGATGCACTGTGAGGGACTTTAGGTCAAGGCAGGCGGAGATTCCCAGCCAAGGAGGGTAATCTTGAACGCGCTGGGGTTCAAGCAGCCCCTTTTATCACTTCGGCCTTACTACAGAGTCAAGGAAGACCAGTCTCCTTGCAGTTGAGCAACAGGGCAGTAGTTGCCTATATTCAGCTCCTGAGTGAAACTCACGGCAATATGCTAGTGAGAGAGGTAAAACCCATAACGCCTGGGATGGAAGATCCCCAGCAAAATTCCAGATGCAGTTTACCTCCCAGCAGATTTTTTGAACAAGTACAAGCTTCCCAAAGCACAACGAGGGTCTATGTCCCAGGTCTTCTCTGACCTGGTCCACAAGTGGGGCCTACCACAGACAGACCTCCTCGTTTCCCAGAGTAATCGCAAACTTTGGGTATGTCTGACTTTGTTTCCGCACCACAAGGCACAGGGGGCAGATGCTCTGATCTCTCCATGGGACTGCAATGAGTGAAGGAGTGAGTGAAAAACCTGTATAGCGCTACACCTGCGAACTAAATCACCTCAGGGCGCTTCTTCTATCTATTGTCTTCCTTATCCCTCAGAAGAGGTGGGTCTTAAGTTTCTTCCTGAAGGCCTGATGGTTTTCTCCCATGCGGATGTCCGTTAGCAGAGCATTCCAGTGCCATGGTCCTTGGACATAGTTGTTATAGCCAGTCCTCCACATTGACCAGGAGGCCCTCGGTTTCCCCTGGCCATTCATTTCAGAATACAGAAGACATTGCTCCTCCATAACCTATGCAGACTGGGGCTGCAAGCAGGGGTACTAAAGGGGGAAGGTGGGCAACTCTGTTACTCTGGTTTCACTACAGAGTGATCTCTACTTTGTTGTGTGCGAGAAGACATTCTACTTACAACATCTAGGCCTAATTCTAGAACAAGTTTTCTTTTTCTTGGTAGAGCGAGACATTCATCCTACTGCCCTTTCAGTGCCAGCTGTTCTATACTTTCTCCACGCCTTAACCTATCCTCACATAGCTCACGAGCGTCGCTTTATCGGCAAAAACACATTTAAATGGGCCATGAATCCTTCAGTTTGTACAACTTTTGAGTTTTTGGAGAGTAGGTCTCCACGGAAAAGATATATTGGAGCTGCTGGTTCTCATATCCGTTCAACCGTTCATTCTAACAGAGCAGTGTCCGGTTCAGGCCATCACTTATAAGGCAGTATCAATTGCAAGAACTTTAGGCAGGAGGTTATCGGATATTCAAGCTCTTGGAGCTTCAAAGTAAAAAAATATATATGTATATTCTTTTCTTTCCAAAAGGAGTAGAGTTGGCCTTGTAGATCATCTTGCCACAAACATGGCAACAGACTGCTATTAAACAGACAGCTGGACATTGCCTAAATTTCCAGAACATCACACAGGAAAGTCTCACAAACTGATAATTTTCATAACTTTAACCACTTAAGACCCGGACCAATACGCTGGCAAATGACCCAAGGGGTTTTTGCGATTCGGCACTGCGTCGCTTTAACAGACAATTGCGCGGTCGTGCGACGTGGCTCCCAAACAAAATTTGCGTCCTTTTTTTCCCACAAATAGAGCTTTCTGGGGGCGTGGCCAAGATGGCGGACTGAGCGGACGTGTTCCCTGAGCTCTCCTGGAGTGTGATCCGATTTTTTCTCCCCTACCTCCTGCCTGGCCCTGCTGCGGGGCTCAGCGGTGCTTTGGATGTCATACAGGGCGTTCGGGAAGCGCAGGAAGGCAAAAAAACTGAAGTTTCCTGCTTCCATCCCAGAGGATCCTACGCCTACTGCTGTCTCCCCGGCACCTACAGCGGGCCGCTGTAACATGGCGTCGCAAACGGACCACGTGGAGGGTGATGTACCTGCTGCCCCTGGTATTCCTGAAGTCATGGCGGCGATCACGATGTGTCAGGCGGCTCTGACCAACAAGATAGAGGAAGTCCAGCTGGATGTCAGTCTGATCCGGCAGGACTTCGACAAGATCAGATCGAGGGTGTCGGAGGCCGAGCAACTCGTGAGTGAGGTGGAAGACACGGTGTCGGATCACGATGCCTCTATTAGGGCCCTACAGTCGAAGGTCAAGGCGCTTGAATACCGCGCGGAAGATGCCGAAAATAGGAGCCGCCGCAACAATATTAGGATAGTAGGATTGCCTGAAGGGGAGGAGGGTCGTGCCCCAGCCCTTTTCGCTGAAGAGCTCCTCCGTTCCCTGGTACCTGCGGCTCGGCTGTCTCCATACTTCGCTGTGGAGCGCGCTCACCGGGTTCCCCCTAGACCGGGGCCTGAGGGCTCGCCCCCCCGTACGTTCATACTCCGTCTGCTGAATTTTAGGGACCGGGACGAGCTGTTGCGAGCCTCGAGGGCCGCCGGAGACCTGGCATACCGCAATGGGAAGCTGCTGTTATTCCCGGACTACACCATGGAGACCCAGAGGCAGCGGCGCTCCTTTGATGCGGTTAAAGCTACCCTCCGCCGCAAGGGCATTAAGTACAGCGTCCTGTTTCCAGCTAAGCTGCGGGTTGTGGATGGAGAAACGGTACGCTTCTTTACTTCGCCGAGAGATGCCTCTGCTTGGGTGGATACATTACCTTGATCTTCTGCCTTGATGGATGCCTTGTACTGCTCTCCCTAATAGGCTGGCGGGGATACGCACACACTGGTGTCTTTATCGGGTAAGCTCCTATGATTCCCCCCCCCTGGAGAGACTGTGGGTGTAGGGGCCATGTTGCTGGACTGGGACTGTTCCTTTTTGTGATCTGCCCCGACACGGCTGGTATGGGTCACCTTGTCCATTAGCTGTGTCTGCCCCTGTCTCATACACTGTTTGGACTGTTTGGCGGATGCTGCTGGGGCGGGATGGGCTCCTTTTGCACACCCGGGCTGTTGTTGGGGGGCCCCTCTACTATTAAGTTTGCCCGCTGTCCCCGCCAGTACTTGTTTGTAACGCGTTAAGACTGTGCCCCCGCTTCGGCGGGAGAAATGGAGGACCTTTGATTTGCACTACATCACTCCAGGGGCCGGCAGGGAGAGACTTGTGCTTGCATTCCCTTTTGCCCTCTGGCTGCTGGAGGATTTTGACACTGGCTACACGCCCCCAGTCTTTGTTTTAGGCTCCTGCAATATGGGTTTTTTGGGGTTTAAGTGCTCCTCATGTTCTCGAGGTGCATGGGGTGGGGGGTGGGGGGGGGTTGGGGGTTCCTGCCACTGTTCGGCTGGTTGGTTGTTCATGTTTTTTTTGTTAATATTTTTCTGCTGCATGCTCTCTGTTGGTTGGTATGGGTCATCACTGTATTTATGTGCTGCTAGTAGGGACTGGTTGATGAGGTGCTGTTCTTGGTTGGGCGTCCGGCTCGGTCCTGGCGGGACGGGGGTGAAGGAACTCTCCTCCCTCTGTTGTGCTGGGCCCGACTTGGGTGCCGCCGGGGTCAGCTCTGCACTAATGTATAACCCGCCTTATGACTAATTGTCGGGTAGTGTCGTGGAATGTGCGGGGTCTTAACTCAGCGGTGAAACGCTCCTTAGTGCTTAACTATTTGAGAAAACTTCACCCGCAGGTGTGCATCCTTCAGGAGACACACTTGATGGGCTCCCGAGTTCTGAGTCTGAGGAGGGCATGGGTCGGTGCCCACTATCATGCACCCTACTCTAATTATGCCAGGGGCGTTAGCATTCTTGTGCATAGGTCCCTTCCCTTCCAGCTTCTGGATGTGAAGCTGGATCCGGGAGGCAGATATGTGCTCCTGCATGCTTTGATTGCTGCGATTCCTTTTGTGCTGGTGGGGGTGTATCTGCCCCCCCCGGCGGATCTGGACATCCTTCATTCCCTTATGCAACTGGTCACTATGTATAATGTGGACAATGTGCTTATCATGGGGGACTTTAACTTGGTTGTGTCCAGGGATCTGGACAGGCTTCGTGCCTCTGGCCCTCGGCAGCATGGACTTGCTGACTGGGCATCTGCCTTTCATATGACGGATGTCTGGCGTCAGGTGCATCCTTCCACCAGGGGGTATACTTGCCTCTCGAGCACTTACCGGACCATGTCTCGTATTGATCTGGCGTTTGCCTCGCCTGCTCTGCTACGCAGGGTGGTCGATGTCGAGATACTCTCTAGGGGTATATCGGATCATGCCCCGTTGTCTGTCACTATCCAGCTTTCACGAGAGGTGGGGGTGCGGCTCCTGAGGCTGTCCAAATATTGGATAATGGACCCGGACATTCAGGAGGAGATGCCTGAAGCCTTGTGTACATACTGGTTGGACAATGAGGGCTCTGTGGGACCCCTGGTCGGGTGGGATGCCTTCAAGGCCTGGTTAAGGGGTGATTTTATGGCTCGGGTTGCGGTGCGTAAGCGTGGATCTATGCAGTCTCTGAGGGAGCTCGAGGAACGGGCTAGGATCCGGGAAGCCGAATATGTTCGCTTTCCTGATTCTGACCATTATGTGCCCTGGCAGGTTGCCCTTAGGGACCTGTCCCTGCTTAGGGTGGACCTTACCAAGAAATCCTTGCTAGAAAGTGCCCAAAGAGTTTTTGAGTATGGGGATAAGAACGGCAGGTTGCTGGCTTGGCTTGCCAAGGGGCAGAGGCCGATGACACATATTAGCAGGCTGAGGGACGGTGCTGGAGGGATGCTTACGTCCCCTATGGATATTGGAGCCCGGTTTCTGGAGTTCTACCGGGATCTATACTCCTCTAGAGTACGGTACGTTAACTCTGAACTGCTCCGGTATCTTGACCAGGTCTCTCTCCCTTCCTTGACCGCTGCACAGAGTGCTCAGTTGGACTATGATGCTACGTTGGAGGAAGTGCAGGTGGCTCTGAGTTCCATGCAATCCGGGAAGACCCCTGGACCTGATGGTATTCCTGTCGAGTTCTACTCGGTGTTCCAGGAGCTTATTGCTCCTAGACTTACCTCTATGCTGCAGAGCTCCTTCTCTGCGGAGTCCATGCCGAATTCGATGTCAGAGGCCGTAATTGTGCTGGTGCCCAAACCTGGCAAGGACCCTGAGGAGTGTGGCTCTTACAGGCCTATCTCCCTGATTAATGCGGATGCGAAACTCCTCGCAAAAATCTTAGCTAATAGGTTAGTGACAGTGATTGAGTCGCTGGTTCAGGTGGACCAGACAGGATTTATACCGGGGAAGGGCACCGACATTAACATCCGTCGGTTGTTCCTGAACCTGTCTGCGTCTCATAGCAATGGGGGGACTAGAGTGGTGGCCTCTCTCGATGCTGAGAAGGCCTTCGACTCCGTGGAGTGGGGGTACTTGTGGGAGGTTTTGAGGAGGTTTGGGGTGGGACCTAAATTTCTACAGTGGCTCGCAATATTGTATAAATCTCCCAGGGCTAGGATTCGAGTGAATGACTCTCTTTCGGACTGTTTTCTCCTCCGGAGGGGGACCCGTCAGGGGTGCCCCTTGTCACCCAGCTTGTTCGCCCTTGCCTTAGAACCCTTGGCGGTGTTGGTCCGGGAATCGGACCGTATAGTTGGTCTCAGGGTTGGCCCTCTGGAGGAGAAGATATCTTTATATGCAGATGACACTCTCCTTTACCTCCATGACCCTGGTGACTCCTTGGCGGCGGCCTTGGAGATCTTTGACGAATTTGGTAAGTATTCTGGGATTCGTATTAACTGGTCCAAGTCAGTCCTGTTCCCGATTGATGTTAGGGCTAGGGAGGTGGTCCCGTCGACAGCGCTTCAGTGGGTGGAGGAGTTTACGTATTTAGGAATTAGGGTCTCCCGCGTCCTTCGACAGGCTCAACTTGAGACCGGTGACTGACCAACTCAGGGAACGCTGTTCTCGCTGGCGGAACCTCCCATTGAATCTTCTAGGTAGAATCAACGTCTTGAAAATGATCTATTTGCCTAAACTTAATTATATTTTTAGAAACTGTCCTGTGTGGATTCCCACTTCCTTCTTTCGAAACTTGGATGGCTGCATTGGATCCTTTCTGTGGCGGGGCTCCCCACCTCGGTTGGCGAGATCCACCCTTCAGCTTCCTGTTAGCTTGGGGGGGCTGGCTCTCCCCAATCTGCTGGTCTACTACTGGGCGGCCGTACTGGTTACGGCACGATGGTGGTTTGAGCAGTCCAGGGCTAATGCGGCTGTGTGCCTCGAGGCGGCGATTGTAGGGTCCCTTACTGAACTGAGTAATCTGCTCTATAGAGGACCCTCTCCATACCCCGCGCTGCCTGGCCCGTCGAGAACTACGCTTCGGGTGTGGGGCGTGGCCAGGCGTCGCTTTTTGTCCCCGGGTCACTGGTCCCCCTTTGCCCCGTTGTGGGGAAATCCTGCGCTCGCCCACTTTCGCTCCTTGCCGGACCCACAATTGTGGGCCCGCTGGGGAGTTAGGGTGCTACGAGACATTGTGGAGGGGGGATCTTTGCTGTCCTTTAAGGATTTGTTGGGCCGCTTTGGCTTGCCGCCCTGGATGTTCTTCCGGTGCCTCCAGCTGCGGCATGCCTTCAGGGCTCAGTTCCCCGTCCCGCCTGTGCTTCGTGCGGACGCTGTGGAGGACCTCCTGGCTCAGAGCACTTTGTCAAAGATCTTATCCTCCTTGTACCTGACACTCCTTACCAAAGACTCCCCTAAGATGGACTCCCTTTGGAGGAAGTGGGTGGGAGATATTCCGTCCTTGGATAGGGAGACGTGGGATGATTGCTTTGAGGATAGTTATAAATTGGTGATCTCGTCTAGGGATAAGTTAATACAAACTAAGTTCTTGCACAGGGTATACTTTACACCTCAGAGACTGCATGGGATATATCCGCAACGTTCCCCGAGCTGCCCTAGATGTTTTACCTCCGAGGGTACATATATTTACATGTTCTGGTCCTGCCCCAGGCTGACGGACTTTTGGTCCGCAGTCTTTGAAACTGTTAATGTCCGCCTCCATCTTAGTCTTCCGGTTTCCCCAGAACTGGCTCTGCTGGGGGTGCAGGATGATGAGCAGAGGCCTAGGTTCACCAAGCTGTTACTGTCGCTACTGTTTTTTTACGCCAAGAAGGCTATTCTGGTCAAATGGACATCTAGGAATCCCCCCACCTTGGGAATGTGGATGGATGCGGTCAACGCTACCCTTCCTTTATATAAAATGACGTACCTAAACAGGGGCTGTCCTTTGAAGTTTGAACGGGTGTGGGGGCCATGGATTGATCCTCTATGATAGAATTGACCCCATGTCTTGTGCTGTTGCTGGGCTCCCCGGCCTCGCCCTGCCCCCTCCCTTTCCCTCTCCCCCCTTGCCCCCTCTCTGCTCCCCTTCCTCCCCTTCTCCTCCCCTTTCCCCTCTTTCCCCCCTCTCCCTTCTCCCCTCTCCTCCTTTTTCTCTCACTGGGAAGTATGTCCTGTAGATGAGTTGTTTCCACCCTGCTATGACATGTTCTAGATGGATCTTAATTCGACCAGTAATGTCTCTCATATGTATTTTATCTGTCCTACCATGCATGCACTGTATTTGGATGTCTTGTATAATTCCTGTATTTTCTCTTTTGACTCAATAAAGTCCAACCTTGTTGTTAAAAAAACAAAACAAATAGAGCTTTCTTTTGGTGGTATTTGATCACCTCTGCGGTTTTTATTTTTTTTGCTATAAACAAAAATAGAGCGACAATTTAAAAAAAATGCAATATTTTTTACTTTTTGCTATAATAAATATCCCCCAAAAATATATAAAAAAAACATTTTTTTTCCTCAGTTTAGGCCGATACGTATTCTTCTACATATTTTTGGTAAAAAAAATCGCAATAAGCGTTTATCGGTTGGTTTTCGCAAAATTTATAGCGTTTACAAAATAAGGGATAGTTTTATTGCATTTTTATTAATTATTTTTTTTTTACTACTAATAGCGGCGATCAGCGATTTTTTTCATGACTGCGAAAATATGGCGGACACTTCGGACAATTTTGACACATTTTTGGGACAATTGTCATTTTCACAGCAAAAAATGCATTTAAATTGCATTGTTTACTGTGGAAATGACAGTTGCAGTTTGGGAGTTAACCACAGGTGGCGCTGTAGGGAATGTGTGCCCTAATGTGTTGTTTACAACTGTAGGGGGGTGTGGCTGTAGGTGTGACGTCATCGATCGCGTCCCCCTATTACAGGGATGACGCGATCGATGCTCCGGCCACAGAGAAGCACGGGGAAGCCGTGTGTACACACGGCTCTCCCCGTTCTTCCGCTCCAGGGACGGATCGCCGCACTGCAGCGGCGATCGGGTCCGCGAATCCCGCGGTCCCGGAGCTTCGGACCGGGTTGCGGGCGCGCGCCCCGCGACCCACGGCTGGGTACTAAAACCAACGTATATATACGTTGATGTGCCCAGCCGTGCCATTCTGCCGACGTAAATGTGCAGTAGGCGGTCCTTAACCACTTCTGACCGGCCCCACGTCCAAAGACGTCACGTTTTTGAAGATGGATATCTCGGTAACGGCAGCAGCTGCTGCCACAACCGAGATATCCATCTCTTCGTGGGGCGGTCCTGTTAACGATAACGGCGGTCATGGCGGCGGATTCGCCGCGAGATCGCCGTTACCGGCGGCGGGAGAGGGTGCCCCCCCCTCCCGCCGCTCTCCCGCGCCCTCCGCCGCTTACCGTAGCCGTCGGTAGCGGCGGAGGCGATCGGGTCCGCTCGTTGTCTGTCCGGGGATGTGACTGAGGGAAAAAATGTCCCTCAGCCGTCCCCCTCTCTCTGCTGGGCGGAAGTGACGTCAAAACGTCATTTCCGCCCAGCGTCTTAAAGAGACATTTAATATGTTTACATTTTGACTTATTTTTTTTTTTTTTTTTTTTTTGCATTTAAGCCTGAATATGAGATCTGAGGTCTTTTTGACCCCAGATCTCATATATAAGGGGACCTGTCATGCTTTTTTCTATTACAAGGGATGTTTACATTCCTTGTAATAGGAATAAAAGTGATAATTTTTTTTTTTTTTTTTTTTCAGTGTTAAAAATTATAAAATAAATAAAAATAAAAACCAAAACCAAAAAAAAATTTTTTTAAAGTGCCCCGTCCTGACGAGCTCGCGCGCAGAAGCAAACGCATACGCGAGTAGCGCCCGCATATGAAAACGGTGTTCAAACCACACAAGTGAGGTATCGCCGCGATCGTTAGAGCGAGAGCAATAATTCTAGCCCTAGACCTCCTCGTCATCTCAAAAAATGCAACCTGTAGAATTTTTTAAACGTCGCATATCGAGATTTTTAAGGGTAAAAGTTTGACGCCATGCCACGAGCGGGCGCAATTTTTATGCGTGACATGTTGGGTATCATTTTACTCGGCGTAACATTATCTTTCACAATATATAAAAAAATTGGGCCAAATTTATTGTTGTCTTATTTTTTAATTCAAGAAAGTGAATTTTTTCCAAAAAAAGTGCGCTTGTAAGACCGCTGCGCAAATACGGTGTGAGAAAAAGTATTGCAATGACCGCCATTTTATTCTCTAGGGTGTTAGAAAAAAAATATATATAATGTTTGGGGGTTTTAAATAATTTTCTAGCAAAAAAAACTGTTTTAGTCTCGTAAGCACCGAATCTGAAAAACAGGCTCGGTAATGAAGTGGTTAAGTGGTTAAAGTAGTATCGGTCCACAATTGTCCCTTCCAGGTCATCTAAACCTTTTGTCATTCCAGCTGGGAATCAAGGGAAAGAAGTTACTGCCTGGACCCTAGCAGGCTCGGTTGTTCATATAGGACTAGGGGTTGCAAGCCTCCGTCAGCGGTGGCGGAGCACTCTACCAGAGCAGTTGAAGCCTCATAGGCAACACATTCAAAAGAATCTATGGTGCCCATCTGTAGAGGGGTATCGTGGTCTTCCCAACATTCCTACTCAAACTTGACAGAATAGACCCGGGGGTCCTGTCATCAGGGAACTTTGTAGGAAGAACTATTCAGTCCTCTGTCTCATCCTAATTAGAGGATTGGTTGGACAAGTAGATCCCACCCTGTCAGCTAGTTATTTATCACTAGTATGCTGCCATGTTGGCGTCAGGAAAATGGAAAATTGTATCAAATACTTACCGTAATTTTCCTTTCCTGACGCCAAACCATGGCAGCATATGAGCCCACCCATGTGCGTTTCGGTATGTGGCTTGTTACAAAGAATGGGGTGGCGGCTAACCATGCCTTAATTTATGCTATTCACTGGTCCTGAGGGAGTGGTCAAGAGGCGGAGCTCTATCACTAGTATGCTGCCATGGTTTGGCGTCAGGAAAGGAAAATTACGGTAAGTATTTGATACAATTTTCCATTTTCAAGTGATTCTGAGTATTTCCGAATGGCTCGGAATGGCTCTGAACCATTCTGAGTGTCAATGGCGCCCCTGCACCCCTGGCCAAATGCAGTACTGCACACCCCATTAGCTTAAATTCTGCTTGTTTTGCAAGACAACACTAGCAAACCAAGTCAGAATTAAAAAAAACAAAAGTTGTTTGTTATCCAAAAAGCTTGTTACTCGTAAACCAACGTTCCACTGTACCTGTAAAGGCTTTTAACCACTTCCCGCCCAGTAAATAGTAAATTGACGTCCGGGAAGTGGTTCTGAAATCCTTGACGTCCTGCAGGATAACATGCCGGCATGCTCCGGATGAGGCTCTTTACCACGTGATCAGCTGTGTCCAATCACGGCTGATCACATAGTAAACAGGAAGAGCCGTTGATCGGCTCTTCCTCACTCGCGGCGGCTCTCCTGACAGGGGGGGGGGGGTTCGCACTGATTGTTTATCAGCAAAACTCCCCCTTAAATGCCCACACTGGACCACCAGGGAAGCCACCAGGACCACCAGGGAAGGGGGCAACATGTGAATGGCCAGGTACATCCCCCATGGCCATCCACATGTAAAAAAAAATACAATAGATCCCAATCAGTGCCCACAAATTGGCACTGACAGGCAACATGGGCACTGTCAAAAATGTGTAAATAAATAAGTGATGCCCAGCAATGCCATTAGTGCCACCCCTCAGTGTCCATCAGTGCCACCTCTCAGTGCCCATCCATGCCCAATGCCCACCTATCAGTGCCCATCAGTGCCACCCATAAGTACCCATCAGTGTTGCCTATGAGTGCCCATCAGTACCGCCTATGAGTGCCCATCAGTGCCGCATACCGGCGCCGCCTATGAGTATACATCAGTGCCCTCTCATCGGTGCCACCTCATCTGTGCCCATTAGTGCCACCTCATCTGTGCCCATCAGTGCCACCTCATTGGTGCCAGTAATTGAAGAAGAAAACTTACTTATTTACAAACAAATGACAGAAAAAAATAAAAACGTTATTTTTTTCAAAATTTTCAGTCTTTTTTTTAGTTGTTGCGCAAAAAATAAAAACCACAGAGGTGATCAAATACCACCAAAAGAAAGCTCTATTTGTGGGAACAAAATTATAAAAAAATTGTTTAGGTACAGTGTAGCATGACCGTGCAATTGTCATTCAAAGCTGAAAGCTGAAAACTGGCTTGGGCAGGAAGGTGCGTAAATGCCTGGTATGGAAGTTGTTAAAGTATCGCTTATGGATAATAAAATTGATGTAATTTGTTGCTGCTGTGTGGCGTGCGCAATTTTAAAGCATGACATGTTTGGTATCTATTTACTGGGCGTGACAACATCTTTTATATTTTACAAAAACATGGGATTATGTATCGTGTTTTTTTTTTTGCATTAAAATTTCAAAAAGTAAAGAAATAAAACATTTTTTTTTTAAGTGTATTTTTTTTTACAAAAAATTGCATTTGAAAAACAGCAGCGCAAATATTGTGTGACATAAAAAAAATGCAAAACCCACCAATTTGTTCACTAGGGCCTCTGCTTTCAAAAAAAATAATAATAATTTTTGGGGGTCTAAGTAATTTTTTAGCAAATTGGTCAGATTTTCATATGTTTACAAAAAAGTGCCAGAAAGTGCCGGGTCTTCAAGTGGTTAGACAACTTTGTATGAACGTCTAGACAGAGTGACGGTATTGATCCGAATCCAACAGATGGACTAATTGAAAAGAACAAACCTGGCTGACACCAGGTTCATCAATGACAGCTTTCTGGTCATAGAAAAAATAAAAACGACAGCTAACATCAAAGTGCCGGGAAGTACAGCAAGACCCTTATTAAACAGAGACTTTTGTCTCTTGATCATATTTTTCCTATAATATAATTATTACCAGAACAGAAGAACAGAAGTGCTTCCATCTGCAGTAAATTTCATAGAGGAGAGATCAAACTCAAGTGCAGCTTCCTACAAACAATATCAGATCCTGAAAATGGACATCAAATAAAAGGCATAGAGCTTGTGTGTACCAGTAACATCACTGCATTTAACCCTTCCACTTCTTGTTGTGTCCAAGCTACTTAAAAAAACGTTAAAATAGCCCATATTGATGGCAGCAGTTTAAAATAAGCTTGAGAAACTTTCCGCATTTGACAACGGGCTCACAGACACTCGCGAGTGCGGCACGATTTCCCAGCTGTCAGCTGCAGCAGACGGAGCCGCCCCCTTCTCCTAGCCAGGCAGGGCCGTCTTACCAAGTGGGCACCTCCCATCGGCCCCAAGTGCTCATGGGGCCCCATCAGGACCAGCTCCGATCTAGAGGGATGCAGTACGGAGGATAGGTGCCGTGGTATCAGCACGCACTGTACGGCGATGTGTCAGGGGAGAGTAGAGCTGTGGGGTGTATCTTCCCCGCTCGCCCCCTCCCCTTTCGCCTTTCAGCCGAACAGGAGAATAGAGAGCAGCTCCAATCTGGTTCACCGCAACGCCCACCTTCCTGTTTGCTTTCTCAATTGGCCACAGCAGAGAAGACACTGGGGATGCATCATGGGAACTGTAGTCCTAGAAGGTTGGCGTCCCCAATGTGTCCACAGAAAGCTCAGGCTGAGCGGGCAACTTCTGACATCATTCAATCATTGACAAGTGCAAATGACCTGCAGTTCCCTCCCTCTGACCTGCATTTGACTTGCTGCAATACGATTTTGCAAGAAGAATGCCATTGTTTAAAGAAAGTCATAAGAAGTCCCTGTTTGCGAGAAGCCATGTGGTACATGTGGAAGAAGGTGCTCTGGTCAGATGAGACCAAAATGTTACTTTTTGGCCTAAATACAAAATGTTATGTTTGGTGAAAAACTGATGCCTCGTAGACACGACCGTGATTCCCCGACGGGAAAAGATCATGTTCTCTTCTTCTTTTTTTTTTTTGTCCGGCGGTTTTTGCCAGTTTTCCCATTGGAAAAACTGCGAGGAGCATACACACAACCAGGATTCCTGGCCAAAAGCTCTCCTTACAGATTTCCAGTTGGGAAACCCAGCTGCGTGTATGAGGCTTAACACAGCAAATCACCCTGAACACACCATCCCCACTAGGGTTGCCACCTGTCCAGGATTCACCCGGACAGTTCGGGTTTGGGATCATGCGTCCGGGTTTCAGACAGCCTGAAACCTGGACACATTGTTCAGACTGGACTACGGCTTCCCAGCAGGGTTGCTGGCTGCAGTTGTCAGTTACACTTTCACACTGCCCAAAGCCAACACTAACAATCCCCCTCTCCCCCCCAAACCCGCACACACAGATGGGAGAGGAAAGAGGGCTCAACCTGCACCTCTTCCCCCCCACCCCTACCCCTCTGTGTCTTCCCACACTCCAATCACTGGCACTGCACCTCAAAAAATTAAAGTTAGGGCTGGAAATTTGAAGTCCAGCTGCCTCAGATACATCTGGATGAGAGGTGCTGACTGCCAAGGGGTGAGAGAGCTCACCATTCATCCCTGTCTGTGACTGAAGTCTACCCCCTTCTCTCTCCTCCCTCTGAGTGAGTACACTAAGGTCAATCAGGGTACCCAGAGCACTCCTTACATCAGGAGTTCCCCTTTACATCCGAGGCCACAGGGTTCCCCCTTACATCAGGTTCCCAGAGGATCCCTTATATTAGAATCCCCAGAGTTCTCCCTTACATAAGAGTCAGCAGAGTCCCCCCTTACAGTGAAAGGGAACTTTGCGAGTTAAGATGTAAAAGGGGGAACTCTCCAGACTTTGATGTAAAGGGGAACTCTTGTTATTAACTTCATATGATTAGAAATGTTATTTAATCTAAAAATATATGTATAGTTTATTCTATATAAAAAATGTTTTGCTGTGCTGCTAGGCCCAGAAGCCTGGGCCTGAATTCACAGAGAGACCAGTAGACATGTGCACAGAAAAAAATTTTGTTTTTTTTTGTTCCGTTTCGTATGGTCCCGTCTGTTCGTTTCCATTCGTTTTTCGTAAGACGCCCGTTTTCCCGTTCGTTCCCGTTCGTTTGTCGTACGACGTGATTTTTTCGTATTCCGATCGTTTCGTATTTCCGTAACCGTTTTATTTTCGTACATGCGGGATGATTCGTTATTCTGTTTAATTCATGTTCGTTTCTTGTTAGACAATAATTATCGTGAATTTTCGTCAATTTGCATTCTGTGTATCTTGAATGCTTTTCTTTTGTTAGTGTCAGTTGTATGTTCATTGTTCAATGACATCTATAACAAAATAATTTCATTATGTATATTGAATAAATTCCTTTGTCTGTTATAGGTGTCATATCAACATACGAAAATAACAAAAGAAACGTGTTCAAATGCAAATCTTTTGTTTATGTTTTTTTTTGAATGGCCAGAGAGTAAGGCTGGCCATACATGATACAATTTTCTGTGCAATTTTCTTTAGATTTACCTTCAACTATGTAGTGCAAGGGCCTGCCTGATTGCATACAATTGAAAGTGTTGTTTAGTTTGACCTCATATATGGTTTTTGGTAAATCTAAAAGAAAATTGTACAAGAAAATTGAACATGTATGGCCAGCCTCAGTGACTGAAAGCAGCTTCTCTTTTGTGCTGAGTACCAGAGTAGTGAGTACACTTGTACAGTAAAGCCTAATAAACTTTTCTGTGGATTTTCATCTGAAGGGAGATCAGTTGGCCAGACAATAGTATTGTTAAGCCCCATACACTTGGTCAGACTATTTTAACAACAAACATAAAAACGATCGTTTTCCGATCGTTCTCAGAAAATTTGTTCGTTTTTAAACTGCATCAGAAAACCATTTTTGGGTTCAGAAGTCTGGCCAACTGATCTCCCTTCAGATGAAAATCCACAGAAAAGTTTATTAGGCTTTACTGTACAAGTGTACTCACTACTCTAGTACTCAGCACAAAAGAGAAGCTGCTTTCAGTCACTGAGGCTGGCCATACATGTTCAATTTTCTTGTACAATTTTCTTTTAGATTTACCAAAAACCATATATGAGGTCAAACTAAACAACACTTTCAATTGTATGCAATCAGGCAGGCCCTTGCACTACATAGTTGAAGGTAAATCTAAAGAAAATTGCACAGAAAATTGTATCATGTATGGCCAGCCTAACTCTCTGGCCATTAAAAAAAACATAAACAAAAGATTTGCATTTGAACCTGTTTCTTTTGTTATTTTCGTATGTTGATATGACACCTATAACAAAAAAATTGCCTTCAGTATTTTGAATACACAGAAAAAAGAAAAAGTAATTCATTCAATATACATAATGAAATTCTTTTGTTATAGATGTCATTGAACAATGAACATACAACTGAAAACGAAAACAAAACGGATTCAAACAAAATACACAATGCAAACCTCTTGATACAGATTTAATTTTCGTTATTTTGCCGTCGGATCGGTCGTTCGTAATTGCGGTCGTTCGTTATGCGGCTAATCCGTTATCCCGTCGTTTTCGTATTTTGGTGCTTTAACATTTTCGTATGTACACATTATCCCGCGGGTACGAAAATGAACATTTTCGTACGAAAATAACATTCGTACGAACGGGAATGCACATATCTAGAGACCAGCCATCCGGAAGGAAGCCATCCGGAAGGAAGCAAGACTCCTGTATCCAGCCGGTGTATCCAGACACTGGAGAGGAAGCCCAGCTGACGGCTGAAACAGTGGAACACCCTCCTCCGGGATCCCCGTGCTGTGGAGCAGTGATTCACAAAAGTACTTCCTGAGAGGAATCCAGGTGGATCGGCCTGTCGGGTGAGAGAGCACATGCTCAGTTTCTAACTCTCCCCTCAGATAGACACCCAGTGCTACCTCACAGGTCGAACACACCCGTTAGGCCTCCAGTTTAAGGTTTTGAGGCCTGTTACTGTTCGTAGTGATCCCTCAGAAGTGACTGACGCTGGCCAGCGATCAGCTCACCGATGTTGCCGTTCACCACTCTGTCATTGGATTGACTTCTTTCATTACTTGTTCCCTGTGTCTTATAAATTTATTTGTGCACCACCCGGCCGCAACGAGGACTTTAGTTACTTACAGGATCGCTCACTAGAGAGACTCGCTAGCACAGACTGTCTGTTGTAGTATTAGCTGAATGGTACCATTCTTAGTTTAAGACCTGTCTCATTTGTTAAAGTCGTTGATTTCAGCAAGGGCCCCTGCGAAATCATATTGTGTCATTGAATAACAGCTATCCTTTATTGGTTTAACATTTGTTTGTTCTTTTAACTTCCTTCCTTTGAGTGCACATGAAGTAAATTCCACTTCTGATTTAATTATAATAACGTGTGAAGTGCCTTTCTTCTTGTCTGAAGGGACCATCCATAATCCAGGTAATACCGTTATTGCATTGTCTCTGAACACTGTATGCCTGTCACCCAGCAGGAAGAAGATCAAAAACCCCCAAACACTAAAGGTAGCAGGGACACCTAGGAGTTATTTGGGCTTCCTGCGAGCCAAAAGGACGAAGGCGGCGCTAGCACCAGGGTACGTTCACGGCCGTTCCCCATTCCGTGGTCACTCCATTTCTTCACATATGACAGGCGACCAGACGCCTGGCACAAAAGCGTTACCGCGCCCGCCGCCAATCACAGTGAAGTCAACACCGGCCAATAGACACATGTAAATGGTACCCAAACCCCCTATGGGGAGGGGATGGACCAAAGAATGGGGACACCTAGGATCTAATTTGGCTTCCTGTGAGCCGAAACTACGGGGGCGGACAGCGGACATCCAATAGGATCTGTTTGCGGCCACTCCCCCTTCTTTGGCCACGCCCCTCTCTCCATACGTGACAGACGACCTGACTTGGCGTAATGACATCACCGCGCCCGCCGCCAATCACGGTGGAGTCCACACCGACCAATGGACCCATGCAAACGGAAGCCATGCGTGATGATGTCAGAGATGCCATCCAATAGTCTAAATATGCCCCCAGCCTCGCCAACCTATTTATGGTGCAGTGGGAGGAGGATGTCGTCTATGCCTTCCAGAGACCGGAGTTGGTTCTCTGGGCACGTTAAATAGATGACATCCTCCTCCTCTGGAAAGGCACCAGGGAGTCTCTTGACTTTTTTATGGCTTGCCTCAATAACAACGATCGGGCATCATTTTGGCCATCATGCCTTCCAGACTTGCTGTTTGTAATAACATGTGAGTCCACACCTGTCGGTAAGAGTACCCATTTTGTTCACTTCCCAGTCTATCCTTTGGATGATTACTTCAGACAGCTATACACCTTATGTGGTTATACTCACCTATCACCTACCCATTGAACTGTGAATGCATCTACTTGTGTGATTCATTGACCTTTATTACTTTGGAAATTCATCCACCCATTTGTTTACAGATTGATTGTTGTGCTTAATTTGCATCTATTTTTATTTATCAGCGCTGCACTTTTTGTTTCACTATTATTTTGTACTTTGTTTGTTCGTGTGCTAGCTTTTTCCCATTTGTGTTTGGTTTAGCGCAGTTGTTTTCCCTCTTTTTTTCACGTTTTACAAATAACTTGTATAGCGCTACAAATGCGAACTGAATTGCCTCAAGGCACTTTGTATCCATTGTCGTCCTGATCCTTCAGAAGAGGTGGGTCTAAAGTTTTTTCCTGAAGGCCCGATGGTTTTCTGCCATGCGGATGTTAATTGGTAGAGCGTTCCATAGCCGTGGTCCTTTGACTGTGATTCTTCGTTCTCCTTTAGACTTATAGCGGGACTTGGGTATTTGGAGTAGGCCTATAGGAGCTGGGATGATCTTCATCCCATGCTGGCGCTCCTGTAGTGGTTGCATCATCGTCCACACTACTCTCCACAGTGATCGAGCCTGAGCTGCACATTAAACAAACTGTGGGTCACCATGGTCGAGCAATGCTAACTTGCTATGCTATAAGGTGACCAGCTTCGGATATGAAAACCAATAAAGTATTTAAAAAAAAAGAAAAAGAAAGATGATTAGCTCCAGCTGGTTCCAGGTACCTCCATCTTCTCCTACCCTTCCTTCTGGGGTAATTCTGCTTGTCCATTTAAATGGCGAGGCCACAATGACATCACTCCAACCCATGTGCACGGGACTTACATCACCACAGCAGAGAGCGGTGCCGTAAACGTACTCTGAAGTGCGTATGCGTGGCTTAGTCTACATTACTGCTAACAGGCAGGGATGGACTGGCCATTGGGACTACAGGGAGTTTCCAGGTGGGCCGATGGCTGAGTGGGCCGGCTTCAGTGACAGCGGACCGCTGCCCCCTCCGCTCCTCTGTCTCCCCCCCCCCCCCGCAGCGCTCACCTCCTCTCCCTCTCCGCAGCGTTCATCTCCTTTCCCTCCCCACAGCGTTCACCTCCTCTCCCTCCCTGCAGCGTTCACCTCCTCTCACTCCATGGGGGACCAGAGCATCATTTAATAAAGTAGAGCGGCTAATGGCTAGTGAAGGGGGAGGGGGGCTTGGGTGGCCATCGGGGTTGACGGGTTTGTCCGGCCACCATGGGAGAAACCTGTCAAAGTGGGCCAGTCTGGATGAAGTCCAGGGCCAAATTTTTGTCCCAGTCCAGCCCTGCTAACAGGCAGGGAGAAGCATTTATGACAGAAGAAATCATTAGGGTCTCTTCTGTTATAAAAAAAAAACCTGCCTGTCAGCAGTTTCTCTAAATTGTGAGTTTAAGTCCACTTTAATGTAATTTACAGCATTTTTAAATCTGCAGTTTTCTAAAATAATACCTGATGATCCGGACATGAAGGTCCTTGTTCAGGTTGACCACACTGTATCCCTCACTGCCAGTTGTGCCTCCAGTGTTGTCACCCTGTCACACAGGCTTCTGATGAACACTACAAATGACACACGCATCACATAGGCATGTTCCACTACTGTCACCAATAGGAAGACTACCCGGACAAACAACATACAGCCAGGGGCGGACTGACCATTCGGGCACTAGGGCACTGCCCGAGGGCCCAGTGCCACTAGGGAGTCCCCATCAGGGTTGCCAGCATCAGTAAAACCAGGGACAGTATGTAAAAATCTGTGTTTTTTTACATCTGTCCCTGAAATGTCCCTTACCGACATCCTTTTGGTCTAAAAATCCCAAGATTATAGCTGTCCCGATTATAGTACCTTCTCAGTGTGTTTATGTACACTGTGTGTATATATTGTGTGTCTGTGTATGTACAGTATAGTGTATGTGTGTATGTGTATACACAGTACTGTGTGTCCATATAATCTATTACCTGGGGGCCCCATAATCTCCTATTGCCTGCGGGCCCCATAATCTTCTAATGCCCGGGATCCCCATAATCTCCTTATTGCCCAGGGGCCCCATAATCTCCTATTTCCAGAGGGCCCCATGAGTTGTCAGTCTGCCCCTGCATAAAGCCATAATTTCATGTAGATAGGACTTGGATGCAAAGAGGCCGCAGAAGATCACTGAGATGCAAATTAAAAAAAAGCTGAAAATAGGTGAAAATAATATTATTTAAAAAACAAAACAACAATTATTTGTGATACCCAGAGCTTTTTAAAACAACATTTAATTCATTTAGGCCCCTTTCACACTGGGGCGTTATTCAAGCGTTTTTCAGGCGCTTTGGCGTTAAAAAAAAGCCTGTAAAGCGCCTGAAAGAAGCCTCATCTGCAATCCCAATGGGAAAGACTGAGTGCTTTCAGAGCCCTTTCACACTGCCAGCGCCCGAAAAATGCTGGTAAAGCACCGCTAAGACCCTAAAGTTTTAGGGCGTTTTTGCAGCGGCTCAGTGTGATAGGGCAAGGCGTTTTTACAGCGCTTTCAATTCATTTCAATGGACAGGGGTGTTTTTGGAGCGTTTTTTTTTCAGCGCCCAAAAGCTGCTCCAAAGATGCTGCTTGCAGGACTCAGTGTGAAAGGGTCCATTGAGACGCATGGAGAGGGTTTTATGAGAGTTTTAATAGCGCTATTTTTAACGCTAAAACACTGTAAAAATACTTCATTTTTCGGGTTGTAAAAAACGAAGTTTTTCAGGCTCTAGAAAAAACAAAGTTTTTTTCGACTTCATCATTAAAACGGCCTTGCCTACACATGGCACGATCGTGAAAAAAAAATGCTCTAGAAAAGCGCGGTGACGTACAACACGTACGATGGCGCTATGAAGGGGAAGTTGCATTCGGATGGCGCAACCCTTGGGGCTGCTTTTGCTGATTCCGTGTTAGTAAAAGACGATTCACGCTTTTCTGTCTGTTACAGTGTGATGAATGTGCTTACTCCATTATGAACGGTAGTTTTACCAGAACGAGCGCTCCCATCTCATAACTTGCTTCTGAGCATGCACGGGTTTTTCATGTCGTTAAAGCCCACACACGATCATTTTTTACAACCCGAAAAACAACAACGTTTAAAACGTCGAGATAACATAGAGCATGTTCGAAAAAACCCGAAAAATGCTCTGAAGCCCACACATGATCGTTTTTAATGACATTAAAAAAAACGTTGTTTTTTACAACCCGAAAAATGATTGTGTGTACGCGCCATTAGAGTTTACATCTGCTTGAAAAGAATTGCTCGAATTTTCCTGGAGTTCACATTCGGAAAGAAAAATATTTTGCTTGTTACGCTTTAAACATAATGCAATATTTGATCAATTCATTTCTTGGAACAATCGACTTTCTTTTTGATCTAGCGGAGTTGCTCAACAATACAAATGGGATTAATCTCTGAGATCAGAAGCTGAGAAAGTAATGTGAAAAAGCCCTTCAATAATATTTTAGTCTAAACACACTCAGCGTATGACAGTCCTGGTTATGAAGTGCCTTGCCATGGCATAGACTCCAGCTTTGTGAGTTGTCAGACATCACGATTAAATAGATTCTTGTAACTACATTCTGGTTTATTATCTTATTATCCGCAATGGATGACTCTTTTTGCTTGTGGCTTTGGCTTGCAGCTTTAGTTTGGATGATGAATCTTTAACCACATATCTACCAGGACAATTTTTTTGTTATTTATGCACATGTAGTGGTACCCTCTTGAGGGCTGCTGAGTATTGTAGTCCATTTGCCACCCTGCCCAGCCAGGCACACAGTTCTCATTCACCCACGGACAGAAAACCAGTCCTTAAACTTTGCTTTGTATTTTTATGGGGGGGGGGGATAAACTTGGATAGGGATGGGAAATTCATGAGATATCCTCCTGGAGATTCTGCCTGGTAGTGCTCTCCTGCTGTTCTCTCTTGCTCCCGTGCCACCTGTCCCAAGCCCAAGGCCCCCCCTCCATACTGGGGAGCTCCCTCAAAGGTCCCGACAGCCTAACACTCAAACAACTCCTCCCCCACTGGACTGACCCTGGGTATTTAAGGAGGACTGCCCCCTGCCAATCCAGGTTGGGGATTGGTCAGGGCTCCCCAGAAAACCCCCAGACAGCCTCACCTTCCCTCTCCTCCTTCCTTTCCAGAAAACACCAGAATATTCTGGAAAGAAGTGGGAGGTCTTGGTGATGCTGCCTATGACTCACCCAGCTGTCTTCTCTGAGTCACTCCCAACCCAGATCAAGCCTTGAAATACACCCACTCTCACAAAAATATGCACTATCCTTATAGTACACTGGAGGGTGCTACACCCATGTTAAAAATTCATATTTTTTTTATATAAAGCAGAGACCCTGAGAATGAAATGGTTGTAGTTGCAATAATTTATGTTGCATATTATTAGGGCAGCTATTTATGCAAAAAAAGTTTGTAAATTTAGGCAAAAATACACTACAATTATTTTATTGTTAACAAACACATAGTATACAATTTTTTTTTTGCAGGTAAAATATAAAAGACTGGGTTGCGTCACCTAAATAGATACCAAACATGTCAAGCCTGTGTAAGCTCAAAAAACTATGGCACCTAAAATATTTCTTAGGCCAGACTTTAACAGCCTTTACAGGTTATCAGTTTAGACTTAACCATGAATTAGAGCCCTAGAATTATTGCTCTCACTTTGATGCGTGTGACATGTTTGTAATATGTCACATGTGTGGCGCCATTGATTTTTATATGCACCTGGTTTTTATATGAGGTGTGTACAGGGGTGACAGGGGTGCTTTAAATTGTTTTAAGTATTTTTGGTTATTTTATATAACTTTCTTTTGCTACTTTATTGCTATCACAAAGGGGCTAATAAGCCCTTTATGTGATAGCAGCGGCAAGGGACAGGTAGTCTTAGGCCGCGTACACATGAGGAGACATGTCCGATGAAAACGGTCCGCGGACCGTTTTCTTCGGACATGTCTCCTGGGATATTTTGGTCTGATGTGTGTACACACGATCAGACCAAAATCCCCGTGGACAGACAGCGCAGTGACGTGGAGGTGACGTTGACGCTGACGCTGCGACGTGCGCAAACAAGGAAGTAAAATGCTTCCACGCATCAATTGAATCAATTCGACGCATGCGGGCGATTTCGGTCCGCTGGTCAGGCGTACTAACCAGTGGACATGTTCTACGGACAGGTTTCCAGTGGACAAGTTTCTAAGCATGCTTAGAAACTTTTGTCCGCTGGAAACCTGTCCGCTAGGCCATACACACGATCGGACATGTCCGCGGAAACTGGTCCGCAGACCAGTTTCCGCGGACATATTCGATCGTGTGTACGCGGCCTTAAAGACTTTAGAGGAGGAACAGAGAGCCTGCGAACCACCGTGGACTTTAAGAGCCCCATCTGAGCTGTTAAAGCCGGTACCAAACCCACAGCTGCAGCAGCGGTGAGCTTGATTTAACAACTTGTCTACTATGCTTTTTATAAACACATATTGATAGACAAGTGGTTAAAGTTCACCTAAGATTAAATTCAGCTACCTAACATGTATTCTTTAAAGTAGGGCTGTTACTGATTAAAATTTTCGTGTTCGATTAATAGTTTTTTTTTAGTTTTTTTATCGATTAATCGACTAATTTCGATAAATTATAACGCACATACAGATCCAACTACTTTTAGCTGATCTCCCTACATTGCAACTCTGCATTAGTCAGTGGTAAATGTGGTACACACTATATACAATCACCCGACACTAGTTAGTTTCCACAATCCATGACTTAACTTCACAGTTCACACAAATACGTTTGAAATTCAAACTGTAGCACTGACATAAGTAATTTTTTCTTATTAAACTTTAAGAAAAACATAGAAAGTTAGTTTAATTATAAGACTTATCTAGTATATTGACTGTCAGTCACTTTATAGTAGGCATCACTTTAGCCAGTCATGATTGCATTTTATTGACAATATACCCTGAAGAACTGAACAGTCTTTTGCACGGAACAGATGTTGCCGATACACAAAGAATTGTCTGCACAAAACTGCTTAGGACAGGAAAACTATGGTTATTTTTGCCCCTTCCCCTTAGGCCCCTTTCAGACTGGGGCCGGGAGCTGTTACTGATTAAAAATGTTGTGTTCGATTAATCGTATTTTTTTTTTAAATCGATTAATCGACTAATTTCGATTAATTTTTACGCACATACAGATCCAACTACTTTTAGCTGATCTCCTTGCAGGCTGATTCCCAGGGCAACCACTGGAAAAATGAATAGCAGGATACAAAAAACACACAAAGGCAGCGCTTCATGTGAATAGCAGTAAAACATTTATAGTCTTCAATTAGGTAACAAAATAAATAATACACTGGAGATAAAATCGATGTAACTACATAAACTGTAAAAATGGTGCGAGTAATACCAAACGGTAGCAAAATCAGTCATAAAAACATATAGCCAAGTATGATACTGGTATAAAAATGTGTACAATGATACCACTGCTGAATCCAGATGAGGAGGGGTTAACATCAGTCTGTCGGCATGTCCCGTGAAGGGAACTATCACAACTTCCAGTGGATGGTTGTAGAATCCCAGGTTGATAGAGGGAAGTGATAGAGGGAAGTGTAACAGCCCTTGCGTGTGGCAGATAGTAAGGTCCCGCTGGCATGCAGATATGAAGGCACAGCAAAGGAGCCCATCAGATGGACACGGCAAGCCCTGCCAGTATCCCTGATGTCCCCGGATCTCCGACGGAAAAACCCTGAAGACCCAGAATCCGGCAGAGAGGTGAGTACCAATAAAAAGAATTTTGATTGATCAAAATAATTAACAATTAATCGAGGAATTAATAGTTAATTTCCACAGCCCTAATAAATAGAGATAAGCAAACATTTCTGATATTGCCTTCACTTGCTTTAAAACTTGGTGAAATAGGCTTAAAAAAAATGAAATGGCTTTGCTCTAAGAGAAAGCTATTTTATCACCATATCAAAACCATTCAAATCACCATTTTAAAACCTGACTTTCACAACGATAGCACATACAGTATGTGTGTGTTCAATGTTATTTGTACCAGTAGTAGGGCTTAAAATAATAATGTGCATTTTTTCTTTCTCAATATAGCAATGAGCGGTACATGAAATTAAACAAGAAATGGCACCCGCTTCGTCCATTTTTTTCTTGTTATTTGCAACAATGTATCAATAGAAACTACACTATATTGCCAAAAGTATGGCCTGCCTTTACAAGCACATGAACTTTAATGGCATCCCAGTATCAGTTTGTAGGGTTCAATATTGAGTTGACCCCACCCTTTGCAGCTATAACAGCTTCAACTCTTCTGGGAAGGCTGTCCACAGGTTTAGGAGTGTGTCTATGGGAATGTTTGACCATTCTTCCAGAAGTGCATTTGTGGGTTCAGGCACCGATGTTGGACGAGAAGGCCTGGCTCACATTCTCTGCTCTAATTTATCCCAAAGGTGTTCTATCGGGTTGAGTTCAGGACTATGTCAAGTTCCTCCACCCAAACTCACTCATCCACACTATATTGTGAAAAGTATTGTGCCACCCCTCCATTTGGAGTAGGGTGAAATATGGTATGGGGTTGTTTTTCAGGGGTTGGGCTTGGCCCCATAGTTCCAGTTAAGGAAAGGCGTCAGTAAACCAAGACATTTTGGACCATTTTGTAATGCTCCCAATTGGGAACAGTTTGGTGACGGCCCCTTCCTGTTCCAACATGTTTGCACACCATTGCACAAAGCAAGTTCCATAAAGACATGGATGAGCGAGTTTAGGGTGGAGGAACTTGAGTGGCTTGCACAGAGTCCTAACCTCAACCCCACAGAACACCTTTGAAAGAAAGAAAGTTATCGCTCAGGTGGATTGTGTTAGGATGATCAGTGTGGTCTCAGGAGATCAAGGGTAATGGCAATGCACAAGGCAACAAATGGAAAAAGAAAATATGGACAGCCGCACTCCAAAAAACCTTGATGGTTGTTTTTATTTAAAAAAGGAAAAATGCACTATAAGTCACAGAACACCTTTGGTATGAAATAGAGCAGAGACTGTGAGCCACTACACTCCTAAACCTTGTGGACAGCCTTCCCAGAAGAGTTGAAGCTGTTATAGCTGTAAAGGGCGGAGCCAACTCAATATTGAACCCTACGGACTAAGACTGGGATGTCATCAAAGTTCATGTTCGTTTAAAGGTGGGCGCCCCAATACTTTTGACAATATATTGTATATGATACTAATTAAGGTACAGGGGGATGTACAATCCATTAGGGGTGACAAAGGAGGATTATAATAATACAGGCTCTCATCAATCATAGATGTGATTATAGTACAGCGGTTCTATGTCTGTAATAAGCTCATGTCTTCTACCAGTAGCAATGAGCCTGTAGACAAGTATTGACCTCTCACCAGATTAAAAGAGAAGCTCATTTCCTAGGCTGGTGAGTGAAATAGGAGGTGGTATTGATTTCCTCCAGTATAAACACATATGTTTCATCTTCAGAGCACTCATCACCTACAGTTAAGACAGACAGGGAAGTCAATACGAGCGAATAAATTAAATCTTTGATTTATTACTAAAGAACACATTAGGAGAAGGTGAACAAGGTTTCGCCTTCTGCCGTACAAACATAAACAGAGAAAGAACCATCAATACCGGCAACTGGACCTGATCAATGGCATAAATAACTAATACTTTTCTGGATATGGCTTTACAGAGCCACAGAAGCAACATGAATATGAGAAAAAGTTTTCAGGGCTCTAGAAGTTTAAACTTTTAAAGTGATGCAAAATTTTATCCTTACTCTCCAAAAAATGTCCATATACATATACTATGTATTGACCCTGTAATCTATTGTTCAATTTAGACATGTGCAGACTGGAATATTTTGTTTAGTTTTTTCGTTTGGAAAATAAATTTATTTAGTTACTCCCGAAAATCGTTTTGATTTATTTCGTTTTTCGTTGGGGAATAGCTTTCGTCCGAAAATCCAATAATACTTGGTTTCTGTCGAATGGTCAAAAGAATATTCGACAGAACGTCGAATCTTTACGTCGAATCGTACATTTCTGTTCGAATATTCCGCCTACAAGAATTCTAATGTTGTATGACTAGCCTCCCTGGCGGTATGATTCTTTCAGATTTTAGGTGCTGAAAGCGGTACCATTATTTGCAAGGGAATTTGGCGTTTTATACTGTAGGCTTGTAATTCTTAGGAATAACTGAAATAACTGAAATCTATCCAAACAAGAGTCTAATAGGCATCCCGGGTATGATTTTTTTTTTTTATTATTAAAAATTATAATATAATAAATATAAAAAATTATAACAAATAATATAATTATAGTAAAAATTATTCAATAATGTAATCAAATCAAAATCACTGAAATTTGCTCAGTTGCAGAATTTTTGCTGTCATTATTTTTATTTTTTTATGACGAATTTCCCCATAAATCGCTAAATTCTTCAAGTGATTCTGATTTATTATCGCTGTTTTTTAGCTGCTCTAAAAAATTTTTTGCCATAAAGGGACACTTTTGGTTGCTATGGGCAATCTACAGTTTGCAGGGAGAAAGAACAGTTTTTATTATATAAGAGGACATGTAGTGTACAGGGCAGACCACTAGGGACATGGGGGGTGTGTATTTTTTACATACAGTACTGTAATCTATAAGATTACAGTGTACTGTATGTATAGTGTTTGTTTACATTTTTGTATTTGGCGCCGTTCCCCCCACTGCATCGCGACGCTCGCAGGGAAGGGAATCGGCGGTACACACAGCATCAGGTGGACATCCGGCCGCCGTGTACTGCGGAGATTCATCGCTGGATTGCAGAGAAAAGGTAAGTAAACTCTTTTCTGCATCCAGCGAGGCAAGTCCGTGTGTGGCACGGGGTTACCGATCGTAGCTTAAAAATCTCACCCTGTGCCACACACGGGAAGACCGCCAGGGAGGTTAATAATAATGTCAAATCTATTGTCTCATAAATCAAAATCTATTCTTTGTAATGTCGAATATATTATTTCTATAGTGTCGAATCTTTTCTCTATAATGTCGAATCTTTTCTCTATAATGTCGAATCTTTTCCCTATAATGTCAAATCTTTTCCCTATAATGTCGAATCTCTCTATATCGAATTTTTACCGCAACGAAAACGAAAATAAAGCATTTTTTATGTCGGATCTTTCAGTTTTTGTTTCTTGCACTTTCGTTATCGTTTGTTAAAATGATAACGAAAAAACCTGATTTTCGGACGAAAATGCATTCAAACGAAAACGAATGCACATGTCTATTGTTCATGAAATTGTTTCTTAAGGCCCGTACATGATTGGACTTTATTGACAACAAATGTCCAACGGACCTGTTTTAGCAGACAATCCGACCGCGTGTATCGGACAAACATTTTTGCTTTTTCATCGGACAAATGTTCGCTGTAAGAACAGACAAACTTTCTGGCAACAAATGTCCTACGTTGGCTAATCCGATTGGGTGTACATAAGTCCACTAAAGTCCAAAGTACAAACACGCATGCTCAGAACGAGTGCTAAAGATCAGACAACAATAGCAGAAGTTGCAGAATGGTTGGTGGAAAAGAGCAGAAAAACCATGTAGTACGTCTATTATGTCACTATGTTCATGTTTGTTGACCCTTTAACTGTGTTTTTCTTCCTTCTTGTAAAGTCCTCCATGAGCCCCTGAACCTTTCCTTTTCCTTTTCAACTCCATTTGTTTGGAATGAGCAGTACACGTTGGTTGTGGTCTTTTGCATTGCTCTATGTTCATAGTCCATAGTCCATGCTGGGAGTGATCACGAGAGGAGGAGGGCTACATCCAGTTGAACGATGGACATAAAGAATCTTCCAGTGGGGGCACCTGTTTTGGTACATTTGTGTAAGTGCAGTGTGGTTTAATGCAAAACATGACAGTAGAAACCAGGCAGTGGTTCCCTCTACTATTAAAAACTGGGAAAAAATAGTTTTTTTGGATAACACCGGCTCGGAGTGCGCTCACCAATGCCCGGGACCAGGCAGAGACTGCAGTCATGTGAACAATAAAACATTAAGGCCCCGTACACACGCTGGGAGACATATTCTGCCGAGAAAATCGGTTGTGTGTACACTTTAGACGAGCAAACGGTCAGGAAGCTCATCGAGCCAAAATAGAGAGCATGTTCTCTATTTCCTCGTTGTTCAATGAGGAAATTTGGCTCGACGACCTTTTCGAACGCTCATCGGGAACCTCGACGGGTTGAACGATGAGTTTCGCCCGACGAGGTTCTCGGACGTGTGTACGTGGCCTAAGACAGTTCCCTGACTTAGAGATGAGCTTTCACTGCGTGCAGCAATAAAGTGCAGAGCACCTAGGGTGGACCTCACTTAACTTCTTCCTTCCCATACCATATGCATGGGCGTCCACTCCATAGGGCAAGGGGGGGGGGCAATTGACCCCCCCTGGAAAATCGAGAAGGTGTTAAAGAGTTTTGCGGCTGCAGGCTGTCTGAGCAGTCCCGGGCTGGATGTCACACAGGCACAGCGAGCAGAGTAAAGCCACCCCCCCTCCAATGTTTATGTGTACACAGGGGAAGGGAACCTGCTGTGCCGCGGTGATGGCTGATCTGAGGTACTGAATGGGATGGGGAGGGGGGACCATCTGTGCTGAAGGGGAGTCTGTGCTGAATGGGGGGTCCATCTGTGCTGAAGGGGGGGTCTGTACTGAAGGGGGGGGGTCTGTGCTGAAGGGGAAGTCCATCTGTGCTGAAGGGGGGTCTGTACATTCTCTAGGCTATATTTATATGGGCATGGAGTGAAGATAAATTATCTCAAGAGCTATTTCACACTGCCAGCTGGCCGTGTTATCGTTAAAGCACCGCTAAAAAGTGACGCTTAGTTTTACCATAGTTTTAGCTGTGCTATTCGGCCGCTAGTGAGGCATGTTTAATCTGCGGTAGTGTTTGAAGAAAGGGTTAAATGCGACTGTGTATCGCCAATGCCAAAGCGCCCCTCCCAGAAAAAATTTCAGCGGACGCCCATGAATGAATGAAAGACTTATATAGCGCGACATATGCAAACTAAATCGCGAACTAAATGGCCCATGACCATATGACTAGGCCATAGATCTCTGTAACACTAGTGTTCTCCCGGTTGCTATGGGAGATGGACTGCTAGGGAGGGAGCCAGAACACTGACCCCTTCGCTACTGGAGGACCTGCCACCTTACCAGGTACCACGCTTTACGACTGGTTGCTGTAGCTTGTTCTTTTCTTTGGTTACCCAAAGCAGCTGCACTGCTCTTCTTGCCTTTGCCAAGTTAACCCTCTGTAGTAGTGTTACTTCATACCCCATATGTGCTTTACAGATCCAAGTTCTTTGGAATATGCCAGAACCAACATGCGCACCCTTGAATAACTTTAGACCAGGCTTAGAACAGTTAACATAACTTTACTGTTCCGTGGTAGTGCGTCCATAAAAGGCCGCCCAATCTCTCCTGCCATCCCTCTATTGTCATATAGATTCATTCATTGCATGAATCTATCTATGGTCAGCCACCGCCACCCCCTTGTCGGGGGGCCAGGCACCTGATTTACAGTGGCGGGTTGTTTTTTGTAAGCACCTGATTAAAGCCAAAGGCTCTAATAGGCGTCCAAAACAGTGAACAAATGGGCACTATGCTGGGCGTTCACTGTTCACTCAGCTGTGTGTTACTAAAGCGAATTAATCACTTTCCTAACACTGAACCGTTTCTCTGCCAATCAGGTGCTTGGGTCTGTGCTACTTGTCACCTGATTGGCTGAAACGACAGGCGCTGTGATTGGACGTCGCCTATCGGGTGTCCAATCATAGCAGAGGACGGGAAGAGACGGCAGGAGAAGAGATTAAGGCGCATGGAGGACACAGCCACCGTGACCCGATGCCCCACGAGACAAGGTAAGTGCCAGGCAGACGGGGGATGCACACTGGCAGCAGTTGATGGGCACAGTAGCGGCAGTGGATGGGTGCAGTAGCGACAATTAGTGAGCAACTTGGCAGCAATTGATGGGCACAGTAGCAGCAATTGATGGGCACAGTATCAGAAATTGATGGGTACAGTAGTTGCGTTTGATAGCACAGTGGCGGTATTTTATGGGTACAGTGGCGGCATTTGATGGCACAGTGGCTGCGAGTGATAGGCACAGTGTCAACAATTGATGGGTACAGTAGCTGCGTTTGATGGCACAGTGGTGGCATTTTATGGGTACAGTGGCGGCATTTGATGGCACAGTGGCTGCGTTTGATGGGAACAGTGGCTGCTTTTGATGGGCACAGTAGCAGCAATTGATGGGCACAGTATCAGAAATTGATGGGTACAGTAGTTGCGTTTGATGGCACAGTGGCTACAAGTGATAGGCACAGTGTCAACAATTGATGGGTACAGTAGCTGCGTTTGATGGCACAGTGGCGGCAATTTATGGGTACAGTGGCGGGATTTGATGGCACAGTGGCTGCTTTTGATGGGCACAGTGGCTGCTTTTGATGGGCACAGTGGCTGCTTTTTATGGGCACAGGGGCTGCATTTTATGGGCACAAGGGCTGCGTTTGATGGCACAGTGGTGGCAATTTATGGGTACAGTGGCTGCATTTGATGGCACAGTGGCTGCGTTTGATGGGAACCGTGGCTGCTTTTGATGGGCACAGTGGGCTGCGTTTGATGGGCACAAGGTCCGCTTTTGATGGGCATAGTGGCTGCAATTGATGTTTTTTTTTTTCTCAGTTTGTTTGCACCCCCCCCAACAAAAAAAATGAGCACCAGCCACCACTGTAACTGTTGAAATGAAGCATGATAATACAGAACGAACAATGTAGTCTCCTTATCAGGAGGCTTAAAAGGTTAATAAAGGAAACAAAATGTTTTCTTAAAAAAAAACAACAATGTTATACTTACCTCCACTGTGAACTCATCACATTCATGCGAGAGAGCTCGCATGGTGATGAGTCCTTGCGGGCGCGCTCCCGTGATACAGTGATACTCACTGTATCACTCGGCCCCGCCCCACGGCGCGCCGTGTCACTGGATGTGATTGACAGCAGCGCCAGCCAATGGCTGCGCTGCTCTCAATCCATCCGCTCTAGCCAATCAGCGGAAAGGCTGAGCGGGGAAGAGTATCTCGGGACCGAGCGTGGGACTTTCGAGGGGTCAGGTAAGTAAAACGGGGGCTCGGGGGGGGGGGGGGGGGCGTCATTATCAGATGTTTTTTCACCTTAATGCATAGATTGCATTAAGGTGACATTTTTTTTTCCTTTACAACTCCTTTAACGCTGTTTGTTCTTTCCATGGAAGATAAATGCTGGTTTGTTGAACTTGTCCTTAACCACTTGAAGCTAGTTCTCACAATTCATTGAAGATATGCAAACCCTTCTCTGAATTGCGCCCGTGCCAAGTGGGCGACATCTTGTGTTCAGAATGCAGCAGGGCAGCCATTCATCACAAGATTCAGGAGCAAGTAATGATCACTGGAGTAGCGATGTCTACTGCAGTGATTTCCAGCCTTCAGTGGAATCCCACAGGTATGGTATACTGCATAGCTACATTAATCCAAGCTGGACCAATATAACTATGAAAACATTTCCATAGCTGGAATTCTTCTTTAACCCCTTAGCGACCGCCCTATAGCAGTTTCACTGATACAGGACGGCAACTGTACGCATAATCACGTATATATAAATTATCCTGCACTTCCAGGTAGGGGGCACGAATGCACACAGCAGGAGCCTATCAGCGGGTACCGCAGACTCAATGTCTGCCGGCAACCGACGATTTTCAACCAAAGAGACAAAACTGCAATCTGCCGATGACCGATGTGTTCAGACAATTTTTTAGTCCGCAGCCCCAAGGTATGACCAGTTCCAGGAACCATCGCCAGCGTCTGGTTTACATGGTACGTGAATACCTAGGGGCAAGATCAGACTTGGACACTTTCCCCACTGAAAATCCTCTGGCTTACTGGGTCTTGAGGATGGATCACTGGCCAGAGCTTGCTCAGTATGCAATTGAGCTACTGGCTTGCCCTGCATCCAGCGTTCTTTCAGAACGCACATTCAGTGCTGCTGGTAGCTTTGTGACCGATCACAGGGTGCGCCTCTCCACCGACTCCGTAGATCGACTGACCTTCATAAAAATGAATCAGGCTTGGATCAACACCAATCACCTGATGCTGATGTAACTGAATATTTTTTTTGAAATGTCAGATCCCTTGAAGACTGCCTATGCTGATGCTGAGTGACTGTCATGTTATGCTGCTGATGGAATATCCTTTTCCTCCTCACTGATCTTGCTGATAGATTGTAAGACATTTTTTATTTCTGGGCTCCGCCACCAGTGCCTAAGGCCCAATTTTTCTACCCCTGTTTAACAGGGGCGTCTAACAACAATTTTTGATGCAATACTTTGCATGTGGCTCTTTGTCCTTGCAGTCCTTGTCTTGTTTGCACCGCCTGTATACTGCTGTTCAAAGCATATAGGGCCAAAGGGTCTTGTCAGGGCCGATCCTCCCTATAGGCTCACTATGCAAGCCGCTTAGGGCCCCGCAAAGCTGCGAAGGGCCCCCCAAATTACTAGGGGCCCCGTCTGGTGCGAAGTCATTTTCGCCCCCTCACCCCGCTTCTAAACTCGCTGGCTGAGTCATTTCCGACAGCAGAACACCCCCTCCCCCACTTCTCAACTTTCTGTAATGTGACATCAGCGCCCCCCGCTTCTCATTTTAATGTGTCCTATCATTTTGCTTAGGGCCCCAGGGAGGTCAGGATCGGCACTGGGTCTTGTAATGACCTGGGGGGAGTGGTGGCGGGGAAACTCATGCTATTTTTTTCAATGATTTTTATCCATATTGCAGGGACCAAACATTACATTAAAGCCGCAAGCAGTATTACATTTATTTTTTCTTATAGTAATCTCATTTTGTGCAGGGACATTTCTAAACACTACTATAGACACCCAGCAGGTACAATATTGAAAGGAATTTTTCTTTTTCTTTTTTTTTTCACTTTAAGCATCATTAAAATTGCTGCTCCAGAAAAAAATACAGTTTTTAAAACTTTTTTTTCCATTGATACATGTTCCCTGGGGCAAGACCCGGGTTCTCAAAGACGTTTTCCAACAATAACTTGAATATTTGTCTTTAAAATGAGCACCTTTGAATTCGAACGTTCGAGTCCCATAGACTTCAATGGGGTTCTAAATGTTTGTGCGAACGTTCGGTCTGTTCGACGGTTCTGGTGTGAACCAAACATGGGGGTGTTCGGCTCATCCATAGTTTTGATGCCTCCAGTGTGACTCTGTGTGTCATTAATACAGTGCATATTTTTAGCACTGATCACCTGTATTAGTGTCACTGGTTCCCAAAAGTGTCAAAAGAGTCAGTTGGTGTCAGAATGTTCGCCACAATATTGCAGTCGCTAATCGTCGACATTACTAGTAAAAAAAATTTAAAAAATATCCCATAGTTTGTAGGCGCTATAACGTTTGTGTAAACCAATGAATATATACGCTTATTGGGATTTTTTTTACCAAAAATATGTAGCAGGATACATATTGGCCTAAATTGATGAAGAAATTCGATTTTTTTTTTTCAATTTAAAATAGCATAAAGTAATAAAAAAAAAAAAAAATTCTCCCAAAATTGTCAGCCTTTTTTTTTGTTTATAGCACAAAAAATAAAAGCGCAGATACCACCAAAATATAGTTCTATTTTTTTTTTTTCATTTGGTACAGTGTCGCTTAAAATAACACTGCGCCGTATAGCAAATGGCCTGTTTATGAAGAGGGGTAAATCTTCTGGAGTACAAGTGGTTAAATATCCAATGTTGAAAGTCATGCAAATAAACCAAAAACCTCATAAAATAGCCTAATGGACCAAACTGTTCTTGCAATGTCCTTATTTCACCATAAAACAGTACTAGGTAATTTGTCAGACACGTTTAGGGATAAAGTCCTTGTCGTCTCCCACACAAAGGCTTTATGTACTTCATTTATTCACTTTCTCTGCCTGGGCGGATTTATTTCCTTACGTGTTCTCCGAGCCCGCTTTGGTATTTACATTAAGTTTAATGAGTTTGAGAACTTTCTGCGCTGCGCCTCTTCTTACGTAATCTATTTGTTTTCCGGTCTAATTATTTTCTCAATACTTTAGTTCCACCTTAGAGCTTATTTATGAGACTTTCTCTAGTAATTCATAAGGACATTTTTAATAAAGTTAAATACTAATTTTGAAGATCAATCAATTCTAACAAGTAATTACAGACTTCCCGTAAAAAGGCAGATATTTAGAATCTTATTGCAGTGTTTGCCTTAACCACTTTCCGCTTAGCCCTGGCATCCCTTAACTGGGGATGCTCTGCGGGCAGTAAGGTCTGCCCAATCACGTGACCACTGTGATTGGATGGAACAGTCCTCATATGATAGGGAGTTGGTTCGACCAACTACAATCATAACTATCACCCGGGAGAAACTGGGAGCTATCTTTGAGCTCTCAGCACAGAAACCTCTGCCACCAATAGAGGCATATGTGTGGCACATAGTATGTGGGCGTTAAAGGGCATTAATGTCACACATATGTATTTCGTGGGTGGCAGGAATTTTAATATTCAAAAACTCCCACATCCAAATATGCACCGTCGTATCTATGCGCCATACCCATAGAACTAAGATACGCCAAAAAACTGACTTCATCCGACCGACGTAACTTGCCTACGCCAGCGTATAGTGGGCACATAGTTACGCTGGAGGCATTTGGTACTCCCATTGATTTGTGATGCAAATATGCAAATGAGGGAGATACGCCAATTCACGAACGTACTTGCGCCCGGCACATGTTTTAAGTGATTTGCGTAAGGGTTACGTCCGGCGTAAAGTTATTCCTCATATAGGAGGCACAACTCATGCAAAGGTATGGACCAGGGAACAGCCGTCGTATTTTACGTTGTTTACGTAGTACTACGTGAATAGGGCTGGGCGTAGGTTACGTTCACGTCATAGACAGTGATTCGATGTATCTTAGGCAGTTATTTTGACGTGGTTGTACGCATGCGCAGTTACGATGCATGCGCCGTTCATTTTAAGTACTTGGATGACGCTCAGCCCATCATTTATTAGGGGTCATGCTTAATTACCATGCATCACGCCCACTTCCACCTACGCTGACGAATATACGCTACGCTGGCGCAACGTTGGGCGCGTTTTCTTTGTGAATTTCATACTTGCCTCTCAACGTTGCGCTGGCGTAGCGTAAAGAAGATACACTACAGCGGCATAAAGATGCGCCGATGGCTGTGAATCCAGCCCATAGTGTGGTCAAAATTGTGTATAGCACTGCACATTACCCTGATACATGGTGGTGGCAGCATCATGTTGTGGGGATGCTTTTTTTCAGCAGGGACAGGGAAGCTGGTCAGAGTTGATGGGAAGATCCAAATACAGGGAGATTTTAGAAGAAAACCTGTTAGAGTCTGCAAAAGACTTGAGACTGGGGTGGAGGTTCACCTTCCAGCAGGAAAATGACCCTAAAGATACAACCAGAGCTACAATGGAATGGTTTAGATCAAAGTATATTCACGTGTTAGAATGGCCCAGTCAAAGTCCAGACCTAAATCCAATTGAGAATCTGTTGCAAGACTTGAAATTGCTATTCGCGGACGCTCTCCATCCAATCTGACAGAGCTTGAGCTATTTTGCAAAGAAGAATGGGCAAAATGTTCACTCTGTAGATGTGCAAAGCTGGTAGAGACATCCCAAAAAGACTTGCAGCTGTAATTGCAGTGAAAGGGGGTTCTACAAAGTATTGACGCAGAGGGGCTGAATACAAATGCACGCCACACTTTTCACATATTTAGTTGTAAAAAATGTAAAAACCATTTATCATTTTCCTTCCACTTCACAATTTTGTGCCACTTTGTGTTGGTCTATCACATAAAATCCTAATAAAATACATTTGCGTTTTTGGATGTAACATGACAAAATGTGTAAAATTTCAAGAGATATGAATACCGATGGTTAGTACGCAAAAGCATCGGTTCAAAACCTGCGCATGCTCAGAATCAAGTCGACGCATGCTTGGAAGCATTGAACTTCGTTTTTCACTGCACGTTGTTGTGTTTTACGTCACCACGTTGGATTCGATCGGTTTTTGAACTGATGGTGAACCGATAATAACAGTCCGTCGGACCATTGTCATCGGATGGACCGGTCGTGTGTACGTGGCCTAAGAGTTCATGCACACAGACAAAAATAGGTATTTTATATGATTAGCATAAATATTCTGGGGCTTTCGATCAGTGTTTACCTGCGCCTTTGCATCCAACGTTTTTTCTCAACGTGGAAGTATCACGCTCAGGAGACACATTGGTTGCGCATTCAAGCGCTGATGCAAAGAAGCTTTTGTGTTTAAAGGAGTACAGTCATGTACAGCCATTTACTAAAATGATGGGCTGAATATGGAACACGCATTTCCCCGAGTGTGGGGAAGTATTTGGAGATTTTGGCTAGGCATCAAAAAATTACCTATTTGGTCATTAAGAACCATTTCAGCTTGCCAATTCTTAGATGTGGTTGCTGCATTAGTTTCCTTTTTTTCCCAATGATACTGTAACGGTCACCACTGTTTATGACCTTCCATCAACCCACGACAGCTTATCCGACACACTGACAAACCAGCAGACAAGATCCATATCAATTCCCCAGAATAAGGATGAGACACGCAGCTCTGTTCTTGTTCCAAAATGTATGAACACTTTAATGGTACACTTAGCTTTCTTATATACAGTACAAGGTATGTTTCAGTAATCACAGGAACAATGAAATCCCCACCCCCTCATCACACACTGGGGGCTTCCATACAGATTTTAGAGAGACACGTTGGCACCGGTCTATAATTAACATGATCTAATTACTACACCTGAGAAGTCACATTCCTTTATCAATAGAATTCAAACAAAACACCATCACACAATGAGTTCCCCTCAATCCACATCTTTAGACAGACGGTCTGTCTCCGACAGAAAGGTATTCACACCTGATCATCAATAGGCTTTTAAACAGTGTTATCACACAATGAAAGGTCTTTCTGGAGTCAGCCTCACTTAGCATTTCAACAGCATGTTACACAGAGGGGTGAGTCACTGTCCTATTGACCTGGTCAGGTCAACATAAACTACTTGTAATATTCCAGTATATCCTGCAATATGAACTATTATTAATGTCCCATCTCATGTAAAACATGAATTATGATTTATTAGCCACCCCATGCCCAAAAGGGGCACAGGGTGACCTTAGACCCAAGAGTTATTAGTGCCCCTGGCACAGGAGTATTCCCCATCCCTCAAAAGTCTCTGGGCGTCATGGGTCAACCCGTTACAGATACTCATACATAAAGGTTATTGCTGCTGTTTGATTAACAAAGTGCAAGTGTAAATGTGGACTGGCATGAACTATAAACAAGACTCGGTTTTCATTCCCAAGTCCAGTACAGCTTTATGAACGTGCTTGTAACTAGGAAACTTTCCTCTCAGTTTTTCTCTTCAGAGACTCAGTCATTCCATAAAATGTCCTTTAAAAATTCAGAATGCTGAATATGTACTTTGGAGAGATTGCTAAAAGTGACATCTTCAGCAGTTTCCAATAAAACTTGGATTCAAAAACCAAAAGTGTGCATTAGGCATATTTGGTGGGATAGACCATTGTGCCAAACTCATCAAGAAATTGTTTTCAAGATCAATGCGGTGTTGTGTCAAGGTTCTGCTAAACTCTTTTAATATTTAAAGTCATTATAATAAAGACTGACACTTTACTGCATAATGATGTATTAATCTACATTTGCGTCCTACACTTTTTATTTTAGCTTTGCATAGAGTAGGGAAGGTTTTTTTTTATTCTTGCTTCATGTATCTCATTGAAGAATCAACAGAAAGCGAGAGAGAGAAAGGGGCTGATTTACTAAAATGGTAGCCAATCAGCTTCTAATTTCAACCTATTAAAATAAGCTTTGACAAAAAAAGCTGGAAGCTGATTGGTTTCAATGCAGGACTGCACCAGATTTCGCACTCTCCAATTTTAGTAAATCAACCCCAAACTCTCTCCAAAATGATTGATATGATTATATAGGATTTATAAAGTGCCAACAAATTGCTCAGCACTTTACAACATAAAGGGAGACAGTGCAGTTACAATACAATAAAATACAAGAGGGTTAAGCGGGCCCTACAACTTACAACCTAATAGGGTGGAGCAAGTGTTACAAAGTTAACTGTGGAGGATGAGCTGATAGAAGATTTGTTAGTTGGAGGTGTGATATGCTTCCCTGAAGAGATGAGTTTTCAGGGATCGCCTAAAGATGGCCAGAGTAGGAGATAGTAGAACAGATTGAGGTAGAGACTTTCAGAAGATGGGCGAGGCTCTGGAGAAGTCCTGGAGGTGAGCATAGGAGGAGAAGACAAAAGGGCTAAAGGGCAGGAGGTCTTGGGAGTAGCAGAGAGGACGGTTTGGGTGATATTTTGAGATGATGCTGGTGATGTAGCTCGGGGCAGATTATGGATGGCCTTGTACAGTATGTTGTTAGTATTTATAATTTAATCCGCTGGCAATCCAGTGTAGGGATTGGCAGAGAGGGGTGGCAGACAATGAGTGGTTGGCAAGGTAGATGAGAGGAAGTACAGTTGTCAAAAAAGCATGTGTCCCTATTGTAAGATGTCTCCTCTTTGCTTTGTTCATCATGTATCTTATCCAAGACCGATCCAGCAGTGTACTGTATATCTTGCAAAGGATGGCCGCCGCACTCCCAGTCCTATCTACCGTCCTACCTTCATGAAACCAAACACACCATTTAGCAGTTTGAGGGTCTCCCTTGGTCGGATGATTTAAGATGGATAACCAGTGATGTACAATTTTTGTACCCATGCATTCCACATACTTCTAGTCTTCTGGCCTTATGCCATCATATGGATTTATGTACAGAGTAAATACAAGAAATAAAAAAGTTTATCCAGGAAAGTGTATATTTTCTACTGATACATAACTACTTTTATTTTTTTTTGGACAAACAATACTATCTACAAAAACAGGGAACCTCAATGGGGGCCAGATTTGCACCCACGTATGCCAACCTGTCCATGGGCAATTGTACAGGTTCTTATCTTTGGAGCCCACAATCCTTATAAACACTTGATAAAGACCTTTTTTTCGCTACATTGATGACCATTTGTTTATAGTTAATAAAAATCTGGAATTGGAGGATTCTCTCACTTATTTTAACAAAAATTTTCAAAATTTAAAGTTTACTGGGGAAGAACAATCCATCAAAGTCAATTGCTTAGACATCGCGCAGGCTCCCTTCAATAATATATGGTAACAGTACGAGTGTATAGAAAACCTAAATCTAAAAAATCACTGTTACATGCCTCAAGTTGTCATCCTCAGCATTTAATAAGAGCTGATCCTAAGGGCCTATTCGTTTGACTAAAATGCAACTGTTCAACCCTCACGGAATTTGAAGAGGAAGCTTATGCCATTGAATACTTGTTTCAAGAACGAGGTTACATCAGATACGTTGTCAATCAAGCACGCACCTCTGCAAGTGACACATGCAGGGAAACACTATTACAAGGAAAGAAACCCTCGACATTTCCAACAGGCATTGATACTACATTAGTAGTTTTTTCAACACGCTTTCAATTTTCAACATCAAACATATCCTCTCCCAGTATTTACCCATTTTATATGGTGATTCAGAGTATAAAGTAATACTTTCTAAAGAAGTAAAGTACACTGTTAAAAAGCACACACAATAGGTAGCATTATTTCCCCAAGTCTTTCTATTTCCAAACATGGTTGCATACTGTGTTTCTTCAAATGCAATGCAGCTCAGTGTTCAAGTTGTCGGTATGCCGCGGACCCTCACTATATTACATCTAGTTCAAATGGCACCACTTATGAAATTAAACAGCTAGTCAGCTTTCAAACAAGATATGTAATATATGTGATTACCTGCACCTACTTTAATATTTAATAAGTGGGTTATACTACAAGACGCTTATGTGACAGGTTATGGGGTCACATCTCGAACATCAGTACCAATAAGGACACCAATGTTGCCATTTTAGGTCCTTTCATGCCTCAAACATTGAGATTGTGGAAATTCATAAGACTAAGGAAAAAAAGAGTGGTCACTCCCCTTGGGGGACCCCTCCAGTCACCCCCACCCCTTTCCCTGAGCTCCTCCAAGTGTATTTTATGCTTTTTTTAGCGTACCATTTTGAGATGTCTTCTAGCTAGTCATGTGACGTGCTGGGTCCTCTTCTTTGCCATTAGGCATTCCTGGATGATGTAAAGAGCGGCGCCATCCTCAGGAGGTATCATTCAACCCAGAAATCTCAGGACATCTTTTGGCAGAGAACAGTTATGGGAGACAACTTCAAATTGACTGGAGAACATTTACAAAGAATATCTAATTTAGCCTGGAGTTCAGCTTTAAATCAATAACACAGATTGATTATAGTATTACCTTAGGCTAATCTGTTTTACACCAATAGCTCAGAACCATAAGTCCCCTTTAAATATAGGACATAATGTTCATTTATCTAGCTTGTTTCCTGATGATGAAAAACTTGTGTTCACATCAGTAGAACGCACACAATTGAAGGTTTTCAAATGCGGTTGTCACAATCTCTTTATACAGTTGACTGAGAAAAATAGAAAAATTGAGTGCCATGATGGCTACATCCATTAAGTGATATGTTTTGATACATTATAGCTTCTACAATTGATAACTGCCTGGGAAACTATAGTGGAAAGTGAAATGACTCATTCTAGCCAAACACTGAAGATAATAGCTAGCGTAAACTTTCAAATATTCAGAAGCACTGAGATAACCGATGACAACTGAACATAGAACAGTCATAAAACAAACATGAACCTGAAAACTGTTTCTCTTCTCTGTATGTGGGAAATTGAATAAAACCAGTATTTAAAAAAATTGAGAAATCTAAGCAGGTTTTATTCTGTTGATTGGTGGAAGTTTAAGGATTAGCCCTCCAATCAAAGTGGGTCTTTTTTTTTCTAATTATACATATAGCTAAAGTTAATTAAAAATATGTTAGACGTTACAGTGACTCTAAATAATATACTTTTTTTTTAAATAATCCATAGAGATCCACTACTTAAAGTAGAACTCTAGGCAAAACGTTTTTTTTTTTTTTCATTTTGTATAGAACAAATGTTATAACCCAAGTCAGTCTTTTCTTTTGCCATCTGTGTCCTAATATGGAGATTTGGAGATTTCCCTTTTGCTTCCTCTCCCAAAGTCAAATTTATGGAAATCCCTTGGAAACCCCCAGGTCACCAGAACTAGTATCCAACCTCATTGGAAGATTTCCCCTCCCAAAATGTAGGATTTGCTTTTACCTGCTCTTTTGAATGGTAATAGAAAAGAGGGTAAATCTCCATAATGGGTATACAGACAGCAATACAAACTGACAAGTTTTTTTAATTCATCTCTACTCTATCCAAAACAAAAAAAAAATGGTTTTGCCTTTAGTTGTACTTTAAAGCCTACGTGTAGCCATAGCCAATATAGGAAGCCAAAAAACAAGCACAAGGGACATACATTGGATATAAAAGTCTACACACTCCTGTTACAATGTCAGGTTTCTGTGATGTAAAAAGTTAAAGATAAATCATTTCAGAACTTTTTCCACCTTTAACGTGACCTATAAACTGTACAACTCAGTTGAACAACAAACTGAAATCTTTTAGGTGGAGGGAAGACAACTAAAAAACTAAAATAATATGGTTGCATAAGTGTGCACACCCTTAGGCCTCGTACACACGACCGTTTTTCTCGACAGAATCCATCAAGAAACTTGGTGGGAGAGCTTTTTTGCTGAGGAAAATGGTTGTGTGTATGTTTTTCATCGAGAAAACAGACGTGGAACTCAACGAGGGAAAAAGAGAGCAAGTTCTCTTTTTCCTCGTCAGGAGTCTCAATTTCCTTGTCATGTTTCTCGTCGGGCTCTCAACGAGAAACACTTTCGTGTGTGTGCTTAGAAACCTGCGCATACTCAGAATAAAGTATGAGACGGGAGCGCACCTTCGGTAAAAGTAGCGTTTGTAATGGAGATAGCACATTCGTCACGATGTAACAGACTGAAAGGTGTAAATCGTCTCTTACCAAACTTTTACTAACACGCAGTAACATGAGATTAGCAAAAGCAGCCCCAAGGGTTGTGCCAGTGGAATGGAACTTCCCCTGCCGTCTATGTGTTGTACGTCACCGCGTTTGAGAACGAGAAGATTTGGTCTTGACTGTGTGTACGCAAAGACAGCTTGTCAAGTTTCTCGACAAGCCTAACAAGAAACTCGGTCGTGTGTACAAGGCCTAACACTAATACTTTGTTGAAGCACATTTTCATTTCATTACAGCACTTTAGGTATGAGTCTATTAGCATGGCACATCTTGATTTGGCAATATTTCTTTGCAAAAACACTCAGAATCTGCCAGATTACAAGGGCATCTCCTGTGCACAGCCCTCTTCAGATCTCCTCACAATTTTTCAATGAGATTTGAGTCTGGGCTCTGGCTGGGCCATTCGGAAACCTTAATCTTCCTAGAAACCATTCCTTTGTTGATTTGGATGTATGCGTTGGGTCATTGTCATGCTGAAATATGAAGTTCCTCTTCATGTTCAGCTTTCTAGCAGAAGCCTGAAGGTTTTGTGCCAATATTGACTGGTATTTGGAACTGTTCATAATTCCCTCTACCTTGACTAAGGGGAAGACTCCATTACCGCCTCATATTCACACATTGATATGTGCTGTACTTCCAATTACATGTAAGTGCAATTGCTTATTAAACCTTTCTACTTTTTACAGAATCACGCTAAGTTGCCTCCTTCCTCCTTCTTCATATCCTTCTACCATTGAAATACACTGAGGGCAAGCTGTAAGCTATTGTGGCTAGTGTCTACTCGTTACCTGGGCGAATGCATCTCTGTAGAAGAGCCTTTGGTCAACTTATTGCTTCCTAAGAGACCCCTTTGGAGTTCATATCGGTCCCTAAGCCTGTTTGACTCATATGAGATATATATTTCTTTGAGTCCACAAGTTCCGGTAAGCCTGCATCCTTATCGGTGGAGGGTTCAGTTTTTTGCACATAAGAAGTCACTTTCATAATTTTCTTCATCACTTCAACGTTTGAGTTCCAATTATACTAGCGACACGTGGTGGACGTCTTTTTATGGTTACTTATGGACATTTTTTATTTAGTTCACAATTTGTATATTTTTTTGTGAGACTTCAGTGGACTATTTCTCATACCCTGTTTGCTATTATTAGCCTTTATTAATAAAGATACTTTTGAATACAATTGTTTTATTATATATTGTATTTTTTCAAAGTGTTACACATACATCAACACAACTGTAAATGGTAGCCAACATTGGCGCTCCGTCCACTAGGGGCGCATGTTGTTTGTTGTTTTTGAAGCACGTGATTACAGCCAGAGGCTCTAATCAGGGTACAGAGTACTCTGCTCCGAGCCCACCCAGGTGAGTTACAATAGCAAATGATTATTCACTATTGTAACACTGATTCGCCTCCTGGCCAATCAGGAAGCAGGTCATGAGACCTGTCACCCAATTGGCCGAAAGAAGATCAGATCGGACTGGCCAGCTGGAGGAGGAGGGAGGAGACACACAGTGGAGGGGAGGGAGAAGAAGGGAACCGAGCCAAAAAGCAGCCCCCAGCCCAGAGAGAGGCTGACATGGCCCACGGCACTGCTCATGAGATGGGGTAAGTGACCCATGACCTGGCCAACCAGGGGGGGGAGGGTGGGCGGACAGTTGGCGTAGGATTGTTTGCCACCCCCCCCAAAAAAAACAACGACCGCTGCTGGTAGCCAATCACTTTCTTACTTCAGCTTGTTCAATAAACCACTTAAACCCCGGAAATAAATGCAGCTAAAGGACCAGGCCCCTTTTTGCGATTCGGCACTGCGTCACTTTAACTGACAATTGCGTGGTCGTGCGACGTGGCTCCCAAACAAAATTGGAGTCCTTTTTTCCCCACAAATAGAGCTTTCTTTTGGAGGTATTTGATCACCTCTGCGGTTTTTATTTTTTGTGCTATCAACAAAAATAGAGCGACAATTTTGAAAAAAATTCAGTGTTTTTTTTACTTTTTGCTATAATAAATATGCCTCAAAAATATATATAAAACAGTTTTTTTCCTCAGTTTAGGCCGATACGTATTCTTATACCTATTTTTGGTCAAAAAAATCTGAATAATTGTTTATCAGTTGATTTGCGCAAAATTTATAGCGTTTACAAAATAGGGGATAGTTTTATTGCATTTTTATTATTATTTTTTTTCACTACTAATGGCGGCGATCAGCAATTTTTTTCGTGACTGAGACATTATGGCGGACACTTCGGACAACTTTGAATTTTTTTTGGGACAATTGTAATTTTCACAGCAAAAAATGCATTTAAATTGCATTGTTTATTGTGGAAATGACAGTTTCAGTTTGGGAGTTAACCACAAGGGGGAGCTGTAGGGGTTATGTGTTCCCTAACGCGTGTTTACAACTGTAGGACGGTGTGGCTGTAGGTGTGATGTCATCGATCATGTCCCCCCTATAAAAGGGATGACGCGATCGATGCAGCTGCCACAGTGAAGCACGGGGAAGCCATGTTTACACACGGCTCTCCCCGTTCTTCAGCTCCGGGGACCAAGGGCTCAAGTCCTGCGGGAACGCGTGGGAACGGAATTCCTGCACTTTTTTCACAGCAGGAACTCGGTTCCCTTTGTAGGACTAGAGCAGCCGATAGCAGCCGAGGCGCCCGAGCCAATCCTTCACTAAGTGGCGATGCCCAGCTCGAGTCACTGTCAGGGGCAGGCGAACCTTAGTAATCTTAGTAATCCTTTATGTTACTGGCCGCTAACTGTGTATGGTTTAATCGGGTAGTGTGCGGGTATTCCGTCACTTCCTCAATGCCGCAATGTCTCCTGGGAGCTTTTGTCATTGTTCCCAGGAGACTGCCGCGAGTTATCGTGGGATTTAGAAAGACCTTATTTTTTCGAATAAAAAACAAACAAAAAACAGCAATTATGCATATGAGCGTATCATTTTTTTTTTTTTTGGTGGGGGAGTGGATCTTGGGTGGGAGTTCCCACACTTTTTTCCCCAGGACTTGACCCCTGCGGGGACAGATCGCCACACTCCAGCGGCTATCGGGTCCGTGGGTCCCAGAGGTTCGGACCGGGTCGCGGGAGCGTGCCCGCGACCTATGGCTGGGCTTAAAGGGCAATGTACATATATGTTGGTTTGTCCAGCCGTGCCATTCTGCCGACGTATATCGGCGGTAGGCGGTCCTTAAGTGGTTAAGCTTTGACAATAAAATTTTGCACTCCCCAGTTTTAGTAAATGAACCCCATTGCATCTTAATGCATGAAAATGAGTTGGGCTTTCTTAAAGTCTTCCAATTCAGGTTTCGAGGTCCTTTAAGTTTTTGTGAATCTTTATGTAGTTATAAAGTACATTTTAAATTAAATGGGTTCTTTAAAATCATATTTGTCCAGTGCTGTCTATTCCCAGAGACAGTGAGATACGAGACATTCTCATGAGCACATGAGGGTATTTTTCATGATTACAGCTCAACATTCTGTGGAAAAAATGTGAACTATACAAAATGTCTTCAAATTGAGTTCAAATCGACTTTTCAGAGCCATACAGAATAACACAGTATATCTATATATAGGTCACAAAGCCCCATGTAATGGTATGGAAACATCAAGCAAGAAACCATGATGCTTGAACTTTGGCCAACCCTTCATACATCTCATGCTCCTGCTGCACTCTGTGGGGTTCCAGCCTTGGCGAAGACTTGGCCAGATCACTTGAAGGTCTCATGTCTTTTATCACTTTGAGGGGTTATAGATATTTTGACAGGCAGGGCTTATCATATCCAAAATTCACCTGCGTGAAATGTACAGTACTTTTGCTCCGCTATTGTGGGCTTTAAATACAACTGTGTTAAAGCTGAATTTCAGGATAAGCAAATATTGTCTAAATACTAGCGTTATGTGTATTCTTAGGCCGCGTACACACGATCGGTCCAACCCGATGAGAATGGTCCGACGGAGCGTTTTCATCGGTTCACCGCTGAAGTGGCCTGATGGTCTGATGTGCGTACACACCATCAGTCCAAAATCCGATCGAGTCAGAACGTGGTGACGTAGAACACAACGACGTGCTGAAAAAACAAAGTTCAATGCTTCCAAGCATGCGTCGACTTGATTCTGAGCATGCGCAGGTTTTTGGTCAGATGCTTTTGCATACTAACCATCGTTTTGGTCCGATGGTCAGGCGTCCATCGGACCGATTTTTAAAGCAAGTTTGGTTTGGACCGATGACTGGCCTTAAGGCCAGTTTCATTGGACCAAACCGATCGTGTGTACGCGACCTTACTGGAATCTTGGTGTGCTTTGCGTATTCCTTCCAGATTGGTGCAGTAATCCAGTGTTTTACATGGATCAGGATCTGATGGTCAGCTCACCTTCAAGAATAGTGATTTAATATTATATCCATTGTACCCCTTATATCACAGGTGTCAAACACAAGGCAGAGGGCCGAATCCGGCCCTCCAGGCCATTTCATATGGACCTTGCACCTCTCCTGCAGCTGCAGGAGAGCTCCAGCCCTCCTCTTGTCTTTCTCCAGACCCTTACTTTCTGCTTTCAAGCAATGCATCCAGCTTCTTCCCAGGAGCAGCATAAGGTTATGTAATTTAAGTGAGGGTGGGGAACTCAACCTCTGATGGGGGGGGCTCTTGACATCTAATGTAAGGTTAGGGGATGCGCTGGACATCTAATCTTACAGATACAACTGGCCCTTATGAGGGCAATCATAATGCTGATGTGGCCCATGATGAATTTGAGTTTGACACCCCTGCCTAATATACTCTTTAGGTAAGTTGTACCAGTGTTGGGCAGGGCCTACTGGGACCAGGCGTAGACTGTGGCCATGTGAAATATTTACCATTAACGCAGTTCCCCTCCTCAGAGATCTTCCCTCTGTGTAGTAACAATACAGTTCCTCTGAAAAGCAACTTGCCCCATATCACTATACACTTTACTTGTATGTTGCATCAGGAGCAGTGGCAGCTGGTGCTCCAAATTTTTGGGGGGGTGCAAACAAACTTAAACATTTTGAAAAAAAAAAACATTAATTGCAGCCACTGCGTCCATCAATTGCAGCCACTGCGCCCATCAATTGCAGCCACTGCGCCCATCAAATGCCCCCACTGTGCCCATCAAATGCTACCACTGTGCCCATTAAATGCCACCACTGTGCCTATGATTTCCCTTCACTGTGCCCTCCATGTGTCTCCTCCCACCAGGCATCCAATCAGGTGACAGGTGGCAGACCCGAGCAAATAATTGAATGTCTTTTATGTAAGTAATTTGGCAACAAAAAGGTTATGGGGGTCTAGCTACTGCCCTGTGGAGTTTTAAAAAGATGATTTTTACAGGAGCAGTGATTTTAATGATGCTTAAAGTGCAACAATAAAAATGAAAAATTCCTTTAAATATAGTGCAGAGGGGTCCCCTTGGTCTGCCTGTAAAGTGTATAGAACCTGCTACAGCAAAAATTACATTTCTAAAGGGAAAAATAAATAATGAAATTACATTTAAAATGCTGGCAATAAAAATGTTTAAAACAAATGGCAATTCATACAGGGCCTTTTGGGTCTGACATGGATTTTAAGAGAAGCACCAAAATAGGCATGTGACGGTTACTCTTTATGGAGTGATCTGGGGTCTATCAGACACCAAATTCCTATTCTACACTTAAAAGCATTTAAAACACCAAGATCTGTGCTTTTGAATGTTTTAGATTTTTTATTTTTATTTTGTTTTAAAGATTTTTTTTAAAACTATAGACAAATGGTTTCTGAGTAAAGTGGACATGATGTCATGTCATCCCTTCCGATTTACTGTTACAAACAACCTATCAAAGCTGATTTTGGCTTTGCTTATCTGTCCGGCCAGCCGTCGGACATGTTGGCTGGTCGCTCAGGTTTCCCAGGCTGACGGTAGGGTGACCACGTGTCCCGGATTGCCCGGGAGAGTCCCGCATTTTGCAGGTCTGTTCCGGGCACATTCATTTCAGGACAATACAGTGTGCCGGAATGAAACTGACACAGCCACCCCGCCCCCTGGGCCAATCTGAATCTGATGTCCCTAAAAAAGGCGGCCACATCACCGCTTTACTCACTGACAGTATTTGTCCTTGCCGGGAATGCCTGGAGAAGCACAATCCCCCGCCCCCTGATTGTTATTGGAGAAATCATAAATCCCGCCTCTTGTGTCCAATCACTGTGCTGTGATTTGTTACAGCACAAGCTGATTATTGGTAAGGGAGGGTGTCCTTGAATGGTAGTTTGGAAATGTGGTCACCCCTGCAGACGGGAGAGCTTGAGAGAGCAGCGGGAAGTATAGGGGGGATGCCCATCCTGCTGCTTGAATATGGCAATCAAGCGGCTGGTAAACCTCTCTGATTGTGATTACAAGAGAGCCAACCACAACAGCTGCATCCCGGTACAACCACCGAAAGGACAGGAAGTGGTTAACCACTTGCCCACCGGGCCTATTTTGGCACTTTTCTCCTTCATGTAATTTGTTCTCCGGACCCCCGATGGCACGGGAGAGCCCGGAGAAACACCGGATGGCGGCGGGAGGGAGGGGGACGTCCCATCCCGCTGCCTATAAAAACGATCAATCGGAGGAACTGCCGCTTTGATGATTCTTATCGTGCACAGAATCGCCGGCTGAAGACGGTGATATCTGAATGATGCCTGTAGCTGCATATGACATCCTCGGTTGTTAAGTGGTTAAAGAGCTGCCTCTGCCCTTCTGCCTAGGGGTGGCACCGCCAACCTTTAAAAATGCCGTCCAAGGCAAATGGCTTGTTTGCCTTGCAGTAAATACACTCCTGGTAGAGATAGCAGCAGTGGCGGCTGGTGCTCAAAATTTTTGGGGGGGCACAAAAAAAAAAAAATTCAGGTTACTAATGTACAGAACTGGCGAACCTGATTGGCTGAGATGGCTGTCAGTCTTATCCAAGGAACGCACCCCCCGTACGTTCCGAGGATAAGACATACAGGAGATGAGGACTGTACTCGGAAAGCCTACTAGAGCCGCTGGCTCTGATAGGCACTTCCGTACAGCCAACCAGCTGCCGTTATTGAGGTAGACGGCAATCAATGTCCGGCCACCTGAATAGACCAGCGGCAGCTGGCAACAATAACATACATTCATGCAATGCATGAATGTATGTTATTTTCGGTGGCGGTGGGGAGCCAGAGGGGGCGGCGCTCCAGCGCCCTGGATAGCAGTAAAGGACGGGTGAAAAAATTGTGATTTTAGTAGAGAGATGGTAGTGAAGGGTGGGGCACAGAAGCAATGTTGGGGGGGTTAAGTGGTCTCCTTGCCACCATTGCCATGCTTAGTGCCGGAAGGAGGATTTTTTTAATGAATGGGGAATGGGTAGGACGGAGTGACCGGCGCAGGTTTGGGTTTCAAGCTAAACCCTGCCATAGTTGCACCAAATATGATCCCGCTGTAAATCCCCCATACCCTTCACATAGGAGGTCAGAGTTTCCAAATGCTGTAGGCTTCACAGAGCAGCAAGTAAAGAATATATCTAGTTCCTGCAATAGATGAGGCGGGTTCTCACACAGACGTTGGCAGTCCTGCCATGTCTCACACCCCACAATGCCAGCAGCAGAAATATCTCACCATTGGACCATGCACGGATTTATTTTAAACATAGCTCTACATGCTTATCACATCAGCTAAGTGGAACATAGCATTGCCTGTCTGGGGATAGTGACAGACGTTCGTAGATTAGGGGACTGGAGGGAGAGGAGATTAAATGTACTCCATGATCAAAACATTCTGGAGTATAACCTTTAAAGTAGTATTAAACCCAAGGCTTTTTTTTTAACTTAACCACTTAAGCCCCAGACCATTATGCAGCTAAAGGGCCAGGTCCTTTTTTGCAATTTGTCACTGTGTCGCTTTAACTGACAATTGCGTGGTCGTGCGACGTGGCTCCCAAACAAAATTAGCGTCCTTTTTTCCCCACAAATGGCGGACACATTGGACACTTTGACACTTTTTTGGCACCATTGTCATTTATTTTTACAGCAAAAAGTGCTATAAAAATGCACTGATAACTGTAACTACTGTGAAAATGACACTGGCGGTGAAGGGGTTAACCTGTAGGGGGCGCTAAAGGGCTTAAGTATTCCCTAATGTGTGTTTCTTACTGTGGGGGGCGTGGCTGTGCATGTGACATCACTGATCGTCGTTCCCTATGACAGGGAACAGACGATCAGTGACAGGCTCACTAGGAAGCACAGGGAGAGGTTTGTTTACACTTACCTCTCCCTGCTCTTCAGCTCTGTGACCTGATTGCGGGACACCAGCGGCGATCATGTCCGAGGGTCCCACAGGCACGGTCACAGAGCACAGAACCAGGTCGCGAGCGTGTCCTAGCGGCGGCGCACTCACGACCCATGGTTTGGCTTCTTAAAGGGGACGTACCTGTACGTCTATATGCCCAGCCGTGCCATTCTGATCTTTAATTGGTTAAAGCAGTATTCAACCCATAAGCAAACATTTATTATATTGTAGCTCACCAGTTCTTAGATGTGACGGCTGCATTCGTTTTATTTTTTTAGGCTTTCTTTCTTCTATTTTCACCTGACAATCCAGGCAGTAAGTTTGTTGTTCTGACAAGCTGTTCTGCAGATGTAGCAGTTAGAGAGTTTATACAAACCATTTACCATTGACAGTGGTCCTTACAATTATTATCTTTTATTTATCTTGTAAAACCTTTATCCCGAAAGGAAAACAAAATGCTTATAATGTGTGAGCTGGAGTTCGACTACAACTTGTTAGTGTATCTAAATCTGCTAGTCCATCAAACACTCCCCTCCCCCCAGACTGAGATTGCTGCTGTCTGCCTTTACTTCATTATATTTCTTTATTTACAGGTGTGCACCTCCTGATTATGTTTGTCTGGACATATATGGACTTTCTATGTTTATATTGTACAGTGCCTTGCAAAAGTATTCACCCCCTTGGCATTTTTTGTGTTTTGTTGCCTCACAACCTGGAATTAACATGGATTGTTTGAGGATTTGCATCATTTCATTTACAGAACACGCCCACAACTTTGACGATATTTTTTTTTTATTGTGAAGCAAACAACAAATAGGACAAAATAACAGAAAAAGTCAATGAGCATAACTATTCACCCCCCTAAAGTCAATACTTTGTAGAGCCACATTTTGCGGCTATCACAGCTCCGAGTCGCTTTGGATAAGTCTCTATGAGCTTATCACATCTTACCAGGCCCGGAGTGGCCCATCGGCAGAACCGGGAAAAATCCCGGTGGGCTGGTCGGGTTGCGGGCCGGTAGTGTGTCAGACAGGCAGCGCAGTGCAGTCACTTTAGAAACTGCATGTGGCTGCCGCCCGCCCCGCCGGAGCCGACTCACTGCTGCCTTTCACTCCACGGCCAGGCTGTGCGTATCCTCGCGCCCCCCCCCCCCATAAAGGAGAGTTGGTTCATTCCTAGCGTGCGCCGTGTGACGTCACGCCGGAGGCGAGAGCGAGGTGAGAGAAGGAGGAGGACTTGTGCAGGGAGCTGTGTCGGCGGCAAGAAAAGAAGCCTAAGCCATGAGGAGCCTCAGCTCAGCCTGCGCCTACAGTTAAAGTGTATAAAAAGTAAGAAAACAATGAATTTACTGTATTGGATGGGGGGTGGGGTTAGAGAAGGCAAGCTCAAAATAACACCAAAACATTTTTTTCTGCCATTTTTTTTTTATTAAAAAGCTGATGGTCACCTCAGTCCAGTTGGACTGAGGTGACCATCAGTTTTTAAATTAAAAAATGGCAGCAAAAATGTTTTGTTGTTATTTTGAGCTTGCCTTCTCTAACTAAAAAAAAACCCCATTAATTGCAGCCTCACCGTGCCATCACTCGCAGCCACTGTGCCACCAAACGCAGCCACTGTGCCATCACATGCAGCAACTGTGCCATCAATTGTCGCCACTGTGCCCATCACACGCAGCCACTGTGCCATCAATTGTCGCCACTGTGCCCATCACTCGCAGCCACTGTGCCATCAATTGTCGCCACTGTGCCATCAATTTTCGCCACTGTGCCTATCACACGCAGCCACTGTGCCACCAAACGCAGCAACTGTGCCAACACACGCAGCCACTGTGCCATCAATTGTCGCCACTGTACCCATCACACGCAGCCACTGTGCCATCAAACGCAGCCACTGTGCCCATCAAACACAGCCACTGTGCCATCAATTGTCGCCACTGTACCCATCACACACAGCCACTGTGCCAGCAAACGCAGCCACTGTGCCAGCAAACGCAGCCACTGTGCCCATCACATGCAGCCACTGTGCCCATCAAACGCAGCCACTGTGCCATCAATTGTCACCACTGTGCCCATCACACGCAGCCACTGTGCCCATCACACACAGCCACTGTGCCCATCACACACAGCCACTGTGACCATCAATTGTCACCTCTGTGCCCATCACACGCAGCCACTGTGCCCATCACACGCAGCCTGACATGGGGTAAGGTAAGGTACAGTACTTCTGCTGTGCACTAGACAGGGAGGAAAAGAAAGGTCGGGAAAAGAGAGAGAGAGGGGAGCTCTGCACTGTGGGGGGCAGAAATTTGGGGACAGAGCTTGGTACAGGGAAGTTATAAACCGGCCTGTGATTTATGCACACCTCCACGCTGTACATAAGCAAACCTGAACCCTTCACTCTGCATGTAAGGCAATCCTGAACCACGCACTCTGTACATCACGCACCCCTGAACCACGCACTCTGTACATCACGCACCCCTGAACCACGCACTCTGTACATCACGCACTCCTGAACCACGCACTCTGTACGCAACGCACTCCTGAACCACGCACTCTGTACGTAACGCACTCCTGAACCACGCACTCTGTACGTAACGCACTCCTGAACCACATACTCTGTACAAAACGCACTCCTGAACTTCGCACTCTGTACAAAACGCACTCCTAAATGTAATGTCGTGTAATTCCTCCTTGCAAAACTGCTCCAGCTCCTTCAAGTTGGATGGTTTGCGCTTGTTAACAGTAATTTTTAACCACTTAAGACCCAGACCTTTAGGCAGCTAAAAGACCCGGACAGTTTTTGCGATTCGGCACTGCGTGGCTTTAACTGACAATTGCGCGGTCGTGCGACGTGGTTCCCAAACAAAATTGGCGTAATTTTTTTCCCACAAATAGAGCTTTCTTTTGGTGGCATTTGATCACCTCTGCGGTTTTTATTTTTTGCGCTATTAAACAAAAATAGAGCAACAATTTTGAAAAAAAGGCAATATCCCCCAAAAATATTTATATATAAAAAATGTCCTCAGTTTAGGCCGATACGTATTCTTCTACTTATTTTTGGTAAAAAAATCTGCAATAAGCGTTTATCGGTTGATAGGGGATAGTTTTATTGCATTTTTTTTTTACTACTAATGGCGGCGTTTCTAACTGTAGGGGGGTGTGGCTGTAGGTGTGACCTCATCGATTGTGTTTTCCTATAAAAGGGAACACATGATCGATCACAGCGCCACAGTGAAGAACAGGGAAGCTTTGTTTACACACAGCTCTCCCCGTTCTTCCGCTCCGGGGACCGATCGCGGGACTCCAGCAGCGATCGGGTCTGTGGGTCCCGCGGTCACGGTCACGGAGCTTCGGACCGGCTGGGCACTTAAAGAGGACGTACCTGTACGTGCTTGTGCCCTGCCGTGCCATTCTGCCGACGTAAATGTGCAGGGGGCGGTCCTTAAGTGGTTAAACAGGTTGTAAAGGTTCCTGTTTTTTCACCTTAATGCATACTGACGATTGCCGCCCAGCCCCCCCCCCCCCCCCAGCTCCCTTATTTTACTTACCTAAGCCCTGGGAAGTCCCACGTCGCAACCGCGCTGGATCTTTGCCTGGGGTTCTCGGCTCTTCATTGGATAGATTGACAGCAGCGCAGCCATTGGCTCCCGCTGCTGTCAATCAAATCCAATGAACCGGGCATCGGAGTCCTGCACTCGGCGGCTATGGACGTCGAATGCAGGACTCGGGAGCACGCCCGCAAGGTAACCCCCTTGGGAGAGCGCTTCCCAGAGGGGGTTATCTGAGGCGGGGAGGAGCCGAGAGAGCCTAGAATGCATTAAGATAAAAAAAATCTGTCTTTAAAACTCCTTTAAGAAGGAGGAGGAAAAAGGAGGGAGGCGCTGGGGAGTGCCTTGCCATACTAGGCTATGGGGCTGTGTGGTTCTATTGGTGTGTACAGTGTACGGAGACAGAACTCTAGTTCCTGCATGCAATAGTGACTCTATAGGATGCCACAAGAGAAAGGAGCAACCCCGAAACAGGAAAACTGGTGCAGTGATCATGACACCAGCTTAACAAGTTGTCGAGGAGCCGCCTGCAGTTAAACTGTGGCAAGGTGGCTCCGCTGCGCAAATAACTATACTGGTATGTTGGTTTGTACACTAGCATTTGCGGGCACGCCCGCCACCGGAGGTGCGAGCGCATGCCCACCGCGCACCATGGGAGCTCACCCGCGATCACGGTGAAGAGAGGCAGATTGTGGATATTCCTATGTAAAGTCCCTAGTGATCAAGAACAGCGATCTCTCTGTACTCACAGTCAGTCCATCCCCCTGACAGTTAGAAAGCACCTCCCTAGGGAACACTTAACCCTTATCCCCCTATCTTAAACTCAACGGAGCGAAAAAAACAGAACTTCTTCTGTTTCACGCCAAGCGTATGATTCAACCTGCAACAACCTGGACCCCCCCGCCCATTCTGGGCAAAATCATCACCCCTAGCGACAAAGTCAAAAGTCTTGGGGTCATCTTTGACTCCTACATGACAATGGACGCACAAATAGGGTCAGTGGTCAGCGGATCTCACCATCTACTGCGCCTACTACGCAGACTTACTCCTTTTATTCCCAAGGAAGACATAGCGGTCGTGGTGGGAGCAATTGTAAACTCCAGACTGGACTATGCAAATGCCCTTTACCTCGGACTCCCTAAGTACCAAATCGCTCGTCTACAAGTCGTTCAAAATACGGCCGCTAGACTTGTGACTGGGAAAAAACCTTGGGAATCAATTGCACCTTCGCTGAGATCCCTTCACTGGTTACCAGTAAAAGACAGAATCACTTTTAAAGCACTCTGTCTAACGCATAGATGTATCCATGGGAATGCACCCCATTATCTATGCGAAAAAATAAAAGCACATAACCCCAATCGCGTTCTGCGATCCACCAATCAAAATCTACTCCAGATACCGAAAGCTAAGTACAAGTCCAAAGGAGAAAGGAGATTTGCGGTCCAAGGTCCCAGACTATGGAACGCTTTACCAACAAGCATTCGGGTGGAGGAGAACCACTTAGCGTTCAGGAGAAAGATCAAGACTTATCTCTTTTGATACCAAAGGAGACAGGATCAACAAGCGCCCAGAGGCGATTAAGTTTGCATGTGCTGCGCTATATACGTTTTTTCATTCATTCATTCATTCATTCATCCCCTGATCACCACAGTGTAAACCCCTTCCCTGCCAGTGCCATTTATACAGTGATCAGTACATTTTTATAGCACTGATCACTGTATAAATGGCACTGGTCCCTGAAAAAGGTGTCAAAATAAAAAGTCCCTAAATCTTTCCCCTATTTTGTAGACTCTATGGGGCAGATTCACAAAACAATTACGCCTGTCTAACTGGTGTTAGACAGGAGTAATTTCAAATTTCGCGCGCCGTATCACTAGTTGGAATCCTCAAACCATGATACGGCGGCTTCGGGCTTCGATCCGAGAGGCTTACGTCTTCGTAAGCCTTCGGATCTACGCTGCCATCTATTTGCGGCCGCTGGGAGGAGTTTGCGTCGTTTTGATGCGTCGGGATATGCAAATGTTTTTTTACGGTGATTCACGAACATACGAGCGGTCGTCGCAATCGTTTTCGTCTATTTTTTTGTACGTAATGTTAGAGCAGCTTTTTGCTGCTCTAACATTACGTAGCCCATGTTAAGTATGGCCTTCGTTCCCGCTTCGAATTTATTTAATTTTTTTTTTTGTTTACGTAACTCGTCGGGACGTGGATCGCCCGTAAACTACGCTACATAAACAACGAATGACGTCACGACGTGATTTCGCGCAATGCACGGCAGGAAATTTGCGAACGGAGCATGCGCAGATCGATCGCCACGGGAACGCGCCTAATTTAAATGTTTCACGCCCCCTACTCGCGCAGATGGATTGCGACGGGAGAAATACACTACGCCGCCGTCGTTTACCGTAGAAAATCTACCTGAATTCCACGTAGAGCAAGGTAAAAAACGGCGGCGTAGTGTATTTCTGATACGCTACGCAAAATGTCTGTGAATCTGCCCCTATAACTTTTGCACCAACTAATCAATATTTGCTTATTGTGATATTTTTTTACCAAAAATATGTAGAAGAATACATATTTGCCTAAACTGATGAATACTTGTTTTTATGAATGGATGAAAACTTATTTAGCGCGGCACATGCGAACTAAATCGCCTCTGGGCGCTTGTTGTTCCTGTCTCCTTTGATATCAAAAGAGATAAGTCCTTTTTGTTGCATATATATTATAGCAGAAAGTATTTTTTTCAAATTTGTCTGTCTTTTTTTGTTTATAGCGCAAAAAATAAAGTAGAGGTTATTAAATACCACCAAAAGAAAGCTCTATTTGTGGGAAAAGAAGGACATCAAGTTTGTTTGGATACAATGTCGCACGACCGCGCAATTGTCACCTAAAGCGACGCAGTGCCGTATTGCAAATAATGGCCTGGTCATTAAGGGGGTAAATACTTCCGGGGCTGAAGTGGGTAAACTGGAACATAGACGAAGATTCAAAGATAAAGAAGCTGCATTTTGAATAAGTGAATGAACCTACTGCTGAAAGTGCTTAAAAAGGGGGGTTAGTATCGTTTTGAGGTTTAACCACCAGAGCACATTATGACATCTGAGCACCCATTTATATAACTATCTGCATTTACCCGTCCAATCTTCAGGGCTACCCTTTAAACCCGCGGAGCACGCTCTCACTTCAGGGCTACCCTTTAAACCCGCGGAGCACGCTCTCACTTCAGAGCTACCCTTTAAACCCACCGAGCACGCTCTCACTTCAGGGCTACCCTTTAAACCCGCGGAGCACGCTCTCACTTCAGGGCTACCCTTTAAACCCGCGGAGCACGCTCTCACTTCAGAGCTACCCTTTAAACACACCGAGCATGCTCTCACTTCAGGGCTACCCTTTAAACCCGCGGAGCACGCTCTCACTTCAGGGCTACCCTTTAAACCCGCGGAGCACGCTCTCACTTCAGGGCTACCCTTTAAACCCGCGGAGCACGCTCTCACTTCAGGGCTACCCTTTAAACCCACCAAGCACGCTCTCACTTCAGGGCTACCCTTTAAACCCGCGGAGCACGCTCTCACTTCAGGGCTACCCTTTAAACCCGCCGAGCACGCTCTCACTTCAGGGCTACCCTTTAAACCCACCGAGCACGCTCTCACTTCAGGGCTACCCTTTAAACCCACCGAGCACGCTCTCACTTCAGGGCTACCCTTTAAACCCGCGGAGCACGCTCTCACTTCAGGGCTACAGTAAACAATATAATAACCATCGCTGTTCACCAAATTGAATTAGATTCGATCTGTCACCGTGAAACAAAAGGAGACAGCTGAAGTGTAAAATAAATACAGCGTATAACAAAGCACATTTTGACATTTACCGAGTCCAGTTTTCTCTATTCAGCTTCGCAGCCTCAAGAGGCGGTATTGATCGAACCAGAAGGCAAAATACTTTGTAGCTGTAAACTGTAATCTCTGAATGGAACTAAGATAGCTGCCAATGTACAGTGGATATAAAAAGTCAGGTTTCTGTAATGCTAAAAATGAGACAAAGATAAATAATTTTAGAACTTTTTCCACCTTCAATGTGAACTCAGTTGAACAACAAACTGAAATCTTTGAGATGGAGGGAAGTAAAAAAAATAATAATAATATGGTTACACAAGTGTGCACACCCTTACACTAATACTTTGTTGAAGCACCTTTTATTACAGCACTTTTTGGGTATGGCACATCTTGACTTGGCAATATTTGCCCACTTTGCAAAAACACTCCAAATCTGGGCATCTCCTGTGCACAACCCTCTTCAGATCACCCCACAGATTTTCAATCGGATTCAGATCTGGGCTCTGGCTGTGCCATTCCAAAACTTGAATCTTCTTCTGGTGAAGCCATTCCTTTGTTGATTTGGATGCATGCTTTGGCTTGTTCAGCTTCATGTTCAGCTTTCTAGAAGCCTGAAGGTTTTGTGCCAATATTGACTGGTATTTGGAACTCCTCATAATTCCCTCTACGTTGACTAAGGCCCCCTTTTCAGCTGAAGAAAAACAGCCCCAAAGCATGATGCTGCCACCACCATGCTTCACGGTGGGTATGGTGTTCTTTTGGTGATGTGCAGTGTTGTTTTTGTGCCAAACATATCTTTTGGAATTGTGGCAAAAAAGTTCAACCTGGCTTCACCAGACCAGAACATATTTTCCTAAATGCTTTTGGAAGACTTCAGATATGTTTTTCTTTCTAAAGAAAAGGCTTCCGTCTTGCCAGTCTACCCCATAGCCCAGACATATGAAGAATACAGGAGGTGGTTTTTACATGTACCACGCAGCCAGTACTTGCCAGACATTCCTTTTAATGTTGCTGTAGGCCTCTTGGCAGCCTCCCTGACCAGTTTTCTTCCCTTATTTTCATCAATTTTGGAGGGATATCCAGTTCTTGGTAATGTCACTGTTGTGCCATATTTTTTCCACTTGATCATGACTGCCTTCATTGTGTTCCATGGTATATCTAATGCCTTGGAAATTATTTTTTACCCTTTTCCTGAGTGATACTTTTTAACAATGAGATGCCTCTGATGCTTTGGAAGCTCTCTGCAGACCATGGCTCTTTCTGTAGGAAGTGACTAAGGATGTGTCAGGAAAGACCTACTAGATTGGCTGAACATTATTTGGGGTAAATCGAAGGCACTTTAACCACTTAACCACTTAAGGACCCCCGCACGCACATATACGGCCACAACATGGCTCGTACAGGCACAAGGGCGTAAATTTACGTCCCCGCCTGAGTGCGGTTCGGGGGTCCCATCGGGACCCCCTCCGCGGCGTGCGGGGGTCTCCCTACCTCTGGGAGCGATCCGGGATCTGCGGGCGGATGTCCGTGTTTTCCGCCCCCCCCGCGATCGCTCCCAGCCAATGGGAGCGCGCTCCCAGCCTGTCACTTCCTCCTCCTGTGTTTACACAGGAAGGAGGAAACGATGTATTCTCTCATCGCAGCGCTGTTTCCCAGCGCTGCTGATGAGAGAAGACATGCCAAGTAAGTGTGCACCAACACAACACTGACACACACTCACATAGGCATATTAACCCCTTGTGATCGCCCCCCCCCACCCCCCTGTCACAGTGTTACTGAATGCAGTGATTTAATCACTGCATTTAGTGTCAGTGTGACAGGCACTGTAAAAAACAGTTAGGCGGCGTACAGACGATCGGATATATCCGATGAAAACGGTCCGCGGACCATTTCCATCGGATATGTCCGATCGGGAGTTTGATCCGATGGCGTGTACACACCATCGGATCAAATTCCCCGCCGCCGGACGGCGCGGTGACGTAGTGGTGACGCGGCGGTGACGTTGACGCCGCCGCGTCACCGCCACGTCACCGCACCAGGAAGTAAAACACTTCCGCGCATGCGCCGAATCCATTCGGCAGCGGCGCGGCGGTGGTGGGAGCCGACATGTCTGCTGGTAAGTGTACTAACCAGCAGACATGTCGGGCGGACAGATTCCCACCGGATAGATTTCAAAGCATGCTTTGAAATCTGTCGGGTGGAGAAATCTGTCCGCTAGCCCATACACACGAGCGGAGATGTCTGCTGAAACGGTCCATCGGACCGTTTTCAGCGGACATATCCCCTCGTGTGTACGCCGCCTTAGTGTTAGGTTCAGGATAGCCCCCCCACCCCCCTAATAAAGTTTTAACCCCCTGATCACCGCCCTAGTTAACCCTTTCACTCCCTATTGCCAGCGTCACTAAGCGATCATTTTTCTGATCGCTGTATTAGTGTCGCTGTTCCCGCTAGGTAGCTATTTTTTTTTATTGCGATTTTTTTTTTTTTACTAAAGACATGTGGCTAAATAAATTTTGGCCTAAATGTTTGACTAAAATTTAGTTTATTTGATTTTTTTTTAACAAAAAGTAAAAAATAGTGTTTTTTTTTCAAAAATGTCGCTCTATTTTTGTATATAGCGCAAAAAATAAAAATCGCAGAGGTGATCAAATACCACCAAAAGAAAGCTCTATTTGTGGGAAGAAAAGGACGCAAATTTTGTTTGGGAGCCACGTCGCACGACCGCGCAATTGTCTGTTAAAGCGACGCAGTGCCGAATCGCAAAAACACCTTGGGTCATTTACCAGCGTATTGGTCCGGGTCTTAAGTGGTTAAGGACCGCCACCTGCAGATATACGTCGGCAGAATGGCACGGCTGGGCACAAGCACATACCTGTACATCCTCTTCAAGTGCCCAGACCGCAGCCAGTCCGAAGCATTGTGACCACGGCCGCGGGACCCGTGGACCCGATCATCACCGGAGTCCCGCAATCGTTCCCCAGAGCTGAAGAACGGGGAGAGCTGTGCGTAAACACACCTTCCCCGTTCTTCACAGTGGCAGCTTCATTGATCGTGTGTTCCCAGATACAGGGAAACACAATCAATGACGTCACACGCCCAGCCCCGCCCCCTACAGTTATAAAAACATATGAGGTCACACATAACCCCTACAGCGCCCCTAGTGGTTCACTTCCAAACTGCAATTGTAATTTTCACAGTAAACAATGCATTTTTATAGCATTTTTTGCTGTGAAAATGACAATGGTCCCAAAAACGTGTCAAAATTGTCCGATGTGTTCGCCATAATGTCGCAGTCACGAAAATAATTGCTGATCGTCGTCATTAGTAGTAAAAAATATTTTTTTAGAAAAATGCAATTAAACTATCTCCTATTTTTTAGACGCTAGAAATTTTGCGCAAACCAATCGATAAAGGCTTATTGCGATTTTTTTTACCAAAAACAGGTAGGTAAATAAGTATCAGCCTAAACTGAGGGAATTTTTATATATATACAGTGTATATATATATATATATATATATATATATATATAAAATATATATATATTTGGGGCATATTTATTATAGCAAAAAGTAAAAAATATTGCATTTTTTTTCAAAATTGTCGCTGTATTTTTGTTTATAGCGCAAAAAAAAAAAAACGCAGAGGTTAACAAATACCACCAAAATAAAGCTCTATTTGTGGTAAAAAAAGGACGCCAATTTTGTTTGGGAGCCACGTCGCACGACCGCGCAATTGTCAGTTAAAGCGACGCAGTGCCGAATCGCAAAAATTGGCCAGGTCCTTTACCTGCATAAAGGTCCGGGTCTTAAGTGGTTAAATGTCATTGCTTAATTCTGAAAACTGAAGCTACATCCCTAGTTATAGGAGGGTGTGCACACTTATGCAACCACATTATTTTATTTTTAATTTTTACTCCTAACCCCCTTAAATATTTCAGTTTGTTTTTCAATTGAGTTGTGTAGTTTATACATCACATCAAAGGTGGAAAAAGTTCTGAAATGATTTATCTTTGTGTCTTTTTTTACATCACAGAAACCTGAAATTTGAACAAGAGTGTGTAGACGTTATATATCCACTATATCTTTTTCTCTCTTAAAGCAGCTGAGTTTATTTGGGTTTATATTAGTAATACATTAATAGTTAAGAAATAAAATATCATCTTCTGGGGATAATGTGTGAATTAGTATGACTACGCTAAACTGCTGTTATGTCATATGGCAGCTCACCCTCATTATCAAAACAAATGCGTTTTATGAAAGTGATTGCTACAGACTTTAACAATCCAACATATGAAACACATCAACAAGAAAAATAAACAGTCTAAAAATAAAATACTTCCCACTTAGAATAAAAAAATAACTTTAATTTTCTTTGAAAGTGTCAACAATCCCATTTCACTTGTAATGTGTTTGAAATGTTTTATCTTTGGGTGCTTATTAAAAATAATTTCTTCCTTTGCTTATAGAAAACTTCTGTTCATTATGATTTATAACATAAAAGTCATTCAATTCTATAATAATAGGTGTTAGTGAGCGCATTTTTCTTTTTTATGAAAATGATACAATTTATACAATCCACTCAGTTTATCTTATGGTGTATCTAAAAATGTAATTTTTTATTTATTTTTTGGACATTAGGGTCAATTCACTAACGTTTACTGCATGCGTTAACACGTGACTAATTTGCATAAATAAATGCATGTGGTAAAAAAAAAAAAAGTCATCAAAACAATTACGATTTTGGGTTAAACAATGTTAGAAAGAAATTTGTCAGTAAATATTGCCAAAAATCATGCGGTAAGCTGTCATGCTTGCCAAGGAAGTAAAAATAAAACGCAATATTTAACACCAGGGTTTTGCCGGTGGTAACCAGTGTGGTATTTCCTGCTTAAGAGAGAGAAAGTAGGCTTAGCAGCATCACCAGCGATTGATGTCTTTTAACCACCTAAATGGGTTGTAAAGGTAATTTTTTTTACCTTAATGCATCCTATGCACCGCACCCCCTCCCCCCACCGAGCCCCCGTTTTACTTACCTGACCATTCGAAATTCCCAAGCGCGTGCTTGTCATCCTGTTCGGTTCCCAGTCTGGCCGTTGATTGGCTAGGCTGGGCGGATTCATAGCAGTGCAGCCATTGGCTGGCGCTGCTGTCAATCACAGCGGATGACGTGGCGCACCCGGGGGCGGGGCCGAGTGATACAGTCGGCAGCTTTGGCCGCCGCTGTATCGCGGGAGCGCGCTTGCAAAAGTTTCCACCATACGAGCTCGCTCGCATGATGGTAGAAAGCTTTTGCAAGGAGGAGCCGGGACAGCCGCCGAGGGACCCCAGAAGACAGAATTCGGGGACACTCTGTGCAAAATGAGCTGCACAGTGGAGCTAAGTATAACATGTTTGTTATTTAAAAAAAAAAACTTGCCTTCAGTGTTCCTTTCAGGACCTTGCCTGTTTTTAAAAATTGGTGTTTACACATTAAAAACATTTTTTTTATAACACCCTACAGCAGTAATGGTGAACCTTGGCACCCCAGATGTTTTGGAACTACATTTCCCATGATCCTCATACACTCTGCAGTGTAGTTGAGCATCATGGGAAATGTAGTTCCAAAACATCTGGGGTGCCAAGGTTCGCCATCACTGCCCTAGAGAATAAAATGCCAGTCGTTGAAATACTTTTTGTCACACCGTATTTGCGCAGCGGTCTTACAAGTGCATTTTTTTTGAAAAAAAAAAAAACTTTTTTGAATAAAAAAATAAGACAACAGTAAAGTTAGCAGTTAGCCCGATTCTTTTAATATTATAAAGATAATGTTACGCCGAGTAAATTGATACCCAACATGTGACGCTTCAAAATTGCGCCCGCTCGTAGAATGGCGTCAAACTTTTACCCTTAAAAATCTGCAGAGGCAACATTTAAAAAATTCTATAGGTTGCATGTTTTGAGTTACAGAAGAGGTCTAGGGCTAGAATTATTGGTCTCGCTCTAACGATCGCGGAAATACCTCACATGTGTGGTTTTAACACCATTTTCATATGTGGGCGGGACTTATGTATGCGTTACCTCAGATCTCATATTTGGGTTCAAATGCAATTAAATAAAAAACTGTCATTTGAAAATATGACAAAAGTAAATTGTCTCTTTAGGACATATGGGCGTAAGTGACGTTTTGACGCCGCTTCTGCCCTGCTATGTTATGGAGATGGGTGGAGGCCATCTTGCCCTCACTAGTATCCATGACAAGCCATGGACAGGACCCGATCGCCTCCGCCACTGCCGATGGCTCCAGTAAGCGGCGGAGGGTGCGGGAGAGCGGCGGGAGGGGGCGCCCCTCCCGCCACCAATAACGGTGATCTTACGGCAAATCCGTCTGCAGACCACCACCTGCACCTGAAGAGATGGATATCTCGGTTGTGGCAGCAGCTGCTGCCGTTACTGAGCTATGCCTCTTAAAAAAGAGAAGGTATATAGTCATGCGCAGGTCCTTAAGTGGTTAATGCAATTTATTGCAATTAACCTGCTCAGAAGGTGTCTGAGAAGGGTTGTTGTAATGGCTCCACAAAATTTTGCAAAAAGGACCCTTCTGGACGACTTTACAGAGGGTGAAGCGCTTTAGAAGTTTTGGCTGACCAAGGACCTGATCCTTAGGCTTCAGCTAGTACTGGAGACCGCCACCCAGGGCCGGCCTTTGGGATGTGCGGACAGTGCAGTCGCACAGGGCGCCATAGCAACATGGGTGCCTGGCGACCACACAGATTCTTTAATTTGCCCGCGTACTAAGTAGTGGGTGGGGGCGTGCCGTACCGACTGCCACACACTGGAGGAGAAATGGGTGTGGACACTGCAAGGGTGTGGTTACTGAAGGGTGTGGTTACTGAGGGGTGTGGTTACTGAGGGGTGTGGTTACTGAGGGGCGTGGTTACTGAGGGGCGAGGGGCGTGGTAAAGCTTTCTCGCACAGGGCGCTTAAAGGCCTAAGGCCGGCCCTACCGCCACTCAGAGGAGTCATAATGTCCCGGGTCTGCCGGGCATGACAAAGTTGCTAAATTTATATGATACATTACTTACTCCTTATGTGTTTCAACAAGCAGATTTTGTAGCAATTCTTTTTATTTTTTGTTCCCCCTCCTGGCCCTCTGACCACTAGTTACAATAATGTTTGAATATGCTTTAATGTGTTGGTTCAGATGGCATCTAATGGTGCCATCCAGGCGCTGTATGATTTAATGAGACCTTTGGCTTGCTCACAATAGATTTGATAAAGACATTAGTGGTTGAAATGTGTCATACCAGACCTGCAATGTTTGTAAATGGATTGTAATAAAAGATTTTGTTCTATATTCGGGTCATGCTGATTATCATGTGGTTTTGGACTTGACAATGCCGATGAGCATACAGGTGGTGCCTCCAGGATCTATCTCCAATGAGAGCATACGGAAGGAGAGCTGGTTTGAACATTTATTTTGGTGACCATGAAATCCAGGCAACTAGTACATGACCACCGATCAATTTTTTTTTAACCACTTAACCCCCGGACCATATTGCTGCCCAATGACCAGAGCACTTTTTGGGATTCGTCACTGCGTAGCTATAACTGACAATTGCGCGATCGGGTGACATGGCTCCCAAACAAAATTGGCGTCCTTTTTTTCCCACAAATAGAGCTTTCTTTTGGTGGTATTTGATCACCTCTGCGATTTTTAGTTTTTGCGCTATAAACAAAAATAGAGCGACAATTTTGAAAAAAAAAATATATTTTTTAATTTTTGTTATAATAAATATCCCCCAAAAATATATAAAAAAAAACGTTTTTTTTTCCTCAGTTTAGGCGATACGTATTCTTTTACATATCTTTCATTAAAAAAAAAAAATGCAATAAGTGTTTATTGATTGGTTTGCGCAAAAGTTATAGCGTTTTACAAAATAGGGGATAGTTTTATGGCATTTTTATAAATTTTTTTTTTTTACTAGTAATAGCGGCGATCAGCGTTTTTTTTTTTTTTTCGGTACTTCGACATTATGGTGGACACTTCGGACACTTTTGACACATTTTTGGGACCATTGGCATTTTTATAGCGATCAGTGCTATAAAAATGCATTGGATTACTATAAAAATAACACTGGCAGGGAAGGGGGAACACTAGGGGGCGAGGAAGGGGTTAAAGGATCACTAAAGGAATTTTATTTTTTTAGCTAAATAGCTTCCTTTACCTTACTGCAGTCCTGGTTTCATGTCCTCATTGTTCGTTTTTGCTTTGAAGTTGCTGTAATTCTGCTCTGATCTCCACACTTCCTGCTTGTCTGGCGCCTTATGAGAAATCTCATGGCAGCTTTTCACTGTGGTCCAAGCTGTCATTACTGTGTGTCTAAAACTCCTCAGAACCAATCAGATTCATTTTAAAAACAAAACACTGCCCTGTATTTGTTTGTTTTTGTTCTGTGTGTCTCTTTACTTCACAGAAACATGAAACCAGTTTAAAAATGAAACTAAACTGCAGCCACATTATATGATTGGTTTTTATCTATTTTTAATAATTTTTAAAAGGAATTAGATAACTATTATGTCTCTATACCCTGTAAACAGTCATTTCAGCAAAACATTTTTTTTTCTTTAGTGACCCTTTAAGTATGTTCCCTGGGTGTGTTCTAACTGTAGGGGGGTGGCCTCATTAGGGGAAATGACTGATCGCTGTTCATACATTGTATGAACAGAAGATCAGCATTTCTCCCCTGACAGGACCAGGAGCTGTGTGTTTACACACACAGATCCCAGTCTTCGCTCTATAACGAGCGTTCGCGGGTGCCCAGCGGCGATCGCGCCCGTCGGGCACACACACGGGAGTTGGGGGCGAGCGGGGGGCACGCGTCCCCTATTGGCCGCTCGGCGAGATCACGTATAGCTACGTGATCTCACCCAGCAGAGCTGACCTGCCGCCGTATAACTACGGCGGCTGGTCGGCAAGCAGTTAAAGTCCAGTGTTGGCAGATTTAGTAAGGAACATGCGTGTGTTTCTGGTCTGATTGGCAGCCACACGGTGTCACACAATTCTGCATTGAGCAACCCGCCCAGGGCCGCTGATAGGGGGGACCACCAGCCTTCCTGTAGGGGGCTCGGGCAAACATGGGGGCCCCGACAGCAGATGCAATCATTGTGGTTGGATGGAGGGGCAATTACAGAATTACTTCACTGCACCAATCCCCCTCCCTGTTCTGCCTGCTTCTGATCCCTCTCTGTGCCCCCTGTCACTGTGCTACACCCCCCTCCCCCAACACACACACATCACTGCTGGCTTAACTATCTCATAAAAAAAAAAAAAAAAATTATAAAATAAAATACATTTCTTTCTTGTACATCACGGGACACAGAGCGGCATATTCATTACTATATGGTTTATATGGAGTACCTTCAGGTGTGGACACTGGCAATCTCAAACAGGAAGTCCCCTCCCTATATAACCCCCTCCCCTAGAGGGAGTCCCTCAGTTTTTTCGCCAGTGTCTTAGGTATTGGTCACGGAATAGCTTTGCTCCACATCCTTGGGATTAAGGGCGGGCTAACCGGATCTGTCCAAGGAGCCTCAGTGCCAAAGTGGACAGTACCCGGGCCCCAAACCGTGGGGTTTTGCCTATAATGCTCCTCTTTGGAGGGCTGGACCCTGGGCCCAGGACTTGGAGTTCATAAAGATCATAAGTTCCTGTTTGCCAGGGTGCTATATAGGTCCAGGACAGTGGGTACCTTCATAGGACCCCAGGGCCTGAAGGTCTACTACGCTACCCACGGAGATGGGAGAAGATTGGATCGTTTTGCTAGATCGTTTTGAAAGACAGGATGATCCCATTTCCCCCATCACTAGGTTCCCCTGTCTAAGAATGGTGTTGCTAGCTACCTGCTGCTTTCTTCCTAGGACTGGTAAGGATCCCTATGGGGCCTTTTGGAGAGTCCTACCTGGGCGGGGGTTTGAATCTGCCGCCTGATACTGCAGTCCTGGGTCTCCAGCAGTGCGGCTCCTCCATGTTCCTCCTGCTCCGGCATACGCGCGCGCGCACGTCTTATAGATGTTTTTCGCGCCGTTCGGAGAGGAGGGCGGGGGGAGGCGTGCCTGCAGCGTCATACAGGGGCGCGCCTTGTGCTGTTATAGATCAGCAGGCATTGTCAGTGCTCAGTCTGAGGCTGATCTCAAAGGGAGAGGACGCAGAGCGGCAGAACAGTGACTCCCGGTGGCGGAAGAGGGGTAGTACATGCTGGACTTTGTTCCAATGCCTTTTTGTTAAGCCAAGAAATTCCCCTTTTTGCAGCAGGTTGGAGGCTGGCAAACTAAGTTTGGGGTCACTGTATGTTTGAAAAAAAAAAAAAAGGAGACTTATATATATTTAAAAAAAAAAAAAAAAAACATACGGGGCCCCATCAGTTTTTGGGCATTAGTGATCTATTGTCCCCTAAGCTCTAGTTTTGTACTCCTGGCCACTACAGTCTGTTGTTGTTGGCGGAGTCCCTCGATTTTGTATTATGGCTTCCAAAGGTTCGGGGTCAAAGGGTACAAAAAAGACCAAAAAACAAAGGGGTTCCCCCTCTGATTCTGATGATATGCCGATACTTTCCCCGCAACTTATTCCCATAAAGGTCGCCTTGGATGAGCCATTAGGGGGGTCTGGTGCGGAGGCTGGCCCAAATCAGCCCAGCCCTGTGTTTATCACAGAGGAGATTCTAGCTGTATCCCTAGGGGGGCTAGAAGAGAGAATAGCAGCATTGATCGCTAGAGCTATTCCTGGCAAGAAACGGGTTAGATCCCCATCACCAAGAGGTGTATCCTCAGATGCTGAGATTCTCTCTCCGGAGGAATTGGAATCGCAGGAGGATCAACTAGACCTGAACCAAGAGGGTTCAGGGATTGAGGGATCTACCTCTGAGGAACCATTTTCAGACTCCCAGACAGAGAGACTGTGGGTGCAGTCTTTGACGGACATGGTCCGCTCGGCATTTAGTTTACCATTGCCAGAGCCTCAGGTTCCTCCGGTATCCTCTCTGGGCTCTTTGAAAGCTCCGTTAAGCAACGCAGTTTTTCCGGTCCATCCTCTCTTTGAGGAATTGATCTTTCGGGATTGGGTACGGCCGGACAGGATTTTTCTGCCACCGAAGAGATTTGCGGTCATTTACCCATGGAGGAAAAATTCTCCAAGAGGTGGAGGCTCCCAGTGGTGGATGCAGCCATCTCATGTGTGAATAAATCACTAACTTGCCCGGTGGAAAACATACATATGTTTAAAGATCCGGTTGATAAACGGTTAGAGACACTTTTAAAAGCATCCTTTGCTACGGCAGGAGCAGTGGTACAGCCAGCTGTGGCTGCAATTGGAGTTTGTCAGGCGTTAAAGGACCAGACAAAAGAAATGTTAAAGGACATGCCTACCCAACAAGCAGAAGAGTTTTCTGACATTCCCAGAGCTCTGTGTTTTGCTGTAGATGCTATAAAGGATTCCATCCAGCAGGCCTCTCGTTTATCACTATTTTTGGTGCACATGAGAAGCCCCCGTGCAAAAAGCTTCTGGCAGGGTTTCCCTTCCATGGAGGACGACTCTTTGGGGAGGATCTGGATAAATACATTCAGACTATTTCAAGTGGCAAAAGTACCCTTTTACCGGTCAAAAAGACATTCCGGGGTCCTACATTTAAAAGGCAGCTCTTTCCTGTCTCAGGGCCCTCAAATTCCAGGCAGTATCGACGGCCGCCTGCACGATCCAACGTTAACAGTAGATCGCAGGGACAGGCCCCTGGGGGTAAGAGGCCATGGTATCGCAAGCCGACAAAGACAGCCCCTAAGTCTGCCTTATGAAGGGGCGCCCCCACTCTCGCGGGTGGGGGGAAGGCTTCGTTTCTTCTCAGAAGTTTGGGAAGCCAAGATCCCCGACAAATGGGTCCGGGCGTCTGTAACCGCAGGCTACAGACTGGAGTTTCTAAACTTTCCTCCGCCTCATTTTCAAGAGTCAAGGCTACCAAAGGATCCAGCAAGGAAGGCCTCAATGCTGGCAGCTTTGGATCACCTGCTTTGCCAGGACGTAATAATAGAGGTGCCAGCCCAAGAGCAAGGGCTAGGTTTCTATTCCAATCTCTTTGTCATACCAAAGCCCAACGGCGATGTCAGGCCAATCTTGGACCTAAAGAGGTTAAACGGTTACCTAAGGGTTCGTTCCTTCCGGATGGAATCCATCCGGTCAGCAGCCGCCGCGCTTCAGAGGGACGATTTTCTGGCTTCCATAGACATAAAGGATGCTTACCTTCATGTACCAATCTTTCAGTCGCATCAAAGATTTTTACGCTTTGCGGTGGGGCAGCGACACTTCCAATTCAGGGCGCTCCCCTTCGGGCTGGCCACGGCCCCCCGGGTATTCACGAAGATCCTAGCCCCAGTTCTGGCCAATTTAAGGATCCAAGGGGTCACAGTCCTAGCGTACTTGGACGACCTTTTAATCATAGATCACTCACGGCCGTGTCTGCAACAGGCAGTAAACCTCACGGTTCAGTACCTCGAAGGATTCGGCTGGGTCCTAAACCGGGAAAAGTCAGCGTTCCAGCCTACAAAGCAGTTGGAATACCTCGGCATGAGGTTAGACACAGAACAGCAAAGGGTGTTCCTGCCCCTTGTAAAGATCGAGGCTATCAAGGGGTTGGTTCAGTTGGTTCTAAGCAAGAAAAAAACAACTATTCGCCTGTGTATGCGATTACTAGGCAAGCTAGTGGCCACGTTCGAGGCAGTACCATACGCTCAGATCCACACTCGCGTCCTACAGGCAGCCATTCTAGCAGCCTGGGGCAAGAGAGCACATGCCTTAGAGTCCCCTTTGACGCTATCATCAAGGGTCCGACAAAGCCTGGCCTGGTGGTTGAACCCTCAGAATCTTCTAAAGGGAAGATCCTTCAGCCCTGTTGTCTGGAAGGTAGTTACCACAGACGCCAGCCTGGCAGGCTGGGGGGCGGTCTTCGAGGGGTTCTCTCGCCAGGGAACTTGGGTGAAAACAGAGAGGCAGCTCCCCATCAATATCTTGGAGATCAGAGCTGCTCGCCTAGCCCTTCGGGCATGGACCTCCAGATTACAGGGGTCCCCGGTGAGAATCCAGTCAGACAATGCCACAGCGGTGGCATACATAAACCACCAAGGGGGAACCAGGAGTCAGGCCACTCAGAGGGAGGTGAGCTTGATTTTTCAGTGGGCAGAGGTTCATGTACCCTGCATTTCGGCGATATTCATTCCCGGAGTGGACAACCTGCAGGCAGACTTCTTAAGTCGCCAGATTCTGTCGCCAGGGGAGTGGTCTCTGCATCCCCAGGTCTTTCAGACAATCTGCCAGAGGTGGGGAATGCCAGACGTAGATATAATGGCATCCAGGTTCAACAAGAAACTAGACAGGTTCGTGTCTCGAGCGAGGGACCCTATGGCCTGCGGAACCGATGCGTTGGTTTGCCCTTGGCATCAATTCAAACTTCTATATGCTTTCCCTCCGCTACAGTTACTTCCTCGCCTGTTGCGCAGGATCAGAGTGGAGCACAAGCCGGTCATTCTAGTAGCTCCAGCTTGGCCCCGGAGGACATGGTACTCACTAGTCCTGAAGATGGCAGTGGGAGACCCTTGGACTCTTCCTCTACGACCAGACCTACTCTCACAAGGCCCGATCCTCCACCCTACATTACAACGTCTAAATTTGACGGCCTGGAGGCTGAATCCCTGATTCTCAGGGGTAGGGGTCTGTCTAGGCAGGTAATTCCTACCCTGATTAGGGCTAGAAAGCCGGCCTCCAGGGTGATTTATTACAGGGTGTGGAGGAACTACGTAGGCTGGTGTGAATCCAAAAGATGGAATTCCCGCAAATATACCATTGATAGGGTGTTAAGTTTTCTCCAGCTAGGAGTGGATAAAGGCCTGGCATTAAGCACAATCAAGGGACAGATTTCAGCTCTGTCAGTGTGGTTTCAGAGGCCGCTGGCCACCCACTCGCTGGTAAAGACCTTCCTGTGAAGTCACCAATTTGTCCATGGGACTTAAATCTTGTCCTGTCCACTCTACAGAAACAACCCTTTGAGCCGTTGGCTGAGATTCCTTTAGTTTTACTGACAAGAAAGTTGGTTTTCTTGGTCGCCATAGTTTCGGCCAGGAGAGTGTCAGAATTAGCAGCCTTATCGTGTAAGGAACCATATCTCGTTCTACATAAGGACAGGGCAGTTCTCCGGCCCCATCCTTCCTTTCTACCAAAGGTTATATCCAATTTTCACTTGAACCAGGATTTGGTACTTCCATCCTTCTTTCCGAAACCCACATCTAGAAAGGAGGGGTTGCTGCATACCTTGGATATTGTCCGGGCCATGAAGGCCTATCTTAAAGCTACAGAAAAGATCCGGAAAACAGATGTGTTGTTCGTTCTACCAGATGGCCCCAAGAAGGGGCAGGCAGCTGCAAAATCCACTATCTCGAGATGGATTAGACAATTAATCATTCAGGCCTACGGTTTGAAGAGGTTGCCTCCTCCTTTGTCGGTGAAGGCCCATTCTACCAGGGCCATGGGCGCCTCCTGGGCAGCACACCATCAGATCTCTATGGCTCAGATATGCAAGGCGGCGACGTGGTCATCAGTCCACACGTTTACAAAGTTTTATCAACTAGACGTGAGAAGGAATGCGGATTCTGCCTTTGGACAGGCAGTACTACAGGCTGCAGTTTAAGATCCTCGGGATCAGGGGCACCCTTGGTTGTAAAAAAGAAAAAAAAAAAAAAAAAAAACGTTTTTTCTTGACTGAGTTGGAATTATTATTATTATTTGAGTATACCTCTAAATTGAATCCTTCTTTGGAAGATGTCTCCCTCCCCTCATTAAAGCATTGCTTTCGGACATCCCATATAGTAATGAATATGCTGCTCTGTGTCCCGTGATGTACGAGAAAGAAAAAGGGATTTTTAAATACAGCTTACCTGTAAAATCCTTACCTGTACATCACGGGACACAGAGCTCCCACCCCTCTTTTGGGTGAACATTTTGGGAGGCATACTGCTTGCTACAAAACTGAGGGACTCCCTCTAGGGGAGGGGGTTATATAGGGAGGGGACTTCCTGTTTGAGATTGCCAGTGTCCACACCTGAAGGTACTCCATATAACCCATATAGTAATGAATATGCCGCTCTGTGTCCCGTGATGTACTCCAAGAAAAGGATTTTACAGGTAAGCTGTATTTAAAAATCCCTTTTTTATTACATTTTAACATTCTTTAAAAAATTATATAATATTTTTTTTTAAAGATTTTTAAAAACTATTTTTAAAGGGGCCAATTCACACAGGTTCTCTGTTATGTTTGTGTCTGCTAATAATGATTTTAGTGTATTTTGTTTGTGAAAATATTGCTTTGATATATTTTTGGGGGGCCCTGTCAGGTAGGCTGTGATTTCTAACAGCAGCCCTGAACCCGCCACTCATGTCCATGTGTGTATGGCTTCAGAGATAGGAAGATCACTGCATTTTCACAGACTTGTGCCGCGTACACACGGTCGTTTTTTGTCTTGTAAAAAAACGTTGTTTTTTCTCAAGAAAAAAAAACTACGTTTTTCAAACTTCATTTTAAAAAACTACGTTGCCTACACACCATAGTTTTCTGAAAAAGCTCTTGCAAAGCGTGGTTACGTACACCACGTACGACGGCACTCTGTTCCATTCAAGCTTGCGTCATAACTTGCTTCTGAGCATGCGCGGGTTTAAAAACGTTGTTTTAGCCCACACACGATAATTTTTTATGACAAAAAAAACGACATAAAAAAATTTAAGCATGTTCGAATTTTTTGGGGTCGTTTTTCAGAAGACAAAAAACTACGTAAAGCCCACACACGATCACTTTAAATGACGTTTTTTAAAACGTCGTTTTATTTCATCACAAAAAACAACCGTGTGACAGAGCTCATCAGAGAATGAGAATACTGGAATCCAGCTAGCAGACAAGTGCAGTTACTGTATATAATCATTAAATAAGTAAATGTATTTTTTAAAGCAACTAGTATAATTACAGCACAAATTCATCTTGGTGTCAGCACTCAGACTGGGTGAAGGAAAACGAACACTACTGACCAATCAGGAGTGCAGCAAACACATGTTCTGACAAGGAATATTCTGGCAAAAGTAGAAAGCACAGTAAGCAGAAAGATATATACTGTAGTTACATACCGTGTTTACCCAAAAATAAGACCTACCCTTAAAATAAGACCAAGTGCTACTTTCCAGCGAGCTTGCGCAACAAAGAAAACGCATACGGAAGTCGCGCCCGCATATGAAAACGGTGTTCAAATCACACATGTGAGGTATCGCCGCGATCGTCAGAGCGAGGGCAATAATTCTAGTACTAGACCTACTCTGTAACTCTAACCTGGTAACCGTAAAAAAAGTTTAAAGCGTCGCCTATGAAGATTTTTAGGTACCATAGTTTGTCGCCATTTCACAAGTGCGTGCAATTATAAAGCGTGACATGTTGGGTATCTATTTACTCGGCGCAACATCATCTTTCACATTATGCGAAAGAATTGGGCTAACTTTACTTTTTAATTTTTTTAAAATTCATGAAATTTAATTTTTCCCAAAAAGTTGCGGTTAAAACACTGCCGCAGAAATACCGTGTGACATGAAATATTGCAACAATCGCCATTTTATTCTCTAGAGTCTCTGCTAAAAAATATATATAATGTTTGGGGGTTCTAAGTAAGTTTTTAGCAAAAAATACGGATTTTATCTTGTAAACACCAAATGTCAGAAATAGGCTTAGGCATGAAAGGAATAACAAACATAAGACAGTAAGCTGGTCAAACTGGTACTGTGAATTATTTTCATCTCCTTTTTTAATCTGGCTTTCCCTTGAAATATGGAAATACTTGTAGGTAAAGAGACTTTTATGCTTACAGGGAACAAGGGGAACCATGAGAACAACTAGTGTAGTAAAATAATAGGAACAAATAAGAGGTTATTATACTTACAGGGAACAGGAGGAACCATAGGAACAACTAGTGTAATAAAATAATAGGAACAACTAGTATATTAAACCCTGTTATGTGTCTGTGAGGGACTGAACATCAATACCGTTGTCATCAGGTTATGCATACATTTATTGCTGCCACTTACCGTATTTATCGGCGTATACTGCGCACTTTTTTTCCCGTGGGTGTGCAAAATACGCCAATACCCGCTTCCCGCGCTCAGTTTGAACTGACATATACCGAGTGCAGTACACTCAGGTACATTGGGCCAGACTTGGCTTCGCTTCGCTCGTGCTCACGCATAAACGTCACAGAGCGTGAGCACGAGCAAAGCCGAGCCTGGCCGAATGTACCCAAGTGTACTGCACTCGGTATATGTCAGCGGAGGCTTCAAACTGAGCGCGGGAAGCGGGAAGCGGGGATTCGACTCGAGACTGGAGAAGCCGGGAGGACACCACTGGAGCTGAAGACGGATGCCGGACGATGGACGCCGATGGACGCCGTGCAAGACACCAAAACTGTAAGTACTAAAAGTACTAAAATTATTTTTTTACAGGTCCACATTAGGGGTGAGCGCTATACGCCGGAGCGCGCAATACCCCGATAAATACGGTAGTTGTGTGTGAGATTTGTTTGCCATCCCTCTTATTGTTTTACTGAATGCTAATTTCTGCTATAAATCTTCATCAGCATCCCAGCTAATATTCACAGGAAAGTGAATCCTGAGATTAGGTGAAATTACTGCATTTAAAGGGATGTATTCCTTTTAGCCGAACTCCAGGGTAAGCACATATGAGCTAAATACAAGAGTCATGTGTATTCTTCCTTGAATCTTGGTGTGCTTTGTGTATTTCTTCTACATTTCTGTATTAATTCAGTGTGAAACTTTACCTCTCCCTTGGAGCTTCCTGTAATAAAGACCGTCCGATGCTGCTCTCTCATCTTGTGCAGGGTGACTGGTCTTGTCTCCACCCCCTCCTGTAGATTTCTGCAGGCAGCCTGTAGTGGGAGGAGCCTGATGAGTCCCTTCTGCAGCTCTGGTCTCTGCAGAGCATAATGATGACATCATTGCTACTTTTATAAGGTATTACCTGGGTTTAATGGTTGTGCCTAAAGTCCAGCTTTAGAAAAGAGAAACATGCTTCACTTATATGTTGGTTGTCATATAATTGATGTGCTTGTAAACCTCAGTGATGAAATATGAACAATGCATATCCTTCTGGGATTAAAAGTACCATTTTAGTGTTTGCAGATGACACCAAGCTATGCAGTGGAATAACGTCCTTACAGAATGTCTCCAATTTACAAGCCAACCTCAATGCTCTGTTTTATTGAGAAACTAAGTGGCAGATGAGGTTTAATGTTGATAAATGTAAAGTTATGCACTTGGGGGGTAAGAATGTTCATGCATCATACATACTAGGAGGAGTACAACTGGGGGGATTTGTAGTGGAGAAGGATCTGGGGGTTTTGTTAAATCATAAGCTCAATAATGGCATGCAATGCCAAGCTGCATTTTCCAAAGCGAGCAAAGTCCTTTCTTGTATTAAGAGAGGTATGGACTCCAAAGAGAGAGATATCATGTTGCCCCTGTACAAATCATTAGTAAGACCTCATCTGCAATATGCAGTGCAGTTTTGGGCCCCAGTTCTCAAAAAGGATATCGGAGAACTGGAGAAAGTGCAGAGAAGGGCAACTAAACTGATAAGAGGCATGGAGGAGCTCAGCTATGAGGAAAGATTAGAAAAACTGAATGTATTCACTCTTGAGAAGAGGAGAATAAGGGGGGATATGATCAACATGTACAAATATATAAGAGGTCCATATAGTGAAATTGGGGTTGAGTTATTCACTTTAAGGTCATAACAAGGACAAGGGGGCACTCTTTACGTCTAGAGGAAAAGAGATTTTATTTCCAAATACGGAAAGGTTTCTTCACAGTAAGAGCTGTGAAAATGTGGAGTAGACTCCCTCTAAAGCTAGTTCTGGCCAGTTCAGTAGATTGTTTGAGGGATCAGGAAGGACTTTTTCCTTGCATGGTGCAAATTGGATCATGCTTTATTGTTTTTTTTTTTGCCTTTCTCTGGATCAACTGTGGGTATAGGATTGTATTTTATTTTATTTTTTCCTTTCAATGCGTTGAACTGGATGGACTTTTTTCGACCAGACTAACTATGTAACTATGCTCTCTGTAGTGTGTCTCAAATAAGAGCACTAAGTGTAATTTCTGTCTGCTGCTTCATTCCTCTTCTATCAGCATGAATCACTTCTCACAAGTTTTCCTGACACTAATAGGGGAGGTACCTCTAGCTGATTGACAGTTTCAGTTCTGTTCCTGTGTGCTGTGTGAAGATAGGTGTGTCCATTCTCTCTAATCAGCTCTCAGAGATCTCCTCACTGAGCTCTGCAGTGTGTAAATTCAGGTCTCCGCCCCCTTTTTTCTGACATCTCAGACAAGCTTAACCACTTCCCGCCCGGCCAATAGCCGATTTACGGCCGGGAAGTGGTTATGAAATCGTGACAGGCCGTTCTCAAACGGCCTGCGCGATTTCATGCCGCACGCGCCCGCGCAGCGCGGCGATCGGTGATGCGGGGTGTCAGTCTGACACCCTGCACCTCCGATCTCGGTAACGAGTCTCCGGCGGAGCCTCGTTACCACGTGATCAGCCGTGTCCAATCACGGCTGATCACGATGTAAACAGGAAGAGCCGCCGACGGCTCTTCCTCACTCGCGTCTGACAGACGCGAGTACAGGAGAGCCGATCAGCGGCTCTCCTGACAGGGGGGGTTCGCGCTGATTGTTTATCAGCGCAGCCCCCCCTCGGATCGCCACACTAGACCACCAGGGAAATAAAAAAAATACAAAAAAAAATACAAAAAAAAATGACAAAAAAAAATGACAAAAAAAAAAAAAAATGACAAAAAAAAAAGGGGGGGCAGTAAAAAAAAATGATGCCAATCAGTGCCCACACATGGGCACTGATTGGCAACATTGATCCATCAGTGCCACCCCTCAGTGATCATCAGTGCCACCCCAGTGTCTGTCAGTGCCACCCCACAGTGCCAATCCATGCCCGGTGCCCACCTACCAGTGCCCACCTGTGCCGCCTATCAGTGCCCACCTGTGCCGCCTATCAGTGCCCATCTGTGCCGCCTATCAGTGCCCACCTGTGCCGCCTATGAGTGCCCACCTGTGCCGCCTATGAGTGCCCACCTGTGCCGCCTATGAGTGCCCATCAGTGCCGCCCATGAGTGCCCATCAGTGCCGCCCATGAGTGCCCATCAGTGCCGCCCATGAGTGCCCATCAGTGCCGCCCATGAGTGCCCATCAGTGCCCAATACCAGCGCCGCCTATCAGTGCCCATCAGTGCTACCTAATCGGTGCCCATCAGAACTACCTCATCGGTGCCCATCAGTGCCACCTCATCGGTGCCCATCAGTGCCACCATATCAGTGCCCATAATTGAAAGAGAAAACATACTCATTTACAAAAAAATTAACAGAAAAAAATAAAAACTTTATTTTTTTTTCAAAATCTTCGCTCTATTTTTAGTTGTTGCACAAAAAAAAAAAAAAACGCAGAGGTGATCAAATACCACCAAAAGAAAGCTCTATTTGTGGGGAAAAAAGGACGCCAATTTTGTTTGGGTGCAGTGTAGCATGACCGCGCAATTGTCATTCAAATTGCGACAGTGCTGAAAGCTGAAAATTGGCTTGGGCGGGAAGGTGCGTAAGTGCCTGGTATGGAAGTGGTTAAAGTGTTACTAAACCCACACCAGTAAAATCAGTCTGTATATGCAGAATAGCATGCTTGTTATACTCACTGTGGAACTTAAAGGGGTAAACCTCTGTATTGTGTAAAAAGGCTCTTTGATCATCATCCCCCTCCTGCAGGATCTATCTTGGCAAAACCAGATAAGACACAGTGAGGGTAGTAAAGCTGCACATGCTCAGTTTGGTCGATATTGCTGTAGAGAACATTTCCAGGTTGAGCTGAGCTTTTAAGGTCACATGATATTGACATATCACATATGTGGGTGTGTATACAGATCCTAAATGACAGCCTAGTCCCTCCCTCCTCCTCCTCCTCCTCCATGCCAAGTAACTAAAAAAGAACATCTTGATTGATGGATGATCCGCCTCCTATAACAGTATGAGCACACAGACTGTAGTGTAAATCTTCTCCTACCTTAACACTCAGCACTTGGGAAAACCCTGCAGTTTATCATGTGACCGTAAGTTACAGATTAGCCAAAAGGTATATATTGGCAGTATTTTAATGTAACAATAAGATTTATAAGCTGTGGGCACTGTGGGGGGAAAGAGGGAGGTGGGGTGAATTATTTTCATATTACTGGGTTTAGTAACACTTTAATAAACTCTGGACTTTGTACAGATATAGAGAAGACCTGCTGCAGATAAACAGGTACAACTTAAGGAGGAGGATTTGCTTCATCTCTGTGTATCACTGCAGGCCAGTCACTTAACTGGGTATATGTAAGGATTAACAACCACTTTAGGATAAAGATTGCATCCTTTTAAATGCACTACGTCCTATTTGTTCTACTTGTACCAGTTTAATATAATTGTGAAGTGACTATTTCTGGTGTGTTTACATTCGATCTGACTTGGCCTTTGTTGTGACAAGGGAGTGAACCAAACAGTATAACAGAAGAATTAAGTTTGAAGCCCTTGAGTGTTCTTGAGACTGAGGATCAAGAAAAGGCGTTTCAGCACTAAATCACGCTGTCCATTGTGTCCATTGTACCTACTTTATAAATGGATAGCAAGCTGCAAGTTCTATTCCTGATCTCAGCCTGTGGATTCTATACATTTTATACCATATACTGTACACTTGGTGTGCTTTTCTCTGAGTTTGCCTGCAAGTCATTCAAAAGAACCATGAAAGATGTGGTGAGTATATAACAGAGGCTAACCATCGCTACTTTACTGTTTGGCCTTGTACACACAACGGAATTTTTCCGCTGAACATGGTCCGACGGACCATTTCAGCCGAAAAATCCGCTCGTCTGTAGGGGCAAACGGACCGTTTTGGCCGGATTCCTCCGGCGGAAAAGTTTCAAAGCATGCTTTGAAATTTTTCCGCCGGACAGCTGACCGTCGGATATGTCCGCTGGTTAGTACGGCAAACCAGCGCACATATCTGCCCGCATATGCGTTGTATCCTGTGAATGGATCCGACGCATGTGCGCGGAAGTGTTTACTTCCTGGTGCGGTGACGTGGCGGCGTCAATGTCACCGCGCTGTCCGCTGGCGGGGAATTTGATCCGATGGTGTATACAGCCATCGGATCAAACAGCCCGGCGTAAATATGCGCTGTAAACAGTCCGGGGACCGTTTACAGCGGATATATTCCATCGTGTGTACAAGGCCTTTAAGGAAACCTGTCATCAGGGGCGGACTGACAACTCATGGGGCCCCCGGGCAATAGAAAATGATGGGGCCCCGGGGCTTACAGATTGACACCACAGAGGTGGGGCAGCTAAAATCTCAGGATCTCAGTATCGGACATATCAGGGACAGATGTAAAAAAACACAGATTTTTACATACTGTCCCTGGTTTTACTGAGCCTGGCAACCCGGACAGGGCTACCTAGTGGCAAGGGGGCCCTCGGGCAGTGCCCAAGTGCCCGAATGGTCAGTCCGCCCCTGCCTGTCATGCAAGGAATACATAGGATACCATTATTCTAAACATGTCACCTGGATTGTCTGTTACGCTGATTCTCGGACTGTCATTATCTTTGGGTTTCTAATCCAAAACAATCAGGCTAGGTTCAAACTGCAGCTATACAATTTCAGACTATCAGTGCAATTAAGAAAGGCTACTTGGATGCAGTTTTGATACGGTTTGTATATTCTATGGGACCAAAATCGAACTGTAATCGCACCAAATTAGTACGGGAACCTTTTCCAAAATTGCAACATGCTAAGTCTCATTAAAGTGAAGGAACACCATTGAAAACAATGTAATTTCTCTTGTCATTGGACTCTGTGTGACTCACATCTGAAATCGCACTAGTGTGAACCAGGCCTTATGGACATCAGGATTTCAGACCATGTTGGCCGAATGCTTGCGCTGGGTCAGTGAAATAGAAAGCAATGAATTTCAGAGGATTTGCATGGTATCCAGGAAACTAGCATTTTGAAAAGGAAGCAAGCAATGGCTTCCTTAAAGCTAGTAAAGCCTCGTACACACGCACGGTTTTCTCGTCAAGAAAACTGCTGGCAGAACTTTCTTGCCGAGTAAACCGAGCGTGTGTACGAGGCTTTGAGGTTTCTTGTCAAGAAAACTGCCCAGAATCTCAACGAGAAAAATAGAGAACCTGCTCTGTATTTTCTCGTTGTGAGATTCTCGGCAGTGTTTTCCTGCCGAGAAACCCGAGCTTATGTATACTTACCTGTCTCCATGGAAACCTGCGCATGCTCGAAATGACTTAGACGCATGCGCTTCTAAGGCATAGGTAGGGTGTAGCAAGATGGTGGCAATGGCATCGAATGTAAAGAGCACATGCTTGTCGTAGTCAACAGGCCTGTCGCTACAAGACAGGCAAAACAAACAATTGCTTGGGGCCCCCGAGCTGGCCTGGGGCCCCCAACTTCCCCTTCCCAGGCTGTAGCGTGGCCGAGCTCCTCTTTCTTCCTCCTGGAGTCCTGTCAGTCCGGCCGTGTACCGCGCGTGGAACAGGAGATTCAGTTTCCTGTTCCTGGCCGGACTGACAGGAAGTGCACACTGAGTGCTCACTTCCTTTTGGTCCGGCTGGGAACACAGGAAACTGAATCTCCTGTACTGCACGGTACCCGGCCCGGCCCAGGCACTATCTAATAGGGGACTGGAAACTCATAATGATAGAACACCGGACTGACAGGAGGAAGAGGAGCTCGGCCACGCTACAGCGGCAGCCTACAGGGAAAAAGGGGAGGTGAGAATAGAAAAACATAGGGACTAGGGAGGGGAGGGAGGAGTAAGAACATGGGTGTAAAAAAATTGTGTAGCGCTAACTTAGGTTTTGCGTGTGGGGGGGGGGGGGGGGGGGTGCTTGGGGGCCCCCATTTTGCGTGGGGCCCCCAAATTCCTTCAAACGGCCCTGCTAGTCAATGACGTCACCACATTCGTGCCATTCAAAAGAACAGAACGTGTCTGTACACTCGGCCGGCAAGAGAATCTTGCCAAGAATCTCGTCAGGAAAAACAACAGTTTTTTTCCTGACGAGATTCTGGGCTGTGTGTACAGGGCTTAAGAGTTAGTTACTTTCAACTGGTCTTGCCTCTTAACACTGAAAACATTTTGCAGCTTCTTAAGTTCTAGTGAATGTCCGGAAAATCCCCCAGTACTGGTAATACCATAATACATAGACTGTGTCATTGTGATTGCCATACTTCATATTTCTGTCAAGACCAGTATCCTCTAAAGTAGTCTTTCTCGGCCAGAGTTCTATGGACCCCTAGGGTTTCTTTGGTGGTTGCAAGCAGATGCTTGAGAAGTGGCAGTTCAATATCCTACCTGCATAATTATAGAACTAGGGGCATGTGGCAGAGCCAACAGTGTGAGACAAGTTGAGCCCTTCTTCTAGTCTTTCGGGTAACCTGTTATCTTTTCAGCTGTTTGCCAATGTGAAATTCATTCTTCTCAGTTGACCACCAATGTAAGAGGAATGCTTGAGTTACAGTGCCTTGAAAAAGTATTCATACCCCTTGACATTTTCCACATTATGTCATGTTACAACCAAAAACATAAATTTATTTTACTGGGATTGTATGTGATAGATCAACACAAAGTGGCACATGATTGTAAACTGGAAGGAAAATGATAAATGGTTTTCAATTTTTTTTACAAATAAATATTTGAAAAGTGTGGCGTACATTTGTTTTCAGCCCCCTTTACTCTGATACCCCTAACCAAAATCTAGTGGAACAAATTGCCTTCAGAATTCACCTAATTAGCAATTACTGTTTGTAATTTAATATCAGTATAAATACTGTGAAACCCTCAGAGGTTTGTTAGAGAACTTTAGTTATCAAACAGTACAATGAAGGCCAAGGAACACACCAGACAAGTCAGGGATAAAGTTGTGGAGAAGATTAAAGCAGGGCTAGGTTATAAAAAAATATCCCAAGCTTTGAACATCTCACGGAGCTCTGTTCAATTCATCATCCAAAAATGGAAAGAGTATTCCACCAATGCAAACCTACCAAGACATGGCCGTTCACCTTAATTGGCAGGCCGGGCAAGGAGATCATTAATCATAGAAGCAACCAAGAGGCCCATGGTAACTCTGGAGGCTCTGAAGAGATCCACAGCTCAGGTGGCAATCTGTGGAGTTGTGTACTCCACAAATCTGGCCTTTATGGAAGAGTGGCAAGAAGAAAGTCATTGCTGAAAGAAAGACATAAGAAGTGCTGTTTGCACTTTGTGAGAAGCCATGTGGGGGACACAGCAAACATGTGGAAGAAGGTGCTCTGGTCAGATGAGACCAAACTTTTACTTTTTGGCCTAAAAGCAAAAGGCTATGTGTGGTGGAAAACTAACACTGCACATCACCCTGAACACACCATCCCCACCGTGAAACATGGTGGTGGCAGCATCATGTTGTGGGGATGCTTTTCTTCAGCAGGGACAGGAAAGCTGGTCAGAGTTGATGGGAAGATGGATGGAGCCAAATACAGGGCAATCTTAGAAGAAAACCTGTTAGAATCTGCACAAGACTTGAGATTGGGGCGGAGATTCACCTTTCAGCAGGACAATGACCCTAAACATACAGTCAAAGCTACAATGGAATGGTTTATATCAAAGCATCATGGGCGTCTGCTCCATAGGGCAAGGGGGGTCAATTGACCCCCCCTGGAAGTCAAAGTGGTCTGCACTTTTCAGGCTCCACATGGATGCATTCCACACGCACACCATATCTTATCAATATTTTTTAATAATATGGAATAATTTCTATGTAGAACCTGAAAAGTCCCAGTATATTCCTGACATTGTCATGAGTATAAAGAGACATACAGAATACAGCCTACCTCCAGGAAAGGGAAAGGTCCACCCTTGCACTGCTGGGGGGAAATTACCACTTTTACTTCTATGTTTCCATGCCGCTGCATTGCTCTCCTCCTCAACCCAAAGCCTCAGCATCATTGCATACCATACAATAAAAGGTACAATGATGATGGAGTGCTACCACAGCCTGTCACAACTTTCACAGAAGCTGGGGTGGACCAGTCACAGAGATTGAGGGTATCAGGAAAAGTTTGGTACACAGAGAGTACATTTGTTCCAATTTACTGTTTATTATGCCTCAGAGAAAGAAACTGGAGAATTCACACTCAGTCTCTTTCTATTTTTCAAAAGTGAGCTATCAGGGGTCTGTTTAGTCCCCTGATATTTTACCAAAGCCCCCCAACAAGACTGGTAAAAAAGGTAAAAATAAATAAATTTGTAAAAACAAAACAAAAAAAACTACTGACACTGTCCACTGGCCTTCTAACACTGCCCACTGCCCTACTGACACCATCCATCCTATTTGGCTGCTAGAGGGGGGCGGGTTTAAACCCCAGCTAGTGGCCGAAGACAGGGTTAAATGTGACTGTGTATTGCCACTGAGCACCAATGTTAGGAGGCACTAAAAGTGTGTTTCTGACATAATGACTATTTGTATCAATTTAAAATGATTGCTAAAATTAATATTATTGTATTATAGCGCATGGGATGTTAACCACTTCAGCCCCGAAAGAATTGGCTGCCCAATGACCGGGCCATTTTTTGTGATCGGGCACTGCGACGCTTTAACTGACAATTGCGCTGTCGTGCGACGTTGCACCCAAACAAAATTGACGTCCTTTTTTTCCACAAATTAAGCTTTCTTTTGGTGGTATTTGATCACCTCTGCGTTTTTTATTTTTTGCGCTATAAACAAAAAAGAGCATACATTTTGAAAAAAATATATTTTTTTTTACGTTTTGCTATATTAAATATCCCTAAAAAATATATAAAAACATATTTTTTTTCCTCAATTTAGGACTATACGTATTATTCTACATATTTTTGGTAAAAGAAATAAGTGTATATTGATTGGTTTGTGCAAAAGTTATAGCATCTACAAAATAGGGGATAGTTTTATGGCATTGTTATTATACATTTTTTTTTTTACTAGTAATGGCGGCGAGCAGCGATTTTTATCATGACTGCAATATTGTGGCGGACACATCGGACACTTTTGACACTATTTTGGGACCATTGTCATTTATACAGCAATCAGTGCTATAATAATGTACTGATTACTGTGTAAATGACACTGGCAGGGAAGGCGTTAACCACTAGGAGTCAAGGAAGGGGTTAAGTGTGTCCTAGGGAGTGATTCTAACTGTGTGGGGGCTGGGTTACGAGTGACATTAGTGATCACGGCTCCCCATGACAGGGAGCAGTAGATCAGTGTCCTGTCACTAGTCATAACAGGGAAATGCTTTGTTTACATAGATCGCAGGACACCTGCGGACATCATGTCTGTGGGTCCTGCGGGCACGGTCACGAAGCTTGCGGCAGGCTTGCGCTAGGCGGTTAAAAATGATCTGCTCTGGGTGTCTAAATTCTAGGCAGGATATATTATTTTTTATTATCATATATATAATATACTGATCATGCTAATGTACAATAGGCTGCAGACAGATTCGTTTTTTGCAGAAGTTTCTTGAGGCTGGAAACCAAGGGTTCCTCTGTGATAAAAAGGTTGAAAAGGCTGCTCTAAGTTTAAATTAGACAAAACAAATTCTGGAACTATTTTGTTCTGAGCAATGATAGGAAAACAACTAAGTATTTTCAGCTTTGCAGTATTCACTTAGAGCAGCCTTTCCAATCTCTTTACCATGGAGGAAACACTGAAAAAATGTTCAGGTTTCAGGGAACTCCTGATAATAAATACTATACTGTATATACAGTTCATGGTTCATGTCAGCATGGTGGTCAGTGGGAGGAATGCTCTATACATTGGAAGTAAGTGAGAAGACTGCTCCTTACATTAGTGGTCATTGGGAAGAATGTTCCCTAGGTTAGTGGTCAGTGGGAACAATTTTCCGCACCTTAGTGGTTATTGGGAAGAATGCTCCTTACATTGTTCATTGGGAAGACTACTCCCTAGGTTAGTGGTCAGTGGAAAGAATATTTCTTACATTAGTGGTCATTGGCAAGAATGTTTCTTACATTGGTCATTGGGAAGAATTCTACTTGCATTTGTGGCCAGTTGGAATAATGCCCCTACATTGGTATGGTGGTCAGTGGGAAGAAGGCTTTTTATATTTTTGTGTAGCGCCCTGCTCCCAAAATGGCTGGGCGTTATGTTAAATTTAGTGGGTGTCTCAGCGATAATGTGGCTTAGATTGTATGATTTATTCTGAATTAGCCTCTGTCCTGGCAGTGGCTGTGCCTGTCCCTGATAGCATTTTCCCACTGTTGCCTGTAGGTGGCGATACCCCCACAGGTCAGTGTTGGAACACGGGCAAGCCATAGGTCATTGAGTGTATTTTCTCAGGAGCAGCCCAGTGGTTCCCCACTGTGCATGCCGGGAAGGGATACTTACATATTTTGGCCCCTTCACCTTGTGGCCCTCCTGGCATGAGGTATGTGTTGTGTGATTTCCAGCCCCGGGACCACATTGGCCCGAGGCTGCATCTTTGCTAGTAGGCCCAGTTATGATCCTAAGCTGTACGTCTAAGTGAAGGAAGCTACACTTAATGAAGGAAACCAGGGGAGGACCTGCCCTGGAGGAGACCAAGTGGAAGGCTTATGTCTCGGGATAGGCCTGGTGACTTTATTAAGGAGGGATCCACAACTCAAGTTGTCCTACAGTTCGCTGGGTCGGCTTAAAGGCTCTCTAACTGTACGGCTGGAAGTTCGGGTATTACATCCTGTTCAATATGTTCTCAATCAGTCTGTGGCAGAGACTGTTAGCGAACTGGTTCATGCATCATCCCGGCTGCTAGGCCAGGTGAGAGGGGCCTATCCGGGTGAGCAATACCCACTCAGAAGGGAGCAGTGAATGACTTTAGAGTTTAGAGGATTTCCACAGTGATCTGTACCTTGTACCTGAACCCTTCCTTCCTCTTCATTCTTCTACCTTCTTCACAAGTTTTGAACAAAAGAATAATACCTGACATTTAGAGGTTTTATATCTTGTGTAGACATTGGAGTTCTTTCAGACTTTCTTCCCCTAGATGACAAATGTTGAGGTTACATGCAGGCCCAAAACTAACCAGCAGCTCCTACGGGGGTAGTGCTACAGGTGGTTAGTGGGAACAATGCTTCTCACATTAGGAGTAGTAGAAATAATGCTTCTGACATTAGTGGCCAGTTGGTTCTCTGTAAGTGGAATGTCCCTTACATTTTTGGTCAGTAAGAAGAATGCCCCTTACATTGGTGGCCAGTAAGAATAATGCCCCTTACATTGGTGGCCTGTAAGAAGAACCCTCCTTACATTGGTGGCCAGTAAGAAGAACCCTCCTTACATTGGTGGCCTGTAAGAAGAACCCTCCTTACATTGGTGGCCTGTAAGAAGAACCCTCCTTACATTGGTGGCCTGTAAGAAGAACCCTCCTTACATTGGTGGCCTGTAAGAAGAACCCTCCTTACATTGGTGGCCTGTAAGAAGAACCCTCCTTACATTGGTGGCCAGTAAGAAGAACCCTCCTTACATTGGTGGCCTGTAAGAAGAACCCTCCTTACATTGGTGGCCTGTAAGAAGAACCCTCCTTACATTGGTGGCCAGTAAGAAGAACCCTCCTTACATTGGTGGCCAGTAAGAAGAACCCTCCTTACATTGGTGGCCAGTAAGAAGAACCCTCCTTACATTGGTGGCCTGTAAGAAGAACCCTCCTTACATTGGTGGCCAGTAAGAAGAACCCTTCTTACATTGGTGGCCAGTAAGAAGAACCCCTCTTACATTGGTGACCAGTAAGAAGAACCCTCCTTACATTGGTGGCCTGTAAGAAGAACCCTCCTTACATTGGTGGCCTGTAAGAAGAACCCTCCTTACATTGGTGGCCAGTAAGAAGAACCCTCCTTACATTGGTGGCCAGTAAGAAGAACCCCTCTTACATTGATGACCAGTAAGAAGAACCCTCCTTACATTGGTGGTCTGTGGGCATAATGCTCCTTACAGATAGCAAAAATGATACTTGGGGGCAATGATTTCATATCTGAGAGGCAGAAATTACTCAATGCTCAAGAAACCCTTAGCAACCTCTGGACTTTCCCTAGGTTTCTATGGAACCCTGATTGAGAAAGGTTGATCTAAAGTACCTGCATACATTCTTTTTTTTGTGTGTGGTTGAACCAAGTTCTGTATCCTGTGCAGGAATTGCCAGTAACATAACGCTAGGACAAAAAATAGCTATGTGGGAGAGTTATAAATCTCGGTGAAGATAAACAGAAACAAATTGCTCTGGATGTAGTATGTGGGGGGTGAATGAAGTCTGTTCCAGCACAACCAGGTATAAACAGACATAAAAAAAAAATCCCTTAAAACCTGTCCTGTGATAAAAATGGAGACCACCATTGCTGACCTTATACTAAACATGTCAGTTGCCTAGCTCTCAGTCTGATCTGATGGATCCAATACTCTTTGAGTGCTGAACCTGAACATGCATGTATAGAGTGAAGTCCTAATCTGCAGGAGGCCAGTTACTCAGAAAATTCTAAAGATTTACTAAAGACAAATAGACTGTATTTTGTGTCCTCTGTTCAACACATTCCTATACACCTTTTCATACTCTCTAGAAAAGTGACTTTATTTGTCTCCATGTTTGGATTCTGGTGTAGACACTGGGGGGTAGATTCACATAGAGATACGACGGTGTATCTATTGATCTGTGTGATCCGATGCTCGGATCTATGCGGCTGATTCCTCGAATCAGGTTCCGCATAGATCTCCCTTAGAGCCGACTGGTGTAAGTGGGTTACACTGTCAGATCTTAGGCTGCAATCTCCCGCCGTCCGCTAGGTGGCGCTTCTGTTATTATGCACGACAAATATGCAAATGAGGAGAACCGCCGATTCAGAAACGAACGCCCGGCCGTCGCTTTTTTTTTACGTCGTTTGCGTTCGGCTTTTTCCGGCGGATCGTTACCCCTGCTATATGCGGGGTAAGTGCGGCGTATCCTATGTTAAGTATGGCCGTCGTTCCCGCGTCGAGTTTTGAATTTTTTACGTCGTTTACGTAAGTCGTTCGGGAATTAATTGCGTTAACGTCGAAAACAATGACGTCCTTGCGACGTCATTTGAAGCAATGCACGCTGGGAAATTTAGCCGGCGGCGCATGCGCAGTACGATCGGCGCGGGGACGCGCGTGATTTAAATAGTAAACTCCCCCTAGCCGCGGAATTTGCATTCCGCCGGGGGATTTACGATCCGCCAGGGCTAATTACGAGGCAAGTGCTTTCTGAATACAGCACTTGCCTCAAAAACTGGTGCAGGCGGATCGTAAAAAAGATAGATCACGCGGATCAAAAGATCCGCTGATCTATGTGAATCTACCCCTGGGGCTTTAGGGCCACATTTTTGTTTGCACTATAAGTGATTACTCGTGTCTTACAAAAAAGTTTGCTGTGTTTCAGGGGCGTGCCTAGAGCATTTGGCACCCGGGGCGGTTCCTATATCTGGCCCCCCAACTTTAAAATGTAAAAAACACCCTCTGCGACATTTCGGCGGACAGATCAGCGACATCTTCTAGGACCATTGGAATTTATACAGTGATCAGTGCTGTAAAAAAGCACTGATTACTGTGTAAATGTCACTGGCGGGGAAGGGGTTAACACTAGGGGGGGCAATCAAGGGGTTAAATGTGTGTTCCCTCAGCATGTTCTAACTGTGTGGGGATGTGAGTGACTAGGAGAGAAGCCATATAGTTTTTCCTACTAGAAAGAAATGATATGGCTCCTCTTCTCTGACAGCACAGGGATGTGTGTGTTTACACACACACATACCCCCGTGCTGGCCCTCGTGCACACGATTGCACCTGGCCGGTGGCACATCAGGTCCCCCGTCATGCAGCTGGTGCATGTGCGCCCTCTGGTGGTCAAAAATGGGTAGGACGTACCCGTATGGGATTTTGCCCAGGAGAGCTATTGTGCCGCAGTATATCTGCGTGACAGAGCCGGCAGTGGTTAATGTGATAAAGCGCTGTTGATTTGCGGTGGTTCTTCGCGGCGGCGTAACTTTTCCTATTTATGTTACGCCGCCGCAACTTTATGCGCAAGTGCTACGCCTCCGCAACTTTACACGCAAGTGCTTTGTGAATACCACAAAGCACTTGCGTGTAAAGTTGCGGAGGCGTAGCGTAAATTGGGCAGCCTAATTTAAATTTGGCGGGTAGGGGGCGTATGCTATTTAAATAGGCGCGTCCTGTACTGCGCATGCGTCGACCATAGAAAAATCCAGGTGCGCATGCTCTGAATTATGACGGTGTTTTCGACGTGAATGTAATCAACGTAAATCCCCATTCACAGACGAGTTACGCAAACGACGTAAAAAATGTCTAATTTCCCGCGGTCACGACGTCCATACTTAACATAGGATGCACCTGCTTTTTGGTGCTTTATCTTTACCCTGGGAAAACCCTTACGTAAACGGCGTAAAGTCACTGCGTCGGGCGGGCGTACGTTCGTGAATTGGCGTATATTGCTGATTTACATATTTTAGGCGTAAATCAGCGGGAACGCCCCTAGCGGCCATTTTAAAATTGCAGTTAAGATCCGACGGTGTAATACAACAAAGTCAGAGTAATGCCGGCGTATCACTGGTATGCCGGAATAACTCTACCTGAATCTGGCCCATAGTCTTTAGTAAATTCACCCCAATGATTCACAATGGCAGCCAGACAGTACATTTTTTTTTTGAGGAATCAGCAGTTGTAGTCTCCATCTCTTCAGTTTTCTTTTAGCAGACATCATTTTCTAAAAAAAAATAAAGAGACCTGTAGTCTGAGACAATCACACATTTTTCTTTTAGTTTTCAGTTTTTTTTACTGCATACCAAAAATCTTTTATAATCCACATTTGTTTTTCCAATAAAATCACAATTTTTTAAACAACCCTCCCGCCCACAGATAAAACAACAATAGATGACATCTATATATCAGTTTCTCGAAGTCCACAGCAGTCTGATAAATCGTACATTTGACACTCAAGCTCTGTAAAGTCATTGGAGACGGCCATTGAGATGGACTCAACTTCACTCTTGTAGGCCGCTGACATGTTGCTCTTGGTGGAGCTGCTGCGAATCTTATTAGAAAGGTTGTTCATTTTCTCTTTCAGCTGAGAAGAAGAGTTCTGAAAAGGGGAGATTAATTTCCAGCTATTACAATCCACGTTTTTCCTCTTTGTTGTTATCCCCGGGTTACCAGGGTTATAAATAAACGAGGAGTTCATAGAAGAGAAATCTGTGGTTTCACCTTCAGAGCCTCTCCGTGAACTATTCATTGATGTCCTCCATTGATGGTCATAGACCCGCCAGAGAGGGCGCCGTCTCCTGCGGCAGCGGCATCTTAGCAGCCTGATAAATGCTCTTTTAAATTCCTTGCTCGAACATGGGTATATGATAGGATTGACGCAGCTGTTGAAGTAGCCCAGCCAGAAGATCACTTTGAAGACACCGTCTGAAGGCTTCAGATCAGGAAAGAAAGATCCTGAACAAGGAAGGACACAGAAAAACAAGATAAGTATGCATGATTGTAATCCTTAACAATATAGTCTACTTAAACCCAAGAACAGAATTTTAATACATTGCAACTGGTGACTGCATTGTTTTGTGTTTCTTCAGTTTATTAAAGTGGATGTAAACCCAAAATATATTTTTTTTATGTCACAATGTAGAGTATAAGATTTTCTACCATCTGTGCCCAGTCTTGCCACACAGAGTTAATCCAGCTCTGAGCAATCCTTATTTATTGGGACTTACAGAGAAAAACCTTAGTCCATTCCGCCCCCTTGCTGTGAGTGACAGGTTATTTACTTATCTCATGCACTAGCCTGGAGACAGGCATTATTTTTTTAATTCCAACCCCCACTCCTGTTCTGAAGTCACGTGGTTACTTTTCTGGATTTTGACTGTATGTTAGTGATCATAGGAGAATTTAGTGTAAGGCCTCGTACACACGATCGAACATGTCCGCTGAAACTGGTCCGCAGACCGGTTTCAGCGGACATGTTTGATTGTGTGTACCGCCTATCGGACCGTTTTCCAGCGGACAAAAGTTTCAAAACATGCTTAGAAACCTGTCCGATGGAAACCTGTCCATCGGACATGTTCGATGGTTAGTACACGAAATCATCGGACCAAAATCCTGCGCATGCTCAAAATCAAGTGGACGCATGCTTGGAAGCATTGAACTTCGTTTTTTCATCACGTCGTTGTGTTCTACGTCACCGCGTTCTGGCCTGAGGGGATTTTGGTCTAAAGGTGTGTACGCACATCAGACCAACAGACCACTTCAGCTTGGTCTGATGAAAACAGTCTGTCGGACATGTTTCATCGGACATGTCTGATCGTGTGTACGCGGCCTAAGGTATACACAGGGAAAAATGCATGTTGACAAGGGGAGTGTAGAGGTGGGCGGGGAGTCTACTGACATCACGACTCCACCCACAGAGCTCCAGACAACAGATCCACCCACAGAATATGCAGTTTTTCAGTTCTTATAACAGACAGAGGGGAGACATTTGACAGGTAAGGATACATGCAGGAGGCATCTATATCCTTATAGATCAGCACTATGGCAGTAGTTTAGAAAGGGTGAGAGTGGGTTTACATCCACTTTCATCCTTTAGTTTCACCTGTTGATCCTACAGTGAACATTTCCTCGAGTAGGGTGACAATGCTTACTCACTTGTAGTGTAGCTAAGAAGAACAATAGTGTCACCCTAGGACTGGAAATGTGTTATGACTACAGAATGCCTCTCTGTCTCATCATCTCTATAATATAGAATGGGGGGGGGGGGTGTTGTAGTTCACAAAGGTAACCTGGAGGGGAAGATAAGACTTATTTTGATAACACGCCACAGAGCAAAGGACAGCACTGGATTTCTGGCTAGACCAAAAATATATTTTGCACTTGTAAAATAGATATAAAGAAACACTTTGAATTATATATTTAGGGAGCAAACTAGAGAAATTCATTGTTAGGGATTACATGCAAGTGTCTCAATTTCTGCATGACTTATCCCCACCAATCCTCACCATGCCCTTGTCTACGTATATAGGCTGAAGTAGGAGAGGGTATCCTAACCCCTTCCTGCTAACCGTATGCATATACAGTGGAACCTTGGTTTACGAGTAACGTGGTTAACGAACGTTTTGAATAACTTGTTATTTTTTATTCTGATTCGGTTTGCGAGTGTTTTCTTACAAAACTAGCAGAATTCAAGCTAATTGGGTGTGCAGTACCACATTTGGCCAGAGGTGCAGGGGCGCTGGTGACACTCGAGATGGTTCGGAGCTAAGGAAACGCTTTCAATTATATATTTAGCAGAACAAAAAGGGAGCAAATCAGAGAATTTCATTGTTAGGGATTACATGCACTTTAATACATAGTTGGCATGTGTCTCAATCTATGCATGACTTATCCCCACCAATCCTTGCCATGCCTTGTGCCTTTGTCCACGGATATAGGCTAAAGTAGGAGAGGGCATCCTAACCCCTTCCCGCTGACCGTAAGCATATACAGTGGAACCTTGGTTTACGAGTAACAGAGTTAACAAGCAACTTTTTTTTTTTTTAATTCTGACTCGGTTTACGAGTGTTGTTTCGCAAAACAAGCAGAATTCAAGCTAGTGGGGTGTGCAGTACTGCATTTGGCTAGAGGTGCGGGAGCGCCGGTGACACGTGGAATGGTTCCGAGGTGTTCGGAAATACTCGGAATCACTCATAATTACTCAGTTCCTGAGTGTTTCCAAACCTTTTCAAAGGGTTTCCGAGATCAGCCGAGCTTTCTCCAGTATTTCTGAGGCTCTCCAGTGCCCCCCCACCTCTGGCCTCATGTGTTATTGCATGCCATAGAAGTCAATGCGGAACGAAATGTTGTCGTTTCAATTGACTTCTATGGGGAAACTTACTTTCATATGATATTTGATATCTCCTGGAACGGATTATGCTCGTAATCCAAGGTTCCACTGTATGTGGCCTCGCTGTACTGGGCTTTTTTCCATGGGTCATCATATATGTGAATCTGTCTTCTTGCTGGGAGCGGGCAGCACAGCGCGCTCCCAGCACAGAGCTCAGGGTCTCAACGGTAGCTCCAGGTCCGGTGCTAACGATGGGGACCCGGGTCACCTGATTGTTGTGATAGCCTCTGATTTGCCTGCTCCTGTGGTTTTTTTTTCTCTCTGAATAGAGGGAAGAGATACTATTGTATCTCTCTCTCATTGCAGACAAAAAAAAAAAAACCTAGATGAAGGTTTGATGTCAGTTTGGGCCGAGTAAGGTCAAAGGTCAGGATCAGTATATTTTTTGGTAGGATTTAAAAATAAAAAAATAAAAAAGCTTTTAAAAAGAGAAAAAATAAAAATGTGCACTATTGTTTATGGGCTGTACTACAGGTATATACAACAACTAACATACACATACAGTATGTGGTATCACTTTGATCATAGGTTATGGTAGTAGCAAGAAATATATAGCAAAAAAAAAAAAGATTCCTATTAAAAACAGTTAAAAAACATTAAGAGATATCTATTACTATTTACCACCAAATTAAAGCCCAATTTGTCATGAAAACACAAGGCACAATCCACCTGGATGCACAAAGTAGTTGTGGTGATGATATGTACGGTTTTACTAACAAGTCAAAGTTGCACAATTGTGCTTAGGCATTAAAATTTGTGGAATGACTTGAAGACTGCAGTCCAGAGATGGTCACCATCAAATTTAATTCAACTTGAGCAGTTCTGCAAAGAAGAGGGGGCAAATATTGCAAAGTCCAGATGTGCAAAATTAGTAGAGACATTCCAACAGACTAAAGACTCTAATTAAAACAACCTGTGGTTGGGGGGATCCTTTTTCCAACTCAGTAATTCTGTTTTTGATTTTCTTTAACATTTTCTGAGATGTCGGTGTTATACACTGTGCACTGGTGCGCAGTCATGTTGGAACAGGAAGGGGCCACCCCCAAACTGTTCCCACAAAGTTGGGACAATGAAATTGTCCAAAACTTCTTGGTTTGCTGACGCCTTTAAGGCCCATACACACGATCAGATTTTCTGACAACAACGTTCCGACGGACGTGTTTTATTGGATAATCTGACCGTCTGTATGCTCCATCGGACAATTGTTGTTGGAATTTGCTTGGACAAATGTTCGCTGTGCATGCTCTCAAACTGTCCGACAACAAATGTGTTACGTCGGATCATCTGATCGTGTGTACATCGGACTAGAATCCAAAGTACAAACACGCATGCTCAGAACCAATGCTACACATCAGATAACAATAGCAGAAGTTGCCCAAAGAGTGGCAGTAAAGAGCTGAAAAAACACGTGGTTTGGTGAATGTTGGCTGAAAAAGTTCTGCCGTGTGTGAGCATACCAAGTTTACGGCCAACGCCCCTTCGGACAAAAATCCACAGAAAAGTCAGATGGATGTACGATCGTGTGCCTGAGGCTTAATCGTTACTAAGGGGCCATCCCAACCCCTGAAAAACAACCCCACACCATAATCCTCCCTCCACGAAATGATTTGGACCAGTGCACAAAGCCTGGTCCATAAAGACGTAGATGAGCGAGTTTGGGGTGGAGGAACTTTTTTTTTTTTATAATTGCTTCTTTTCTTTATTATAATATACCACAATACATACAACATTACAGCACAAAAAAAAGTTTATTCTCTTACTTCTCCTTCCCTCTCTTCCCCTCCCACTCCCCCCCCCAACTCCACCCTCCACCTACAAGAGGTCGAGGGAGATAAGGGGAGAGGAGAAAAAAAAAAGGGGGAGACAGCCTCCCTATTTCTTATAAATCCCACCACCTTATGACCCTGTACCGTACAAAAAGGAGGGACTTAACACCCTGTAAACCAGGAAGAACTTGATAGTTCTTTATTTCGTGCCTGTGACATCTCTTTAAGGCCCCATTTCCTATTCTTATGACCCCTTCCCACCAAATTCACTAATTGTAGGAAAGGGGGAAAAAAAACAAAAAAAAAAACAACCCTATTTCTTAACCCTTTAAATCCCACCACCTTATGACCCCCATACCATACAAAAAGGAGGGACTTAACACCTTGTAAGCCAGAAAAGAACTTAATGGTGGAGGAGGAACTTGACTGGCCTGGACAGAGTCCTGACCTCAACCCAATAAAACACCTTTGAGATAAATAAGTGTGGAGCCTGCGGGCCAGGCCTTCATGTCCAACACAGTTCTGGTCAAACATTCCCATAGACACACTCCTAAACTTTGTGGACAGCCTTCCCAGAAGAGTTGAAACTGTTATAGCTGCGAAGGGTGGGCCAACTTAATATTGAACCCTATGAACTAAGACTGGGGTGCCATTAAAGTTCATGTGCGTGTAAAGGCCAGTGTCCCAATACTTTTGTTCTTATAGTGTTTCTTTCACTTGGATATTATTATAAGTTGCACAAGTAAATACAGGTGGATAAAACAAAACTGTCTACATTTTAGGCTGCAAAGCAACAAAATGTAACCAATTCAGGTCCCGCCCATAGTCATATGACGTCCACAGATGGGATCTCCCATCCTGGGTGGATATCATATGACGTCCTGGGCTTCCCAGCTGCCTAGGGGGTCACTCACTAGGGAACATATTAACCCCATTCCCTGCCAGTCACATTTATACAGTAATCAGTGCAATTGTATAGCACTAATCGCTGTATAAATGTGAATGGTCCCAAAAATGTGTCAAAAGTGTCCAATGTCACAGTCACAAAAAAATTGTCAGATCGCCGCCAAGAACCTAGAATATGACATATATTTTCAGTTGTTTCGCACTTTTTTGTTATGTATATAATCCCACATGTGTTAATTCATAGTTTTGATGCCTTCAGTGTGACTCTACAATTTTCATAATCATGAAAATAAAAAAAAACTCTTGGAATGAGAAGGTGTGTCCAAACTTTTGGTCAGTACTGTATATATATATATCTATATATACTGTTGTGTGTATACTGTAGATACAGTAAATTGTATGTACAGAGGACAGAGGCTCTTTAAGACGCAGCTTTTCACAAACTTCATTATAATAACAAATACCTGTTTAAAAATAATTGAAGCCAGCTACCCTATCACCCTCTGAACACTTGTGCAATCACATACTCCGCAAGCGTATCTTCACCCTCCAAGTACTGCAGAATCCCAACGATAACTAATTACTAAAAGCTGAAAACACATGATTTTTCCACTCGGAAATAAATGAGCATAGTAGCGTGGAGCCAAAAAAGATATTAAATATATCTTCAGACGCAGACAAAGAAAACGAAGAATGCCAGGATTTAGAACAACAGTCAAACTTTTATTGGAACCCAAGCTGTTCTTTATTACAACTCATTAGAAATTTTAAAGGAAAATTCCACTTTCTCTAAAAAGTGATATATTTTCTATAGCAATGCTACACAAGCTGTTTTGTAAATTATTGTCATTAAATATGACTTTTCCATTTCAATCTCCAGCTGCTATGAGTTTCTAACACGGCTGGGAAATTCTAATGTCTCTTTCTTGCAGCCGTGGTGTCAACTCGCCGTGACGGAATCACTAGAGAGTGCAAAAGGAAAAAATACCCATCTGGTTCTATGGCGTTGCTCCATCAGTGGCCAGAATAGAGAGGCTTTGCTCGTTCATCAGCTGGAATGCTACAGACTCTCCCTCGCCAGAGAGGAAGCTTCTGCTGTTCTTGCAATGTTCACATAAAAGGTAAATGATATATTTTTTTTTTAACAGATTTTTTTTTAACGACTTCAGCCCCGGAAGGTTTTACCCCCTTCCTGACCAGAGCACTTTTTACAGTTTGGCACTGCATTGCTTTACAGTTGCGCGGTCATGCTGTACCCAAACAAAATTTGTGTAGTTTTTCCCCACAAATAGAGTTTTCTTTTTGGTGGTATTTGATCACCTCTGCGGTTCTTATTTTTTGCGCTATAAACAAAAAAAGAGTGACAAATTAGAAACAAATAAAAAAAATGTTTTAGTTTTTGTTATAATAAATATCTGCATTTTTTTTTTTATAATTTCTTTATCAGTTTAGGCCAATATGTATACTTCTACATATTTTTGGTAAAAAAAAAAATCGCAATTAGTGCATATTGATTGCTTTGTGCAAAAGTTATAGCATCTACAAACTATGGAAAAGATTTATGGCATTCTTTTTTTTTACTAGTAATGGCTTTGATCTGCGATTATTAGCAGTACTGCAACAGATCGGACACGTTTGACCCTTTTTTGGGACCATTGACGATTATACAGCGATCAGTGCTATAAAGATGCACTGATTACTGTGTAAATGTCACTGGCAGGGAAGGGGTTGACACTAGAAGACGATCTGTGTGTTCCCTAAGTGTGTTCTAACTGTGTGGGGATGGGAGTGATTAGGAGAGGAGACATACAGTAACGCGACGGGCACGCGCCCCCTAGTGGCTTTAAATGACAGGACGTCATATGACGTCCTGTCAGAACAATAGAGCATTCCGCCCACCATCATTTGACGGCGGGCGGGTGTTAAGTGGTTAAGAAAGGTCTGGATTATTTCCTAAATGTACATAATATAACTGAGTACTGACATTTATAGGTAAAGTTGATTCAGGGAAAATCCAATTGCCTCTCGGGGGATCAGGAAGGAATTTTTTACCCTGCTGTAGCAAATTGCATCATGCTCTGCTGGGGTTTCCTCTGGATCAACTGTGGGTATAGAATTGGGATTGTATGATATTATTTATTTTTATTTTTATTTTTTATGGCTGAACTGGATGGACTTGTGTCTTTTTTCAACCTGACTAACTATATAACTACCGTATTTATCGGCGTATAACACGCACAGGCGTATAACACGCACCCCAACGTTAAGAGGGAAGTTTCGGGAAAAAAATCTTTCCACAGCCCCCTGCGTATAAATATTTCCACAGTTTACCCTCTATTTTTAGGGTAAAAAAAAGTGAGTGTGATACACCAATAAATACAGTATATGAAAAGCCAGTAAAAAGGAAAGTAGGCAATGAAAAAAGAGCTTGTTAGTTTAGCCTAAAAAATGTGCCCTTCTTTTTTTTCTCAGAAAGTTGGAATGTATGCCTATGGCAAGGAGCAATGTGAAAGGTGCAGTAGCTACCAGTATCCAGTCAGAACTCATCCATCAATGATATAATTACCGAAACCTAAAGGGACTGGTCGCCATGGATTTCTTCTTGCTACACATCATTGTTGCTTTACAATGCCTTATGGAATATTCTTTACCTATATGCATAAGCTATAGCAACCTCTATTAAAAGTCTCAAAGTCAAGCTCCCAGGATGTCACACCAATTCTAAAGTATCCTCAGACAGACAAGTGCCAGAATTTCGAGGCTTAGTCCTGAGTGCCCATAACAGCCAATCAAATTCCAGCAAAAGGTTATTTTTCTCGTTGATATTTGGAAATAGTTGGAAAAAAAGGCTGTTAATTTACCAGGTACAATAGAGTCTGTTCTATTTCCGGGCACATTGATAAATTAGACTCTTGTGCTGTCAATGTAAGAACCCTGCTGATTGCAAGGCCTTTTTCCAGAGTTGTACACGAGCCTCTCTCTGCACGTTTTCAGATAAATGGCTGGCTAAAGTGTTGCTCCAATGCCTTTCATAACATGGCAGTGATAAAAGTCCCTGTTTGTTCCTATCTTTATTAAATAAACCCATGTGTGTTGATATTGGCTGTACACTTCCCTCACAAGCTCAGCGAAATCATAACACAGCGGCGAGAACGTGTCTCGGCACTGTTTGGCTTCTTTAGGAACTCTTACCCTCCGTATTTCTTAAATATTTGACTTGTTTAACTGCTGTACCGATGGTATCACAGATCAAAGAGGAATCACAAAGCCATCTCCACTAACCAAATATGGTCTTGCAACAGTTTGAAGAAGGGGTAGAAGCTGTACAGACAGGTAGTGTGATGGTGAACTCCATTATTCGCTCCACTGGGTGAAGATTCAAATTTTCAGTCATAGTGGCAGTGTTGCCAACCTACCAGATTGAAAAAATTTACTGGCACGACACCCGAAATTTACTGGCGCAGCCACGTTTTTACTGACATTTCACAAAAGTTACTAAATTACATTTTTAGGTGCAAATTTCAGTATTTAGGCTACAAACAAGTACGCTAGGCAAAAAGCAATGTAATTTAAGGTAGATATTAAGGTAAAAAAACATATTTTGGTTATTTTCGATATATAATAAGGGCAAATTATTTACATCACCCCCTGCCTCCACCCCCCTCTGCCACCAACACCCCCTGCCTTCACCCCCCTCTGCAATGCCACCATCTCCACCTGCCTCCATTCTCCCTCTGCCTCCAATCTCCCCCAGGCCCCCTGCCTCCAATCACCCCCTGCCTCCATCGTCCCCTGCCTTCAACCCCCTCTGCGGTGCCAACAACAACCCCTGCCTCTAACACCCCCTGCCTCCAATCTCCCCCTGCCTCCATTGCCCCCTTCCTTCATCCCCCTCTGTGGTGCCACTGCAGCCACCATCATGCCCTGTCTCCAATCACCCCCTGCCTCCAATCTCCATGCACAGTTCCAAGCCGAACCGATCTCGGCTATTTTTACTGGCACATTTCCGCAACCACGGACATTTAAGAACGGGGGAAAAACTGAAAGTTTTTACGAACTGTCCGTAAAAATTATAGATGGTTGGCAACACTGCGTAGTAGTTAAAGCTGAAGTCTAGGGAAATTTCAGAATTACCCTTGAAGTGGGGCTTCTTCTGCACTACAAGGGATAAATGCTCTCTTTTTTTGCCAGCGTACCAATAAAAAGCAGTTTACTTGCCTTATCCTACACTCTTGCAGGCTTTCTCCTCTCTGTGCTACCTGTCCCCTGAAACCACTTTTCTTCGATGCTCCATCCGTTGGTTGAACACTTACAACATCACATACAATGCAGGACCAGCAGTTCTGCAATGTAAGAATCCCGAAAGCCCATGCACAACCAGGAGCATTGAATGGAAAAGGGAAAGCATCAGCTGTTGGGGGGAGAACAGGATAAGGTAAGTCCCATGTTCCCCTAGACATAAACGATAATTTAAACGGGTTGTAAAAGTTTGTTTTTTCACCCTAATCCTATACATCCTATGCATTAAGGTAAAAACATCTGGCAATCACTGCCCCCAGCCCCCAGTTTTACTTACCTGAGCCAGTCCACCTGCTCGGTGCATCCCCTGGAGTCCTGGCATTGATTGGATAGATTGACAGCAGCGCAGCCATTGGCTCCTGCTGCTCTCAATCACATCCAATGGCGCGGTCACCAAGGGGCAGGGCCGAGTCATACACTCGATGCTTATGGACGCCCAGTGTATGGCACAGGAGCAAGCCCGCAAGGTAACCCCCTCGGGAGAGAGCTTACCAGAGGGGGTTATCTAATGCAGGAAGGATCTGCGAGAGCTGCTATGGGACCCCAGAAGAGGATGTTCAGGGCCACTCTGTGCAAAACAAACTGCACAGTGGGGGTAAGTATTGCATGTTTATTATTTAAAAAAAAAAGGGAACCTTTACAATCACTTTAACCCTTGCAGTGCAAAGGGAATCATACTGCAATCATACTGCAAGGGTAGTTTTGAAATTCCCTGGAGTTTAGCTTTAACTTGTAAAAAGTGTTCCAAAGGACCATTTAGGAAATTAATCTTAATTTTTTGGGGAATAACATGGTATGAGTGTGTTTCTATTAAAGGGGTGTTCCAGCCAAAATGTATGTTTATTAAAAGTCAGCAGCTACAAAAAGTGTAGCTGCTGGCTTTTAATAAACAGTCACTTACCTGCTCCAGCTTTCCAGCGACGCACCGGCCGGGGCTCCGCTCCTCTCCCCCCCTCCCCGGACGACATCCTCATTGATACTGTGGGCACCCGGCTGTGACAGCTTTCGGCTTCACGGCCGGGCACCCACTGCGCATGCACGAGCGGCACTGTGCATGCGCGCGTGGCCCAGCGCTGAGCCGTCCTATTGGACAGGCGATCGCCTAGGACCTGTCAGTATCCTAGGCGAACGCCTACAGGGAGGGGCTGCTGTAGACGATTAAGCTTAATCGCCTAACCAGCCCCTCGGCGGAAGGAGGAAGTGGGACAGAAAGTCCCACTCCTCCTGAAGCCCCCACTCCCCCCCAAAAAAATTACATGCCAAATGTGGCATGTAAGGGGGTGAGAAGTGGGATAAGCGGAAGTTCCAATTTTGGGTGGAACTCCGCTTTAAGGAAAAAATGCCGAAGGGGCAGCGATTGGGCGGACTTTAGAGGGAATCGCTGCCCCTTCAGCATTTTTTCCTTGTTCCTCAATTACGGATGTTGGCAAATGTGAGTGCTTTTTTGTCCCTTTTTCCTTTTGTTTTTGATTTTGTATTTCTATCAGTCACAGGCTGTATCACGTGCCTCCAGCCTGTGTCTTAGAATAAAAGGGAGGTGAAGCCTCCATTAATTTACATGTAATATCCCACCCCCATTGTGTTTCGCTGGTTAGTGGGCATGGAAAGGAGGGAGGTAGTGGGCTGTCATTTACCACTGTGTTTACGCCCACCTGTGTGATACTATAGTCACATGGGCTGCTTAGGTGTGATCAGGAGGAAATTCTCAGAAACTCCCTGAGAACTGAGCATGTGCAGAGTTGCCACCACAGATGCAAAATTCCCAGCTGAATTGGGGACATGAACAGAAGGGGGAGATAGAGAGCAGCAGATCAACCAGTTTTTTTGCAGAATACAGTAAACGAATCTCATAGTGACTGAGTGAGTATTACCAGCATGTTATACAATGCTGGTAATACCATTTAATGATCGTTTTTATGATATGGGTTTAGTGACACTCTAAGTCTGTTTTTTACCAATTGTCTTGGTATTTACAGTCTTTAAATTTAGCACTACAGATGGCACTGGTGTTACTGTCAGGAATTCCTCTGTGATACTGTGGGGGAGATTCAAGCAATATGGAAAACATCTGAATGATCTCTGATGGGCAGCTTTAGTTCAAACATGCACTTTTAATATGCACTAAAAATCAAACCTTCAAAGAACGGGGCAATTTTCTTTGACAGCTTCAAAAAATTTACCGTATGATTTAGGCAGAACATTAAAAAAAAAAAACAGATGGATTCATTGAATACCGTATTTTTCGGACCATAAGGCGCACTGGGTTATAAGGCGCAATATCATTGAGCGACTGTTAAAGGGTTTATTTTCATACATAAGGCGCACCGGGTTATAAGGCGCACGCGGGTATAGAAAATGAATGAATGAATGCACACACCTCTGTCACATGTAAGCACCAGCTCCGAAATGCCGTCACATTCCAGTGACGTCACCGCGGCTCACGCTGCGCCCCATGCCTCGCTTTCAACAGTGTCACCGTACCAGCTAGTTCCACAGCTATACGGACGGTTCGACATAGAGGGGCATAGGAGCATTTTACAGCTTGCATCTGGTGAGGAAGGACGTTACAATAGAGAGTATTTCCATGATCTACATGCCGGATCTCTACTATTTACATGTAAGCGGATGCTGTAAACCTATCATGTATGTCTGTAATGCTCAATACAACCATACATTAGGCGCACCGCATTATAAGGCGCACTGTCGATTTTTGAGAAAATGAAAGGATTTTAAGTGCGCCTTATGGTCCGAAAAATACGGTATGTTTGTGTAACATAATTTAGATAATTGATATCTGAAAACACCACATGTTATGTAAGTGAATGTCGAATTAAATCACCCTGAGTATGAACAGCATGGAATACACCATTTATTGATAGTTTTACAGCAGGATCAATCAGGTTTTTTTATTTTTTTGGCAGAATACAGAAAATGAATCCCATAGTGACTGAGTGAGTATGATCAGCATGTAATAATACACCATTTATTGTTAGGTTTTTATGATGTGGGTTTACTGTCACTTTAAGATTGTTTTTCACCATTTGGCTTGGTGTTTGCATTCTTTAAATTTAGCAAAATAATTGGGGACTGGTGTTACTGTCAGGGATTCCTCTGTGATACTGTGGAGGGGCTTTACTAGAACTGGAGCACTTAGAATCTGATGCAGATGTACTTGGTAGCAAATCAGCTTCTAACTTCAGCGTGTTCAATTAACCACTTCCATACCAGGCACTTACGCACCTTCCCGCCCAAGCCAATTTTCAGCTTTCAGCACTGTCGCAATTTGAATGACAATTGCGCGGTCATGCTACACTGCACCCAAACAAAATTGGCGTCCTTTTTTCCCCACAAATAGAGCTTTCTTTTGGTGGTATTTGATCACCTCTGCGATTTTTTTTTTTTGCGCAACAACTAAAAATAGAGCGAAGATTTTGAAAAAAAATAAAGTTTTTATTTTTTTCTGTTAATTTTTTTGTAAATGAGTATGTTTTCTCTTTCAATTACAGGCACTGATATGGTGGCACTGATGGGCACCGATGAGGTGGCACTGATGGGCACCGATTAGGTAGCACTGATGGGCACTGAAAGGCGGCGCTGGTATGGGGCACTGATGGGCACTCATGGGCGGCACTGATGGGCACTCATGGGCGGCACTGATGGGCACTCATAGGCGGCACTGGGCACTCATAGGCGGCACAGATGGGCACTCATAGGCGGCACAGATGGGCACTCATAGGCGGCACAGGTGGGCACTCATAGGCGGCACAAGTGGGCACTCATAGGCGGCACAAGTGGGCACTGATAGGTGGCACATGTGGGCACTGATAGGTGGCACATGTGGGCACTGATAGGTGGCACAGGTGGGCACTGATAGGTGGGCACTGGGCATGGATTGGCACTGACAGACACTGGGGTGGCACTGATGATCACTGAGGGGTGGCACTGATGGATCAATGTTGCCAATCAGTGCCCATGTGTGGGCACTGATTGGCATAATTTTTTTTTTACTGCCCCTTTTTTTTTTTTTTGTCCTTTTTTTTTGTTGTGTTTTTTTTTTTTTTGTACCCTGGTGGTCTAGTGTGGGCACTCCCTGGTGGTCCGTGTGGCGATCCGAGGGGGGGCTGCGCTGATAAACAATCAGAGCGAACCCCCCCTGTCAGGAGAGCCGCTGATCGGCTCTCCTCTACTCGCGTCTGTCAGACGCGAGTGAGGAAGAGCCGTCGGCAGCTCTTCCTGTTTACATCGTGATCAGCCGTGATTGGACACGGCTGATCACGTGGTAACGAGGCTCCGCCGGAGACTCGTTACCGAGATCGGAGGTGCAGGGTGTCAGACTGACACCCTGCATCACCGATCGCCGCGCTGCGCGCCCCCACGGGCGCGCGCGGCATTGAAATCGTGCTAGACGTTTGAGAACGGCTAGTCACGATTTCATAACCACTTCTCGGCCGTAAATCTGCTATTGGCCGGGCGGGAAGTGGTTAAACAATTACAATAAAACCTGGAAGCTGATTAGTTTCTATGCAGAGCTGCACAAGGTTTTGCACGCCTAGTGTATTCGAGGGGCTGAGGTCTTTGAGAGGGTCACGGCCAGATAGAGAGGACGTTAAATAGCGGCTCCTTTGAAAGTAGTGCTCCAATCTTCTCCTTCCTTCTTTAATTCCTTCCTATTTCCTTTCTTTTTTCCTTCCTCTCCCCTCTCCTACCTACCTTTCATGTTGCCTTTCTTCCTCTCCCATTTCCCCTTTTCCCTCCATCTTCACTGTCTTACTTCCTTCATACCCCTTCACTTCCTTCATGTCTGATCGAGATCTATCCTTCCATCCTTTCTTCCTTCATATTCCTGCGCTTCCATCATGTCTGATCCACCCTTTCTTTATTCATACCCCATTGCTTTCCTTCATATCTGATCCATCCTTCCATACTTCCTTCCTTTCTTCCTTCATAGTCCTCCGCTTCCTTCATGTCCGATCCATCCTTCCTTCCTTCATAGTCCTGCACTTCCTTCATGTCTTATCCATCCTTCCTTCATTCATACCCCTTTGCTTTCTTCATATCTGATCCATCCTTCCATACTTCCTTCCTTTCTTCCTTCATAGTCCTCCGCTTCCTTAATGTCTGATCCATCCTGCCTTCCTTCATTCCTTCCTAGACCTTTGCTTCCTTCATGTCTGATCCACCCTTCCTTCCTAGTCCTCTGCTTCCTTCATGTCTGATCCTTCGTTCATACCCCTCCGCTTTCTTCATATCTTATCCTTCCTTTTTTTCTTATTTTCTTCATACCCCCCCTTTTCCTTAATGTCTTATCCTTCCTTTTTTCCTTATTTCCTTTATACCCCTCCGCTTCCTTCATGTCTGATCCATCCTTCCATCATACCCCTTCACTTCCTTCATGTCTGATCCATCCACCCTTCCATCCTCCCTTCCTAGTCCTCTGCCTCCTTCATGTCTGATCGATCCTTCCTTCCTTCATACCCCTTTGCTTCCTTCATGTCTAATCCCTCCTTCCATCCTTCCTTCCTTTCTTCCTTCATAGTCCTCTGCTTCCTTCATGTCTGATCCATCCTTCCTTCATTCATACCCCTTTGCTTCCTTCATGTATGATCAATCCTTCCATCCTTCATAGTCCTCTGCTTCTTTCATGTCTAATCCACCCTTCCTTCCTAGTCCTCTGCTTCCTTCATGTCTGATCCTTCTTTTCTTACTTTCCTTGAATCCATCTGCTTCCTTCAAGTCTGATTCGTCCTTCCTTCATTACTGATCTATACTTCCTTCCTTCCTTCCTTCATGTCTCATCCATCCTTCCTTCCTTCATACCCCTCTGTTTCCTTCATGTCTAATCCATCCTTCCTCCATACCCCTCCACTTCCTTTATGTCTAATCCAGCCTTTCTTCATACTCCTCCACTTTCTTTGTGTCTGATCCTTCCTTCCTTCTTTCCTTCATACCCCTCTGCTTCCTTCATGTCTGATCCATCTTTCCTTCGTACCCCTCTGCTTCCTTCATGTCTGATCCATCTTTCCTTCGTACCCCTCTGCTTCCTTCATGTCTGATCCATCTTTCCTTCGTACCCCTCTGCGTCCTTCATGTCTGATCCATCTTTCCTTTGTACCACTCCGTGTCCTTCATGTCTGATCTTTCCTTCTTTCCTTACTTCCCTTGAACCCATAGTCTTCCTTCAAGTCTGATCTATCCTTCCTTCACGTCTGATCCATCCTTCCTTCCTTCATACCCCCCCCCCCCCGCTTTGTTTGTCTGATTATTCCTTCTTTCCTTGCTTCCTTCATACCGCTTCGCTTTCTTTATGTCTACTCAATCCTTTTATCACACCCCTCCACTTTCTTCATGTCTGATGCTTCTTTCTTTCATTACTTCCTTCACATCCCTCCACTTCCTTTATGTCTGATCTTCATTTCTTCCTGTATTCTTTCCTTCCCCTCCCCTTGCTTCCCGTTCATTCCCTTCCTTTTTCTTTCTTCATACATTATGATATTCCCGATTGTTCTAGTATACGAGAAGACCTTGTATAGTCTATGAAAAGATCCAATGAGTCCCCCTGCTGCATTCATATGAGACCGAGGTTCCACCTAGATAGAGCTCTCATTTTATGTTATTCCTGCATTAAAAAGTTTGATGTGTTCCAAACAAAAGCAATCCAACCATTAAATTGGAAAGACGACGCCTGATTGCTTTTTACTTTTCACCAACGGTTTTCTGTGTCCTTTGGATGATATCCCCAATTGTACAAACAGTAATCAGCCCCCACATGGCTTTTTAGTTTACCTTGTTGAATAAAGCGATAGAACGAGAACACTGAATCATTTCACAAATCAAAGAGCAGGCTCCACTGTTCCAACTGATATTATAGAAGAGGGAACATCCAGTTTACTAAGTGTCTCTGATCGTCATAGCTTGTTGAGATCTTTCAGAGATTTATGCAAAAAAAAAAAGAAAAAGGAAGCAGCATTTAGATGAATCAAATACGTATTTTAAAAGCCTCATTAAATGAATGCTTAAAGGGGGTCTAATCAGAGGAACTAGAGAGAAGATGATTGCAGGGAAGTAAAAGGTTCTTTATTGAACTAACAAAAATAAAACTTCCTAATTGCCTTAAAGGCAAGGGAATGCTTTGTTATTACTGCCATTCTGTTTCATAGTTAGCAATGTATGCCGCAGCCTCTGAGCAGGTCAGGTAATAATAAAAAGGAATACCTAGTAGAAAAAGTTTATTTTAAATAGGCCATAATATTACAGGTGCCTACCTGTAATAAATGCCCTAGTCATGCTTTAGCTCCATCTAGTGGCCAACTGGGGAATACTTTCAGCATTTTGACTTTTCCATCAACCATCCTATGATTAGAGGAGGGAATAAAGTGCACTATGAGAAGAAGAGACGTTTTCCTCTCTTGTATAAGACTTTAAAGTCTTAAAAAGTATATATTTACACTTTTTTAAGACTTTAAAGACTGATACAATAGAGGAAAACAGGATGCATCCCGTGGTGGTCTTCTTTTTTTTTACAGTTTTTTTGATTATATTTTTTCAATAATAGGTTACTGAGATGCTCTTGGAGGGATGTCAGGGAATGCACCTATCCCATAATCACTGCCTTTTGAGTAATAAATATTTCATGATGATGTTACTTTTACTGATTATTAATCAAATAATTTGTTCCAGACATTTTGAGATGTATTTAAATGTCTTTGGTGTCCTTTTATGAAACTGCGGTAAAATACAGTTCTCAGGCTTTCTCAGAGGAGATCTCTCTCTTTTGAAAATATTTTATTATCTCTTTTCATGTGACAACACTGAAGAAATTACACTTTGCTACAATGTAAAGTAGTGAGTCTTCAGCTTGTTTAAGGACCCTTTCACATGAGCGGACGAACGGTCCGCTAATTACAAGTCTGTTTACGGACTTGTAATGTGTCCCTATGGGAGCGGATCCGTTAGCGGATGACTATTTTTCTTCCGTCCGGTGGATCGGATCGGATGCAAACGGACAGACGGTCCGTTTCCATCCGATTCCCCATAGGGGATAGCGGAGGAGAGACAGGGCGGTCCCTGCACAGTGTGCGGGGACCGCCCTGTCCGCCGACAGCTGAGCGGGACCCCCCGCTGAGCCGACGGACACACACGGAGCGGACCGAAAAACGGACCGCTCCGTGTATAAGGAGCCTAACAGTGTAAATTTGCTGTCCCCTCAAAATAACTCAACATAGTTTCTAGTGCTAAAAAAATTGAGTATTATGAAATACACCAATAATCATATAGGGCCAGATTCAGCATTAGTTACGACGGCGTATCTCGAGATACACCGCGTAACTTCTAAACTGCGCCGGCGTATCTATTTTCTGTATTCAGAAAACAAGATACGCCGGGTTTAAGCTAAGACACGAGTGGCGTAATTGTATTACGCCGTCGTATCTTAACTGCATATTTACGCTGGCCGCTAGGGGCGTTCCCGCTGATTTACGGCTAGAATATGTAAATCAGCGAGATACGCCTATTCACGAACGTACGCCCGGCAGGCGCAGTAAAGTTACGCCATTTACGTAAGGCGTAAAGATAAACCACCAAAAAGATGGCGCAGCCCATGTTAAGAATGGACGTCGGGACCTCGTTTGCGTAACTCGTCCGTGAATGGGGCTTTACGTCAATTACTTTCACGTCGAAACCAATGCATCTTAGCGTCATAATTTGGAGCATGCACACTGCGATACGTCCACGGATGGCGCATGCGCAGTTTCAAAAAATGCGTCAAACGTGGGGTCACAACACATTTCCATAAAACACGCCCACCTCATCCACATTTGAATTACCCGGGCTTACGCCGGCCCATTTACGCTACGCGGCCGTAACTTAGCTTGGTGAATACAGCACTTGCCTCGCTAATTTCCGGCGGCGTAGCGTAAACAAGATACGCTACGCCCGCACAAAGTTATGGCGGGCTACGTGAATCTAGCCCATAGTGTCCCAAAATGTGAACAAAATTCCAAGATATTAATAAAAAAAATAAAAAAAAGGGAAATATTTGTTTAATACAATGACTCTCCAAGTCAATACACACAAAACATCAAGTGACCCCACCACAGCGTGAGTCCTTCACCAGTTCAAATATATATAAAGATATAGAAAACATCTGAATGGTCTCTCATGGCCATATTTAGTCCAGACACATAAAACATTATATATATATATATATATATATATATATATAAATTAACAAAAATGTGGATGATCTCTGATGGCCGGCTAGCTTTAGTTTAGTTCAGACACATAAAATGTACTAAAAAACAAACCTCCGAAGACCGAGGCAATTTTCTCATTATGAAGTTGCCCAAGTCTGAGACAGGTTTCCTTTAACCCCCTTAGCGGTATTCCCAAGCGTGACTCGGGGTGGATTTTCTATGCTAAAATCGGTAACCCCGAGTCACGCTCGGGGTAGATGTGCAGAGTGTGCAGCGCGTGCTGTACTTACCTTGTCCCTGGATCCAGCGATGCATCCACGCTGTGTGAGCAAGCTGGTCCTCCATTCGATTCACACAGTGCCCGCGTGCCGCAGATCTCCGTTCCCTGCGACGTTACGATGCACGGGGGCGGAGACCGGCGCCAAATTCAAAAACGTAAACAAACACATTACATACAGTATACTGTAATCATACATGTCCCTAGTGGTCTGCCCAGTGTCCTGCATGTTCTTTTATATAAAAAAAACATTTTTTTTATGCCTGCAAACTGTAGATTGTCTATAGCAACCAAAAGTGTCCCTTTATGTCAAAAATGTTTTTAGAGCAGCTAGAAAACAGCGATAATAAATGATAATCACTTGCAGAATTGAGCGATAGCGATTTGTGGGGAAATCCGTCATCAAACAATAAAAATAATGACAGCGACAATTTTGCAACTGAGCAAATTTCAGTGATTTTGATCTGATTACATTAGTGAATAATTTTTATTATAATTACATTATTATTTGTTATAATTATTTATAGTTATTTATTATATTATAATTTTATGACTTTGTGTTTCAAACTTTATAATACCCGGGATGTCTACTAGACTCTTGTTTGGACAGATTTAAGTGAGTTATTCCTAAGAATTACAGGCCTACAGTATAGAACGCCAAATTTTCATGCAAAATAATGGTACCGCTTTTGGTACGTAATTCCAGACAGAATCATACCGCCAGGGAGGTTAAAGCCCATTGTGTCTTTCAGGCCGCGTACACACGAGGGGATATGTCCGCTGAAAACGGTCCGATGGACCGTTTCAGCAGACATCTCCGCTCGTGTGTATGGGCTAGCGGACAGATTTGTCCACCCGACAGATTTCAAAGCAAGCTTTGAAATCTATCCGGTGGGAATCTGTCCGCCCGACATGTCTGCTGGTTAGTACACTTACCAGCAGACATGTCGGCTCCCACCGCCGCCGCGCCGCTGCCGAATGGATTCGGCGCATGCGCGGAAGTGTTTTACTTCCTGGTGCGGTGACGTAGCGGTGACGCGGCGGCGTCAACGTCACCGCCGCGTCATCGCCACGTCACCGCGCCGTCCGGCGGCGGGGAATTTGATCCGATGGTGTGTACACGCCATCGGATCAAACTCCCGATCGGACATATCCGATGGAAATGGTCCGCGGACCGTTTTCATCGGATATATCCGATCGTGTGTACGCCGCCTCAGAGTTTTACAAGATTTATGATTTAGGCAGAACGTGATTGAAAAAAAAAAACCTCATAGATTTATTGAATATGTTTGTGTAACATATAAGAGATAATTGATATCTGAAAACATGAGATGTTATGTAAGTGAATGTCTAATTAAATCATCCGGCATGCTATGTGACAGAAAGAGTTGAGCATCCTGTCCATAAAAAAAAATTGACTTTATCTTCTGAGAACGGCAGGCTGCCTATCCTGGTAATGGACTTGAGTACTTTCATTTCTAGGAAAAGATATTATCTGTCCATTTCGATGCTCTTGGATGTTGCTATTTCTAAATAGCTCATCCTAATAGTCCACATTAAACTTGAACCAGTTTGAATCCACAAATGGATCTCTGCTTATAAATCTATTTTTCTTTAAAGTCACATTCGGTACAGATAATGATGACCTAAATAGACCAGAGTGACAAACTCTTATTTTAAAAGGAATCCGAAGTAGAGAAATATATTTTTGTACATGTAAAATTAATAGCTTTAAGTAAATCTTCTTAAAGGGGTTGTAAAGGTATTTTTTTCCCCTAAATAGCTTCCTTTACCTTAGTGCAGTCCTCCTTCACTTACCTCATCCTTCAATTTTGCTTTTAAATGTCCTTATTTCTTCTGAGAAATCCTCACTTCCTGTTCTTCTGTCTGTAACTCACCACCGTAATGCGAGGCTTTCTCCCTGGTGTGGAGTGTCATGCTCGCCCCCTCCCTTGAGGGGGGAGGGGATGAGCAGGAGAGTCAGGGTGCTCTCTACGTTGCAGATAGAGAAAGGAGCTGTGTGTTAGTGGGTGTCCTGATTCTCCTGCTCGCCCCCTCAAGGGAGGGGGCGAGCACGACATTCCACACCAGGGAGAAAGCCTCGCATTACCGTGTGGAGTTACAGACAGAAGAACAGGAAGTGAGGATTTCTCAGAAGAAATAAGGACATTTAAAAGCAAAATGGAAGGATGAGGTAAGTAAAGGAGGACTGCACTAAGGTAAAGGAAGCTATTTAGGGGAAATGTTTTACCTTTACAACACCTTTAAGAAGTAATGGCATTGCACAAGCGCCATCTGATTTGGAATTGTGGGCAGAATCGTGGCGTTTTTTTTTTTTTTTTGCAAACACTTCTAGGCGCAAACGTGGCATGTACTGTAAACGTGGCTAAACGGATGTTTTTAGATGCCAGTTTCTAGCTGTCAAGTTAAATCGCTCAGGAGAGTTTTTTTTTTTTTACATTTACAACCCCTTTAATGGCACCCCAATCGCTCCTCGATTTTACCATTAATGTCACACGACAAGACGTAATGACATTGCACAAGCGTTCTGTGACTTGCCTTGATTTGGAATCAAGGGCAGAATCGCAATTCCAGGAGAAAACAGAGCCTTAACCGCTTGCCGACCGCTGCACGACTATATACTTCAGCAGAATGGCACAGCTGTGCAAAGGGACGTACCTGTACGTCCCCTTTAAATCGCGGCATAGTGGGCGCTGTGTCGCGCAATTGTGTCACAGAGCTGCAGAACAGGGAGGTCCTATATAAACAACATCTCCATGTTCTGCCTAGTGACAGGACAGTGATCAGTGTCTTGTCCCTCGTAGCCAAGCCCCCCATTATTAGAATCACTCCCTAGGACACACTTAACCCCTTCCTCACCCCCTAGTGGTAAACCCCTTCCCTGCCAGTCACATTTACACAGTAATCTGGTGAAAACCAGATTGGAATTAGCACAAACTGGAAATAACTAGAACAATTAAGACTAATCTACAGCAAAGTCCACATTGATGATAATGAATGACAGATTGCATTAAGGATGTATCAAACGAAAAATCTGATTCCTTGCATATCACCCAGGGAATCACACCACGGATAAAAGTGCCCACCACCGTATAAGATGTCAGCTTACCAGAAGGCAAGTTTAAACAGCACGTGTACCAGGAATGCACCAGGAAACAAGATATGCCAAAGTCTAGATCAGATGAATACGTTCATTGCAATCACAGACAATCCGTGCGGCCAATATGAAAGGAAGGAAGGACACGGACCATGGCGTAATAACGTAAGGTATGTTTATACAAAGGAAAGTAATGCATGTACATAGGTAGAATTAAAAACAGCATAAAATAATGTTGCTGGTCCGCATATAGGAAACCCTGTTCTCCTCTGCTACAGCCTGGTGACGTCAGCACGTCGCTGCCAAGCGTCACCACACTGTAGCAGAGCCGAGTGGAGCCGTTCGGAAATACTCAGAAACACTCAAAAATACTCAGTACCCAAGCCTTTTCGAGGGTTTCTGAGTTCAGCGACTTGTCCCCTAGTATTTCCGAGGCTCTCCGGCGCCCCTCACCTCCGGGCCAGATGCGGTATTGCATGCCATACAAGTCAATGCAGAACAAATTATTTTTGTTTCTATTGACTTCTATGGGGAAACTCGCTTTGATATGCGAGTGCTTTGGATTACGAGCATTCTCCTGGAACAGATTATACTCGTAATCCACGGCTCCACTGTATTACGCACACACATAATAATGTAAATATACACAGTATGGCCCGGATTCACAAACGTTTTACGCCGGCGTATAGATACGCCGTCGTAAGTACAAATGTGCGCCGTCCTATTGTTAAGCCGATTCGCAAAGCTAGATACTTCGTAAAACAAGGTTTCAGCCGCCCGACGTAACTTGCCTACGCCGCCGTATCTTGGGCGCATAGTTACGCTGGACGCATTCAGCGTTCCCATTTTAAATATGCAAATGAGTAAGATACGCCGATTCATGAACGTAGATGCGCCCGGCCGCTTCATATACTCAATTTGCGTAAGGCTTACGTCCGGCGTAAAGTTACCCCTCATATAGCAGGCGCAGGTATTGTAAAGGTATGGGCCAGGGAACGACGCCGTCGAATTTTACGTTTCGTACGTTGTTTACGTAGTACTACGTGAATAGGCTGTGCGTAGGTTACGTTCACGTCGTAGGCAGTGTTCGACGTATCTTAGGCAGCTATTTCGACTTAACTGTGAGCATGCGCACTGGGATGCGTCCAAGAGAAGACGTATTCGTTTTTTGAAGCTGTGGCCATCATTTGCATGGGGTCAAGCTTTATTTAAATGTATCATGCCCACTTCCAGCCCACTTCCACCTACTTTGACTTACGTCGGCTTACGACGACAACTATACGCTACGCCGGCGCAACGTGGAGCGCATATTCTTTGTGAATAGCAGGCTTGCTTCTCTACGTTGTGCCGGTGTAGCGTAAAGACGATATGCTACGCCGGCATATATATACGCCGCTGTATGTGAATTCCGGGCCCAAATGTATAAAATAGGTCATACGGTTGTTTCAACTCTTCTTTTGATATTTACTGGTGTTAGACAGGACTAATTTCAAATTTTGCGCGCCGTATCACTAGTTTGAATCCTCAAACCATGATACGGCGGCTTCAGGCTTCGATCCGAGAGGCTTACGTCTTCGTAAGCCTTCGGATCTACGATGCAATCTTTTTGCGGCCGCTGGGAGGAGTCCGTGTCGTTTTCTGCGTCGGGATATGCAAATGAGTTTTACGGCGATCCACGAAGATACGAGCGGCCTTCGCAATCGCTTACGTCATTTTTTTGCTACGTACTGTTAGACCAGCTTTTTGCTGGTCTAACGGTGCGTAGCCCATGTTAAGTATGGCCGTCGTTCCCGCGTCAAATTTTATTTTTATTTTATTTTTTTACGTAACTCGTTCGGGAATAGAAATGTCCGTAAACGACGCTACTCAAAAAAAAAATTACGTAACAACGTGATTTTGCACAATGCACAGCGGGAAATTTCGGAACGGAGCATGCGCAGTTCGATCGTCGCGGGAACGCGCCTAATTTAAATCCTTCACGCCCCCTACTCGCGTAGATGGATTGCGCCGGGAGAAATACACTACGCCGCCGTAGTTTACAGGACAAAATCTACCGGGATTCCACGTAGAGCCAGGTAAAAAACGGCGGCGTAGAGTATTTCTGATACTCTTCGCTAATTTAATTCTATGTGAATCTACCCCAAAGTTTTTCCAACTTCATCATTAAAAACGACGTTGCCCACACACCATTGTTTAAAAAAAATGATGAGCAAAGCGCGGTGACGTATGACGGCACTCTAAAAGGGACGTTCCATTCAAGCTCCCATCTCATAACTTGCTTCTGAGCAGGCGTGGGTTTAAAACATTCTTTTTAACATCGTTTTAGCCCACACACGATAATTTTTTACAACCCAAAAAACGAAATTTTTTAAAACGACATAAAAAAAATGCAGCATGCTCGAATTTTTTTTTGTGGTCGTTTTTTAGAAGATGAAAAACGATGTGAAGCCCACACACCATCATTTTAAATTACGTTTTTAAAAACGTTGTTTTTTTTTCATCCCGAAAAGTGATCGTGTGTACGCGGCATTAGGGTCTATGCTGTATTATGGTCACACAGGATAATCACAAAAAATGGTTTAGGAACATAAATCCCTTGAATGGTTTACATACAATTTGTTCTGATCCTGCCAATATAAATACCGCTCTGCCAGTAGAATTTTTTTTGGAAACAAAAACTATTCCCAGTATTCAGTCATAGATTTTCTGTGTCGTAAAATGTCCTGGGAAAAGCAGAACATGGAATTTCCCCAATTCCAGGTATTCTAAAGAAAAACCCCGCTAACCATTATTTCTATCTACTCTGACCAATTGCAGTCCCCTGTGTGCACAAAACAATGACTATGGAATAGCAATTACAGCCTGGTACATGTAGAACAACTGAAATGATTGGGAAATGATGAGCCATACTCCTCCGTTAATGTAGCTCATATGTGTCGAGTCCAGCCCACCAGGCCATATCATTTGTCCCTCACACCTCTCCTGCAGCTGCGGCACCCCGTCATGCAACCACAGAGAGGATCGGCTGTGCCCTACCTCGCCTCAGCAGTTGGCAGCAGAGAGGAGGAGGACAGAGCTCCTCCTGCAGATCCTCTGCCTCTCTGTTGCCACAGCAACCCCTTGCCTCCGCCTCCCCTGGTCTCAGAATTCAGCAAACTCCAGCAGCTGACTCCAGCCCTCCTCAGTTCCTCCTCCAGACTCTGCACTTTCTACTTCCCATTTCCACCCCCAGCTTCTTCCCAGCAGCAGCACAAGGTAAGGTAGGGAGAAGGGTGTACTGTGAATCAAGGGAGGGTGGGGGACTCTTGACTTCTGATGGTGGGGGCTTTTGAAATCTGATGTAAGTAGGGGGGCTATGGACATCTAGTCCTACAGATATAAGAGTTACGGATACTGAACAAAGAAAAAAATCAGCTCCTGCAATGAAACAGGGACTTTCCCTATGAAAGTTGTGTCACTCATCTATATTATGTAATAGAAGGGTTGGTACAGAGGCAACATATACGAGGGGGTTACATACCGGGCTTCAGGATAATGTTCCTCTAAATCTGGTGATTTTGTCAGGTTTTCAATTAAAAACAGTGGCCCAGATTCATAAAGCAATTACGCCTGTCTAACTGGTGTTAGACAGGAGTAATTTCAAATTTTGCGCGCCGTATCACTAGTTTGAATCCTCAAACCATGATACGGCGGCTTCGGGCTTCGATCCGAGAGGCTTACGTCTTCGTAAGCCTTCGGCTCTACGATGCGATATTTTTGGCGGCCGCTGGGAGGAGTTCGCGTCGTTTTGATGCGTCGGGATATGCAAATGTGTTTTTACGGCGATCCACGAAGATACGAGCGGTCTTCGCAATCGCTTACGTCTGTTTTTTTTTTACGTACTGTTAGACCAGCTTTTTGCTGGTCTAACGGTGCGTAGCCCATGTTAAGTATGGCCGTCGTTCCCGCGTCGAATTTAATTTTTTTTTTTTTTTTTACGTAACTCGTTCGGGAATAGAAATGTCCGTAAACGACGCTACTCAAACAACGAATGACGTAACGACGTGATTTCGCGCAATGCACGGCGGGAAATTTGCGAACGGAGCATGCCCAGTTCGATCGCCGCGGGAACGCGTCTATTTTAAATCCTTCACGCCCCCTACTCGCGTAGATGGATTGCGACGGGAGAAATACACTACGCCGCCGTCGTTTACTGGACAAAATCTACCTGGATTCCACGTAGAGCCAGGTAAAAAACGGCGGCGTAGTGTATTTCGGAAACGCTACGATAATCTAATTCTTTGTGAATCTGCCTCAGTATCCCTAGATTTAAAGTGATATTAACCACTTCAGCCCCCGACAATTTTCCCCCTTAATGACCAGGATACTGAACTGTTTGGCTTTAAATGACAATTGCAACTCTGTAACCAAGCAAAATTCACCCCCCCCCCCCCCCACAAATAGAGATTTATTTTGGTGGTATTTGATCACCTCTGCAGTTTTTATTTTTTGTGCTATAAACAAAAAAACACAGACAATTTGAAAAAAAAAAACATATTTTTTTTTAGCAGTTTTGCTAATATGTATTCTTCTACATATTTTTGGTAAAAAAATTGCAGTAAGCGTATATTGATTGGTTTGTGCAAAAGTTATAGGCCCAGATTCAGAGAGAATTAGATTATCGTAGCGTATCAGAAATACACTACGCCGCCGTTTTTTACCTGGCTCTACGTGGAATCCAGGTAGATTTTGTCCAGTAAACGATGGCGGCGTAGTGTATTTCTCCCGTCGCAATCCATCTGCGCGAGTAGGGGGCGTGAAGCATTTAAAATAGGCGCGTTCCCGCGGTGATCGAACTGCGCATGCTCCGTTCGCAAATTTCCCGCCGTGCATTGCGCGAAATCACGTCGTTACGTCGTAGTAGCGTCGTTTACGTACATTCCTATTCCCGAACGAGTTACGTTAAAAAAAAAATAATATTTTCAAATCGACGCGGGAACGACGGCCATACTTTACATGGGTTACGCACTGTTAGACCAGCAAAAAGCTCCTCTAACATTACGTAGCCAAAAAATGACGTAGGCGATTGCGAGGGACACTCGTACCTTCGTGGATCGCCGTAAAAACTAATTTGCATATCCCGACGCATGAAAACGACGCAAACTCCTCCCAGCGGCCGCAAAAATATCGTAGCGTAGATCCGAAGGCTTACGAAGATGTAAGCCTCTCGGATCGAAGCCCGAAGCCGCCGTATCATGGTTTGAGGATTCAAACTAGTGATACGGCGCGCGAAATTTGAAATTACTCCTGTCTAACACCAGTTAGACAGGCGTAATTGCTCTGTGAATCTGGGCCATAGTGCCTAAAAAATAGGGGATAGTTTTATAGCATTTTTATTAAAGATTTTTTTTTTTTTTACTAGTATTGGCGGCGATCAGTGATTTTTTAGTGGGACTTCGATATTGCGGACAAATCAGACTTTTGACACTTTTTTGGGATCAGTGACATTTATACAGCATTCATTGCTAAAAATAGCCACTGATTACTGTATAAATGATACTGGCAGGGAAGGGATTAACACTAGGGGACGATCAAGGGGTTAAATGTGTTCCCTGGGAGTGTTTCTAACTGTGGGGGAGGGGAATGACCGGTAGTACAGAGAGATCGCTGTTCCTAATCACTAGGAACAGACAATCACTCTGTACTTCCTTGTTAGAACAGGGGACTGTTTGTATACATTGACAGATCCCCGTTCTGGCTCTCTGTGGAGCGGTCGCTATATACCCGTCACCTGATTGACTGAAAGGACAGGCGCTCCAATTGGACGCCTCGCAGGAAGAAAGTAGAGATGCATGGAGGACACAGCTTGCCGCTGCCTGACTCCCTGCTCTTCTTTGTCACCCGCTGCCTAACCCACCACCAAGATGGGGTAATTGGCCGACAGACAATGGGCGGGGTCACAGTGGCTGCATTTGATGGGCACAGTGGCTGCATTTGATGGGCACAGTGGCTGCATTTGATGGGCACAGTGGCTGCGTTTGATGGGCACAGTGGCTGCGATTGATGGACACAGTGGCTGCGATTGATGGACACAGTGGCTGCGATTGATGGACACAGTGGCTGCGATTGATGGACACAGTGGCTGCGATTGATGGACACAGTGGCTGCGATTGATGGACACAGTGGCTGCATTTGATGAGCACAGTGGCTGCATTTGATGAGCGCAGTGGCTGCAATTGATGGCACAGTGGCTGCAATTTATGGCACAGTGGCTGCAATTTATGGCACAGTGGCTGCAACTGATGGGCACAGTGGCTGCTAATGATGGGCACATTGGCTGCAATTGATGAGCACAGTGGCTGCATTTGATGGGCACAGTGGCTGAAATTGATGCCACAGTTGCTGCATATGATGGGCACAGTGGCTGTATTTGATGGGCACAGTGGCTGCAATTGATGGGCACAGTGGTTGCAATTGATGGGCAGAGTGGTTGCAACTGATGGGCACAGTGGCTGCAACTGATGGGCACAGTGGCTGCATTTTATGGGCACAGTGGTTGCAATTGATGGCACAGTGGCTGCATTTGATGGGCACAGTGGCTGCATTTGATGGGCACAGTGGCTGAAATTGATGGGCACAGTGGCTGCAATTTATGTTTTTTTTTGTATTTTTCAGAATTTTTCAGTTTGTTTGCTTGTTTGTAAGGTTACTCCTGCTATATGGTGCTTTAACTCTGCGTAGGTCCAGCGTACGCCATGTTAAGTATGGCTGTCGGGACAGCGTCAGGTTTTTCCGTCGTTTACGTAACTCGTCGCGAATAGGGCTGTGCGTTAATTACGTCCACGTCGCAACCAATGTATTTGCGGAGTACTACGGAGCATGCACAGTGGCCTACATTTAAGGCCGGTGCATGCGCAGTTTGTTCGGCACGGGGGGCGCTCTTAATTTAAATACAAGCCGCCCCCTTTGATTTACGCGGTGATACGCCAGGCCATTTACACTACGCCGCCGCAAATTACGGAGCAAGTGCTTTGGGAATACGGCACTTGCTCCAGTAAGTTGCGGCGGCGTAGTGTAAATGGCATACGCTACGCCCCGCTCGTAGATACGCGGATCTACGAGAATCTGGCCCTCAATGTTTGTACTACCTATAATGGTCCATATCATCAAAGAACGGTTACTATCAAAAACACAAATCACTTGCACACAACATTGCTTTTCGTAACAATGGAATTCCTGTGCGGCATCGGTTTCTGGATTAAGTTACAAAGTGAAGACAAACATTTGACTGGTTGGTATGGGTACCATTAGGGTTTGGAAATCAGAAGATTAATTTACTGAACGAAGCCTAGTATAAAGTTCGGAACAATAGAAACTCTTCATTTAAATGGTACGCTTAATTATACAGATCTTCGGATGTAGATGATGGCATTTGGCATTTGTTATGAAAGAACATCAGGGATTGCAGTTCAAAATAGGGACTGTTTCTTCAAAATGGTAGCTATAATATACCCTTTGTGTCTTTAAAAAAATTATGATTTTGAGTCATTTGCCCAGTGGCAGGGCTTAGGGCCATCCAGGCACTCACCATATATACTGGATTTATCGGCAAATAACACACACCTTCATTTTAAACTTACATTTTAAATAAAGAACTTTGAAACAAAATAAGGGTCAGTGTCCATCAATGCAGCTTCATCATTGCATATCTGCAACCTCACCATTGCCCATCAATGCAGCTTGATCAATGCCCATCTGCAGCCTCATTGCGTGCACAATTTTAAATCGTGACATGTTAGGTATCTATTCACATCGGCATAACATCATCTTTAATGGATTACCCCCCCCAAAAAAAAAGTGGGTATTATATTGCAACATCATCATTTTATTCTCCAGGGTCTCTGCTTAAGAAATGTATAATGTTTGGGGGTTCAAAGTAATTTCCTAGCAAAACATCCTTTACAGAGTCTCTCGTGCAAAGTTATATGCAAAAGTTATATGCACGGGAGACTCTGTAAAGGACTTCCTTACATATATATATTTTTTGTTGATCTTGAATAAATGGAGTTGTTATTTTATCATATATTTTTCTGACATTTTTCTTTTATTCCCAATCAATATTGGTTTCTGATAAATCTTGGATACCCATGAGCACAGATTCTTTTGGGGTATTTTCAATACTGGAACTAGATAAAGTAAACCTGTACATTTCCCATTCAGGGCAAAGTACCAGGTCCAGCTTTACCTATCCCCCTACACACCTCCTCCTGTCAAGAAGGTCCTTTTGGCCAAGGTGTGCAAAAACTGATTAGCAGACATCATAACTTTGTCTTGTCTAATGACCCTCCATTCAGGGCTGGCCTTTGGGGTGTGCGAGCTGTGTGGCCGCACAGGGCGCCATGGGCAACAGGGGCGCCAATGCGGCCATCACAGCTTGCAGAATGTCAGTCGCAGTCAGTTACTCACGTGATCATCACAGGAGTCCGACTCCTACGAGTCACAGCATCAGGCACTGCCAGGTCCAGGTCACTGCCAGGTCCCCCTACCCTGGGACTGGGTGAAGAGCAACGCATCGGCTGCGGCACCTGAAAAACAAATGGCTGCTGCCGGCCCTGACAGGCACACTGCGCATGCGCAGCCGCTGCTCGGAAAAGCGTGAACATGCTTGCCTATTCTCGGGCAGACAGCCCATGTGCAGTGGCGTCTAGGCACCAGGCGGCGCCATTTTTAAATGCAAAGCCGCACCGTCCACCGAAAAGGTAAGTCACACTAAACCCCTGGCCTTGCATGCATCTACTTTTTCAGATTTTTTAGCCAGCTTACACACAGAAGGGGAGGAGGATATAAGGGACTTAATAGGTCACTAAAGGAAAAAATGTTTTTTTGCTGAAATGACTGTTTACAGGGTATAGATATATATATAATAGTTAACTGATTCCTTTTAAAAATGATTAAAAATAGATAAAAATCAATCATATAATGTGCCTGCAGTTTAGCTTCACTTTTAAACTGGTTTCATGTTTCTGTGAAGTAAAAAGACACACAGAACAAAAACAAACAAATCCAGGGCAGTGTTTTGTTTTTAAAATTAATCTGATTGGTTCTGAGGAGTTTTAGACACACAGTAATGGCAGCTTGGACCACAGTGAGGCCGCGTACACATGAGCAAATAGATTTGTTCAAATCGCCGGCAGACAGCGCGCTGACGTGTTGGTGACGTGGCGGTGACGTTGACGCTGCCACGTCACTGCACCAGGAAGTTAAACACTTCCGCGCATGCGTCTAAACCATTTGACGCGTGTGCGAGCAGATATGTCTGCTGGTTAGCATACTAACCAGCAGACATGTCGGGCGGACGGGTTCCCAGCCGACAGATTTGAAAGCATGCTTTCAAATCTGTCGGGTGGCCAAATCCGTCTGTTTGCCCGTACACACGATCGAATCTGTCTGCTGAAACGGTCTGGCAGACCGTTTCCAGCAGACAGATTTGATCGTGTGTACGCGGCCAGAAAAGCTGCCATGAGATTTTTCATAATGAGCCAGACAAGCAGGAAGTGTGGAGATCAGAGCAGAATTACAGCAACTTCAAAGCAAAAATGAACAATGAGGACATGAAACCTGAACTGCAGTAAGGTAAAGGAAGCTATTTAGCTAAAAAAATAAATCCTTTAACTACTTCCCGACCACCCACCGCAGGTATACGTCGGCACTTTGAAGATGGATACCTCGATAACGGCAGCAGCTGCTGCCGCAACCGAGATATCCATCTCTTCTGTGGGCGGTCGGGTAAACGATAATGGCGGTCTCCGCGAGATCGCCGTTATCGGTGGCGGGCGAGCGTCCCCCCCCCTCCCGCTGCGCTCCCGCGCCCTCCGCCGCTTACCGGAGCCGTCGGTTGCGGCGGAGGCGATCGGGTGCGCTCGTCTGTTCAGCGGGGATGCGAGTGAGGGAAAAAATTTCCCTCGTCCATCCCCGTAGCTCTGCTGGGCGGAAGTGGCGTCAAACGTCAGTTCCAAACAGCGTCCTAAAGAGACATTTTTTTTTAAATGTCATTTGAAAAATGACATTTTAAATTTTTGATATTTTTTTTGCATTTTAGTCTAAATATGAGATCTGAGGTCTTTTTGACCCCAGATCTCATATTTAAGAGGACCTGTCATGCTTTTTTCTATTACAAGGGATGTTTACATTCCTTGTAATAGGAATAAAAGTGATAATTTTTTTATTTGTTTTATTTTAGTGTTAAAAATTGGTAAAATAAATACAAATAAATACGAAAACAAAAAAAAAAAATTAAATCGCCCCTTCACGACGAGCTCGCGCGCAGAAGCGAACGCATACGCGAGTAGCGCCCGCATATGAAAACGGTGTTCAAACCACACAAGTGAGGTATCGCCGCGATCGTTAGAGCGAGAGCAATAATTCTAGCCCTGGACCTCCTCTGTATCTCAAAAAATGCAACCTGTAGATTTTTTTAAACATCGCATATCGAGATTTTTAAGGGTAAAAGTTTGACGCCATGCCACGAGCGGGCGCAATTTTTAAGCCTGACATGTTGGGTATCATTTTACTCGGCGTAACATTATCGTTCACAATATGTAAAAAAATTGGGCCAAATTTATTGTTGTCTTATTTTTTAATTTAAAAAAGTGAATTTTTTCCAACAAATGTGCGCTTGTAAGACCGCTGCGCAAATACGGTGTAACAAAAAGTATTGCAATGACTGCCATTTTATTCTCTAGAGTGTTAGAAAAAAATATATATAATGTTTGGGGGTTTTAAGTAATTTTATAGCAAAAAAAAATGTTTTAGTCTCGTAAACACCGAATCTCAAAAACAGGCCCGGGGCTAAAGTGGTTAAGGATCCCTTAACATAATAAAAAAAAAAGTAAAATGCATAAAAATGTATATATAAAAATAACATGTTTACTACATAATTGCATTGGTAATGGCAATTACATACATGTATGTAATGTATACATGTATGTAATGTATGCATATATGTAATGTAATGTATGCATGTATGTAATTGGGGGTGGGGGGCGCCACAGGATTAGCTTGCCCAGGACACATGAACACCTAAGGCTGGCCCTACCTGCACTCACTTATACCTGAACTCAACCTTGACCTATGTTTTGGCCTACTGGAAGCTGAAGTCTTCCAATCACTAGTACCTGCCTACTAGTGATCAGAAGACTTCAGCTTCCAGTAGGCCAACAGATTTACAACTGCTGTTGAGTCTTCATCCTGCACTTGTTCTACTCCACCAACTTAGCACTCCCTGTAACCTGTTTGGACTAAAGGTGCAAGAGGAACCTCCTTGTTAGCTTGGTCCTCCAACTTCTGTTCGCTCCCCCATGTGAGCTCCAGGTTGGTCTGGTTAAAGCTTTTACAGAAATAAAGCCCCTATCCACCACCTGCATGTGCCGATGCTTGGGTCTGGCAACTGGGCACTGAGGAACCATTGCATCCATGTGCAATCAACATTCCACACCAATATAAAATGTCCCTTTAATGAGTGAACAAGGTGGCCAATGAAGATGACACTGTTACATACAAACTCTAATCTCTAAGGAATATTCAGCATTTCAAAGAAAGTCACGTGTTCCCTCATGCTCAAAAGTGCCGGATATTTCACTTTGGGTGTAATGATGGACCATTAACTGTAATTATTTAGGAAAGGTCAGCATTTTGAAGAGGGTAGCATTCTAGTCTTGTGGTACCGAGTTCATTTTCTACTAGCAGTGCTGCATGGAATGTCTATGTTCTACTGGTGTTTGCGTAGTAAAGATGAATTACTCAAAAGCTCCTCAGGGGCAGGGACTGAAATCAATGTTTTTATCTACTCTTCAAAGAATGCTGTGACAAGTCATGTTCTACTAATATAAAAAATAAGAAGAAACTTCTAAAAGATCAGTAACCTTTCTTCAGGACAAATCTCCCAACAGAGATCCATCATTCATAAACGCCGAACAATAGCGCATGAATTTTCCTATTTTGTGTTGATCCACCCAGCCTTAAACATGGCAATTAAACCTGATGGGACTAGACAGCTATTTAATTATGTAGGCTGATTTCTTTCTTTAATTTCTGAGTACAAAATGAGGAGATAAGCGATTTTCTCTGAAGACAAAACATCTTTCAAATAAATCATAGGCAGGAGAGCGGGGGAGGGGGAGGGCGGTTTATCTTTAGGTCGTTTTAACTTTCAAAAAAAAGTTTTGAACATTGTGTTTGTTTTTGGTGACTAACAGGTGAAATATAGACATGAGTTCTAGTCGTGTCATAGAGAAGTTTGAAAATCAGCATAAAAATAATTGCAGATTATGGGTGGAGAAGACCAGCATGCCCTATCAGAGCTCACCTTTGATCCAAAGCTCAGTGTCAGTATATGGGTAGGTAGATGTAAAGGGTTGTATATCTGTTTACATTCAATTGCCTCTGAGGGCTGGAAAAAAAAAAAGTTTGTGTCCTTATCCTTTTTTTCGGATCTAAACGCGACAAGGGTGGACTGACAACTCATGGGGCACCCGGGCAATAGGAGATTATGGGGCCCTCGGGTGATGGGAGATTATGGGGCCCCCGGGTGATGGGAGATTATGGGGCCCCCAGGAAATAGGAGATTAAGGGGCCCCCAGGCAATAGATTATGGGGCCACACAGTATACACACATACAGTATACATACACAGTATACACACACAGACACACAATATACACACAAAGTATACACACACACACCCATACAGTATACACACACAGACACACAATATACACACACAGTATACACACACACACACACATACAGTATACATACACAGACACACAATATACACACAGTATACACATACAGTATACATACACAGACACACAATATACACACACATACAGTATACATACAGACACACAATATACACACACAGTATACACACATAGGCACACAATATACACACACACCTATACAGTATACATACACAGTATACACACAATATACACACACAGTATACATACACACAGAATATACATACACACACTGAAAAGGTACTGGAGAGGCGGGGCAGCTGAAATCTTTTTTTTTTTAAAACACTGATTTTTACATACTGTCATAGGTGTGCACAGCCTATTGCATTATGGTGTGCGCCCTAAATCTCAAAAATACGTGTGTGTGTGTCTACATATATACTATATGGCCCTAGCACACTGATCTCCCTGCCAGCACAGTGAAAGAGAAGTGTATACACACTTCTCTTATGGCAGAGCTGGTAAGAGGGTGACATTTCCTATCTTCCTGCAGGTACACAGACCGATAATGCTCATGCACATGGGGTGATTAGGGTGTGCCCAGGCACACCTGGCACACCCTGTGCACAGGCCTATGCATACTGTCCCTGGTTTTACTGAGGCTGGCAACCCTGATGGGATGCCCTAGTGGCATGGGGCCCTCGTGCAGTGCTCGGGTGCCTAAATGGTCAGTCTGCCCCTGAACGTGACTAATCAGATGTAAAAAGAGGTAAACAGAAGCACATTCGTTTACATCCGCTTGCCCATAGACTTAGCATTGGTTAATTTGCCTTCACTCACAAGCTGGAGAAAAAAAGGAACGGACACGGATGTCATGACACCTGAACCATTTGGTTCCAGTTTGGTCTGTTCATGGATCTCCTGCTGATTGGGGGAAGCCATCTGAAAATGGCATACATTGTATCTATAGCCAAAATGGGTTGACAGCGCTTAGGAACTAAGCTGAAATGGATGGGTAATGGCTGCACTGAACCTGATGTATACTCAAAAAAGTTGCTGCCAATTTATTCCAAAGATTAAAACAGTACAAACCTAAATGGCAACATTACCACAAGGCTGTAAGACTGGCTCAGGCACTGATGGATCACTAAGATCAACCAGGACAACCAACCAAGGGACACCGACCATGGAAAGCCACACGGACACGCCAGCTGCAGTGTGTGGTATGTAGAGCCTGACCCGCCGGCATGTGAAGATGGTGTCACTGAAAATGGCGATGTGGATAGAGCCAAGCAGCTGATTGTGTCCAAACTCTGTGGTGAGCGGCGAAAGAGGCAGTAGTGTATTTAGATTTTGTGCTGCCCTAGGCCTGACTAAACTTGTGCACCCCCTAATTTAAATATAACCCACCCCTTTCTATCAAGGCCACACCTTTTTCTCATTAAGACCAACCCTGACATTTTCTAGTGGGGACAGTAGTTCTGAGGGCCTGAGGGGGACATTGAATTCCCTTAATTTGCATAGATTTCCTCTCACTTCCTGTTTGGCTATGAGGCAGGAAGTGAAGGGAAATCTATGTAATGGGACAGGGATGGTAAAAAATGTAACTGACAGGGGCTATAACCCACCCTTACTCCAAAATGAAAAAATAAAAGTGTTGCCTATAGTTCTACTTTAGGCAAAAATTGCTGATCATTTTATGGAGAGGGCTAAGAAGATATAACCATGCCAATGGTGCAGCAGAAAACATATAGCACAGTAAGGAAGGTTTGTGGTCCAGGATGATAGGACAGTCAAAATTAGAAGCAGCTTGCATTACACTAATAGTGCAAGCCGACGGGGACTCTTTCTGTTCTGCCCCCCTGAAAAGTGCTGCCCTAGGCCTGGGCCTTGTTGGCCTAGGCCAGGATACAGAGTTGGAACGAGAAGGGCATCACTGAAGGCAACTCGGAACCAGGGTATCAGAGAAGGAACCAGCCACAGCCAACGTTGAGCAGGGCGTCTCTGCTGACATGACTACCGGTTTCGCACACTTACGTGCGTTGCCAAAAAAAATAAACGGCCAAAGCTCCTAAAAGCGTCAGGAAAAATGTCCTGTGTGCAAAGCGGATTTAGAAGGACATGACTAACAAATTGAAGTTGAACTCCAGCACATTTTAAGCAGCAATCATTTATATTTCCTTTTTGGAATAAAGGTTTTACATAAATGAATAAAAGCTGAAAATTGTAAGCACCCCTCTCAATTTTAAATGGTTTGTTTCAACCCTTTAGCTGACACTTTTGCTGGAGAAGTTGGTTTGTTAAAGGCGGTTAACTGGTCAGATCAGCAGGTGAAAAAATGAAATAAAATTAGATTAAATAAGACAGTGAATGCAGCTACCACATCCAAGAATTGGTAAGCTGCAATATATAATTTTCTGGGGGTTTAATACCGCTTTAAAGACAGCAGTGTTGGATGATTTTACATCAGAGGGACATGCAGATGTAAGTTTTAGTGAAAGGAAGTCTAGCTGGAAAGAAACATAAAAGGTAAAAAATTATGGAAAAAATAAAAAAAAGATATCACAAAAGAGCCCCGTTGGGTGATGTGGTCTGATGTTAAAGGTCTTATTTTATTTTAGCCTGGAACTCGGCTTTAAAGGGGTTGTAAACTCTCAAGGATTTTCACCTTAATGCAGCAGCCCCCCTCTTTTACTTACCAGCGATGGGGGCGAGCAAACCAGCTCCAGCTGGTGTCTCATGTGCTGATTGGATAGATTGATAGCAACGCAGCCATTGGTTCCTGCTGCTGTCAATCAAATCCAATGATGTGATAGCCGAGGGGGGGGGGGGGGCAAATCCTGCTGTGTACATTAATGAAGGCAGCAGCAGGAAACAGGCGCATGCCCGTATGAGTGCCCAGAGGGGGAACGGATCTCCAGCAGGGCACTCAAGAAGAGGAGGAGCCAGGAGCGCAGCTTAGGGACAAAAGTGGAGGATCTGGGCCACTCTGTGCAAAACCAACTGCACAGAGGAGGTAAGTATGAATTGTTGTGCAGCGAGGCGCGGCAGGGATGTGGGGTGTCAGGCTCTCTACCACGTGATCAGCCGTGTCCAATTACAGCTGATCACGCTGTAAACAGGAAGAGCCGTTGATCAGCTCTTCCTCACTCGCATCTGACAGACGCGAGTAGAGGAGAGCCGATCGGGGGCTCTCCTGACAGGGGGGATTTGCGCTGATTGTTTATCAGTGCAGCCCCCTCTTGAATGCCCACACCAGGGAAGCCGCCAGGACCACCAGGGGCAGAAAAAAAACATTAAAAAAATTAGAACAATAGATGCCAGTCAGTGCCCTGACTGGCAAGATGGGCACTGACTGGCACACTACAGGATTAACAATATGCCATCAGTGCCACCCCTCCGTGTCCATCAGTGCCACCCCTCAGTGTCCATCAGTGCCACCTGTCAGTGCACATCCATGCCCAGTGCCAACCTATGAGTGCCTATCTGTGCTACCCATAAGTACCCCCCCATAAGTGCCCATCAGTGCCGCCTATGAATGAATGAATGAATGAAAACTTGTATAGCGCGGCACATGCGAACTGAATCGCCTCTGGGCGCTTGTTGTTCCTGTCTCCTTTGATATCAAAAGAGAAAAGTCTTGACCTTTTTCCTAAATGCTAGGTGGTTCTCCTCCAACCGAATGGTGGTTGGTAAAGCGTTCCATAGTCTGGGACCTTGGATCGCGAATCTTCTTTCTCCTTTGGACTTGAAGTTGGCTTTCGGAACCTGGAGCAGGTTCTGATTCGTGGATCGCAAAACGCGATTGGGATTATGCGCTTTTATTATTTCGCATAAATAAAGGGGGGCATTCCCATAGACACATCTATGCGTAAGACAGAGAGCTTTAAAAGCAATTCTGTCTTTAACTGGCAGCCAATGAAGGGCTCTCAGAGAAGGTGAGATGGATTCCCACGGTTTTTTCCCAGTCACAAGTCTGGCGGCCGTATTCTGAACGACTTGCAGACGAGCGATTTGGTACTTGGGGAGGCCGAGGTAAAGGGCATTTGCATAATCCAGCCTGGAGTTTACAATTGCTCCCACCACGACCGCTAAATCTTCTTTAGGGATGAACGGAGTGAGTCTGCGTAGTAGGCGCAGTAGATGGTGAGATCCGCTGACTACTGACCCTATTTGAGCGTCCATTGTCATAAAGGAGTCAAAAATGACCCCTAGGCTTTTGACTTTGGCGCTAGGGGTGATGATTCTGCCCAAAATAGGCGGGGGGGTCCACGCTGTTGAAAGTTGATTCCTGCGCTTGGCGTGAAACAGAAGAAGTTCTGTTTTTGCTCCATTGAGTTTAAGGTAACTCTTTGTCATCCAGTCCTCTATCAAAGAGAGACATGTCTCTAGATTGAGGTGGTGATCCTGTCTGTTGCAGATACGGAAATACAGTTGCGTATCATCTGCATATGAGTGGTAGAGCAGTTTTTGGCTGCTGATAATCTCAAAAAGAGGACGAAGATATATGTTAAACAGCACTGGTGACAGAGGCGATCCTTGAGGGACTCCGCATGTTACTGTGCGTTTTTCCGACGTAAAAGGTCCTAACTTCACTGTTTGCGATCGGTTTTCCAAAAAAGAGGAGAACCAAGATAAATCGCTTTCTGCGACTCTGGCTACTTCAGCAAGCCGAGTCAGTAACAGTTTGTGGTCTACAGTGTCGAAAGCTGCACTTAGGTCCAACAGAACCAGGAGACAAGATTCTCCTTCGTCTGCGGCCTTGAGAACATCGTCCCATACTTTCAGCAATGCTGTTTCCGTCCCATGTCCGGGACGGAAGCCTGATTGCAATGGGTCAAGTAGCTTGTAGGTATCTAGATGCAGTTGCAGCTGTTGTACCACTACTTTCTCCATTATCTTAGAGAGTACGTTGAGGCTTGTTATGGGACGGCGGTGGAGTGGGTCCTTGGGGTCCAGGGAGGGTTTCTTCAGGATGGGTTGGATTATACCCTCTTTCAACTGTGAGGGCACTATGCCCTCCAAGAAAGACTGGTTGATAAGCTGCGTGATGGGAGGAGCCAGGATGTAGGCGCATTCCTTCAGCAGTTTTGTGGGGATAATGTCATTTGGCGCTGTGCCATTGCGCAGAGTACAAATGACATTCTTGGTGGTCTCGATGGAGATGGGTTCCAGGGTGAACTTACCTGATATCGGAGAATTTCTATGGGTGCTGTGTGAGAGGCTGCGGGGGGGGGCTGGGGGGAGAATTGTTTTGCTGAATGCTTTCGCGGATTACCTCGATTTTATTAATGAAGTAATCCGATAGTTCATTGCAAAATTCTTGTGTGTCTGAACTGGGGGCTTCAATGCATCCTGGCTTCATGGTCTGGGTGACCATCTTGAAGAGTTCGCGGGGGCGGTTTAGGGCACCGTTGATAGCCTCCGAAAAATAATTTTTCTTGGCTTGGAAAATTCCTTTGTGGTATTTTCTTGTAGTCGCCTTGTAGATGGATAGGTTTAGCTCTGAAGAACATCTTTTCCAGGCAGATTCTGCCCTTCTGCGTTCTTGCTTCAGTAACGACAGCTGGTTATTAAACCAGCTGCGGTTGTTTTTCCGGATGCGGGTTCTTCGTTTTGGCGCTACCAAGTCGGCTGACTGTAGCATAGCCGAGTTTATGGCTTCCAATGTTTCAACGGCCGTTTGATGCGGCTGAGTTGTTTCTATCTTTTTCCTTAAAGTCGTTTTGAAGAGTTCCGAGTGGAGCTTCTTCTGACATCTAGTCCAGTGTGTTGTCACTGGACTTGATGTTTTTGTTGTAGGGGGGATGGTGGTAATACTGAATATAATTGCATGGTGGTCTGTCCATGGCAATTTTTCATTTTCCCAAATCTTTATTTCCAGAGCTTGTCTGAAAATAAGATCAAGTGTGTGACCTGAAGCATGTGTGGGCCCACATACTAGTTGCTGCAATCCTAATCCTTCCAGGTGGTCAATACAGGCGTCGGCAATGGGGTCTTGTGAGGAGTTTGCCCAGAGATTGAAATCCCCTAGCAGCAAAAGTTGTTTGCTGTTGAGGGTATAAGTGGAGAAGAAATCCGTCCAAGATGATAGCAGCTGCGATTTTGGGCCGGGCGGCCTATAGCAGAGCAGAATGTGGACGGTCTCCTTTGAATTTGCTTGAAGTTGTAGAGTAAGGGTTTCCATGAATGGAAGAGGGTTTTGGCGGACTGGTTTGGTGATCGTAAGATGAGTCTTATAGATCACCGCCAGGCCGCCTCCTCTTTGCCCTATTCTGTTTTCTGTAATAATACAATAGTTTTCTGGCACCAGTTCTCCTAGAATGGTGTTACAGTCGGCTGTGAGCCAGCTCTCTGTAATAAAAAGACAATCTAGATCCCTTTGTTGAATGAAGTCGCGGATTTCTAGTCGGTGTTTTACTGCCGATCTAGTATTGATCAGAGCACATGATATGTGCTTGAGCTGGGGTAAATGACTGAAATGTCTGACCGTCGATCTATGATCGATTCTCAATAGTCGCTCATTTCTTAGGGCTTTTTTGGTGATGGCTGGCAGTATTGTGGCGCATTGCCTCAAACTCCAAATGGTTTCGGCAGAATATTGCCTACATGCCATAATCGCCAATACACCAGGGGGGGGGGTGGATTTTAGGGCAGTGGGGAGAGGTATTGGCTAAACTCCTCTCTCCCGGCTTGGTCCAGAGGAAGGCAAAAAACCCTGGCGGAGCTCGGCCAATATGCTCCGGTAGGGAAAAAATTCCTTCCTGACCCCTGTAAGAGGCGATCGGGTGACCCCTGGATCAAGCTTCTGTATGTTGAAGGACAGGGGGGGGAGGGGGGCTGGGGCTAAGAGGGTGACCCTGTTGCTGGGATGGCTGTCTGCACAGGCGGTGGGATGAGGACTGACAGGGTGCTGCTTTAACTGAGTGGGTGTAAGGCAGGGCAGGGTAACTGTCCTTCTGTCTTTCTGGGGTAAGGGGGGATCCCTGGAGGCTGGGTGAGGACCACAGAGGCGTGGGGAGCGGCGCGCCGTTAGGCCGCAAGTGAAGCCGCGGTCTTTCCTAGACCGCGGCCCCGCGATTCAGAGCGGCCTGGCGCGGTGCTCTCAAAAAGAGCCCCGGAACGGCGCAAATTTTCGGGCGGAGGTTAGAGAGGATAGAGAGGGGGGCTCTTGAGGATGATGAAGGTGTGGGAGTGCAGGGGGACACAAAAAAAAGGAGAAAAGGAGATCTGTATTGCTGCTGCGGCTTTATCCTGAAAAGGACGGCCGTTAGCAGCACTGGTAGAGGGCTCTTACCTGCAGAGAGCCAGGGAGCTGTGCTGGAGGAGAAGAGAGATCAGGGGCCCAGGATTTCCAGGTTAGGAACTGGAGGGAGGACTAAGCTTGCAGGGCTGGGAGGGACTCTGCCTGTCTGCCTCCTAAGCCTGCCTGGAGCTATAGCACACACGCTCCTACTCTAGGAGACGTGCGCCGTGTGGAGCTCCTGTGGCTAATCCCCTGCCTCACTGACTTGCTGCAGCATATGAGTGTCCATCAGTGCCGCATACCAGCACCGCTTATCAGTGCCCATCAGTGCTGCCTCATTGGTGCCCATCAGTGCCACCTCATCGTGCCCATCAGTGCCGCCATATCAGTGCCCATAATTAAAGAAGAAAACTTATTTATTTACAAAAAAAAACTTTATTTTTTTCAAAATTTTTGGTCTTTTTTTAGTTGTTGCGCAAAAAATAAAAATCGCAGAGGTGATCAAATATCACCAAAAGAAAGCTCTATTTGTGGCAACAAAATTACAAAAAAATTGTTTGGGTACAGTGTAGCATGACCGCGCAATTGTCATTCAAAATGCGACAGCGCTGAAAGCTGAAAAATTGGCTTGGGCAGGAAGGTGCGTAAGTGCCTGGTATGGAAGTGGTTAAGTACTGGGTATTTGTTTTAGCTATTCTTTTAAGAGGAAAAACAGCTATTCAGTTAAAAATATCATTATTTTCCATTAGGCAGGTGTTCTTCTTAATATAATTCCCATATTAATTTCCAATTCCATAGACACAAAGTGCGACTGCTGACAGCTGTCATGATGTCTTTTCTTTGCACTTCCTGGAATGTCCACTAGTAGGCAGCAAGAGACCAAACTCATGAATTGTGTATCCACTCCGCAAAGAGACAAGACGCTTCTCCTAACCAAAAACATTCTTGACAAGCTTCTGAAAACTACTCTCTGGGTTTATCTAAACAGCGAATGATGGCCGATGTTCATATATACATACAGAACTGTTTCTGTCTTTCTAAGCTCAAGGTGCTGGAAGACGGACACATGATTATTGTTCTGAGCGGCAGACATCCTGCTCAGTTTAGGTTTTGTGTCAAAGCTCTTCCATCATGTGTAAGGGGATTGTAGCCAAGTTGGTGCAAATGAAACAACACAAGCGAAATACCGGATGTGAAAGTTTCTATTTTGCACTATTAGTTCATTTTTCAGGACAAACTTTTGGGAGATTTATTCCTTTCCTTCAGTCCAGGTAAAATGAAAATTCTGAAGATTTCTGAGTACCGTATAGCCAGAGTCTCTGATTATATTCAACATCATATGAAACCATCGTCCCCGGGGCTAGTATAAAGTGCACCACTTTAAAGAACGATCAAGAGACGTACACAACGGAAACATTTGTTTCAATTCAGAATCATTCTCTAAATGGTCACTAAATGAAAAAAACATTTTTTGCTGAAATGACTGTTTACAGGGTATAGAGACATAAAAGTTAACTGATTCCTTTTCAAAATGATTAAAAATAAATAGATTAAAATCAATCATATAATGTGCCTGCAGGTTAGTTTTACTTTTGAACTGGCTTCATGTTTATGCAAAGTAGAAATAGACACACAGAACAAAAACAAACAAATCCAGGGCAGTGTTTTGTTTTTAAAATGAATCTGATTGGTTCTGGGAAGTTTTAGACACACAGTAATGACAGCTTAGACCACCGTGAGAAAGCTCCCAGTATGGTGGTTATAAGGAAACAGACAAGCAGGAAGTGTGGAGATCAGAGCAGGATTACAGCAACTTCGTTTTTGCTTTGAACAATAAGGACATGAAACCAGGACTGCAGTAAGGTAAAGGAAGCTATTTAGCTAAAACATTTTTTTCCTTTATTGATCCTTTAAGTAAATCATTTGGTCTTATTAGTTAGAATGATTTGATTTCAGAATACATTTTTTACACTCATCCTAATTGATTCGTATTTTTGGAAATTATTTCAGAAGATTGTCTATATTAGTTTTAAGGTGTTAAAGTGATTCTAAAGGCTGAACGTTTTTTACCTTCATGTTCAAAAAAACTAATTTCTTCAGGACTTCTTTAGGACAATATATATTCTTCTACATATTTATGACAAAGAAAAAGCATATATTGATTGGTTTGCGCAAAAGTTATAGCGTCTTCAAACTATGGAAAAAATGTGTGGAATTTTTTTTTTTTTACTAGTGATGGCTGTGATCTGTGATTTTTAGCAGTACTGTGACATTAAAGCGGACAGATCGGACACTTTTAACACATTTTTAGGACCATTGACAATCATACAGCGAATAGTGCTATAAAAATGCACTAATTACTGTGTAAATGTCACTGGTAGGGAAGGGGTTAACACTAGGGGGCGATCAAGGGGTTAAATGTGTTCCCTAGTTAGTGATTCTTACTGTGGGGGGTTGGAACTGACTGGGGGAGGAGACATATCACTGTTCCTACTTACTAGGAACAAATGATCTGTTTCCTCTTTTCTGACAGAACAGGGATTTGTGTCTGGCACCCGATGGGTGTGGCTGGCGCATCGGTTCCCCCCGCATGATCGCCCACACCTCCGGTGGCTCTTAAAGGGGACAACATACTCATACGTTGTTTAGCAGGAACGTGCCACTTTGCTGACTTATATCGGTGTGAGTCAGTCAGCAAGTGGTTTTAAAAACAAAGCTTTATTACCACTTTAATTTGTTATTTTGAGAGATTACTTATGCAGTCATCCCTGGTATGCCGCATACACACAATCGATTCGTCTGATGAAAATGGTCCGATGAACCGTTTTCATCAGACGAACCGATCGTGTGTGGGTCCCATCGTTTTTTTTCCCATCGGTGAAAAAACTTAGAACCTGTTTTAAAATTATCTGATGGTTAAAAAAAACGATATATAAAAAAAAACAACGATCGTCTGTTAGGAAATCAATCGGTTAAACATCCATGCATGCTCAGAATCAAGTCGACGCATGCTCAGAAGCATTGAACTTAATTTTTCGTCATTGTGTTTTATGTCACCGCGTTGGACACGATCGGATTTTTAACCGATGGAGTGTAGGCAAGACTGATGAAAGACAGCTTCATCGGATATCTGATGAAAAAATCCATCGGTCCGTTTTCATTGGATGAACCGATCGTGTGTACAGGGCATAAGTCCAACCCACAAAGAGAAACTCAATGAGCTATTTGGACAATATCGAATGGAGTCACATACATCCGAAAGTAATGAATGGAACTAAATTAATTTTGGATTTATTTACTATGTTATGATTTGGAGATTCTGATAGATCCACATCCATCCAACCCAAACACGTAAAGTAGTAATTATCTTATTTCACTTTTATACCTTACTGTATTTATTAATTTTTTTATAATAATGAAGATTGTCAATGCAAAAAAATAATAAAATGGATCCGAATCAATTACGTCATGTTGGATGCTTGAAACATTAACTAAAGGTCCAAATTATTGCATCCAGTCGACCATATGAAATGAATGAATTTGTTGCTTCATTATAATTTACTTCAGATTCGTAAAAATGTGTTACTATTGTAATTTGGAGATTCTGATACATCCAAATAACTCTAATTTTGTCCGAATTTTGATTTGTAGCAAAACAGATTGCACATGTCCACAATAATCCACCATTCATAGGTGTGAACAGCCTATTGCATTAGGGTGTGCAACCCAAAGCTCAAAAACATGTGTGTGTGTGTATACATATATATACATATATATATATATATATGTATATATATATATATATATATATATATATATATATATATATGGCAGTGGGGCAGTGGAGATTGACAGAGATTAGTGTCATTAGTTTATTTTTATTATTACATTTTTACAATTGAACTTTTATGATTTTTTACAATATTTTTTATTTTTGTTATTTTAGGAGCCCCGTTTTTAGGGCTCCTAAAAAAAAAAAAAAAAAAAAATCATAATCACTTTAATGCATTTTTTACATCCAACTGCCCATAGAGAAGAACAGGCTGTGCCCCTGTCCGTTCTGCATATTTGGAGCAGACCCAGACCTGCAGCTCAGCAGGAAATCAGCGGACAGAAAGGGGTCTTATAGAAGGAACTGAAACATTCAGTGTGGGCAAAGCGCCCTTCAACTCTGAAAGTAGTATGCTTCTCGCATTGAGAACTACAGAAATCGCTTGCTTGCAGTGATTGCCCCTGAAGGGTAACCAACAAACTATTCGTTTAAGGTTCCTATCATTTTCGTCCATATCATTTCATTTGTTTCTTTATTTAAATTATTCTGTTGAATCAAAATCTCTACATTTTCATTCTTGGAAGGGTACCTATACTTTAAGGCCGCGTACACACGATCAAATCTGTCTGCTGGAAACGGTCTGCTAGACCGTCCCAGCAGACAGATTTGATCGTGTGTACGGGCGAGCCGACGGATTTGGCCACCCGACAGATTTCAAAGCATGCTTTGAAATCTATCGGGTGGGAACCCGTCCGCCCGACATGTCTGCTGGTTAGTACACTTACCAGCAGACATGTCGTCTCGCACCGGCGCCGAATGGATTCGGCGCATGCACGGAAGTGTTTTACTTCCTGGTGCGGTGACGTGGCGGCGTCAACGTCACCGCCACGTCACCGACACGTCAGCGCGCCTTCTGCTGGCGGGGATTTTGGTTTGCTTGTGTGTACACGCGAGCAAACCAAAATCCAAACAGACAGATTTGTTCAAATCGTTTTGAACAAATCTATTGCCTCGTGTGTACGAGGCCTAAGGAAAGTTGCCAATATACTGTATATACTTTCTTTAGAATTCAAGAATTTTATTGTTTTTTCTTAACATAGTGTAAGAAATAAATTGTTACATCAAATAAAGAATGATATATATATATATATAAAAAAAAACAATAGATATAGACAGTAAAGGTATCCCTAATAAAAAGAAAGTAGGGATATATCAAACAAATAAGATATAAATGATTAAAGTGGTTGTAAACCCACTTTTTTCACTTTTACCTACAGGTAAGCCTATAATAAGGCTTACCTGTAGGTATAAAGAATATCTCCTAAACCTGTACGGGTTTAGGAGATATTCCCCTCGCAATGCGCCGATGCATGCGCAGGGGATATCCGCGGCGTAAGGACCAGCAGCCGCCAACCCACTGCCGATTTGAAATCTCCCGCGCGCACGCCGCTCTAGCCAATCACAGCGCTGGAGCGGCGATACCCAGAAGACACGCGGGAGCAAGATGACATCTTGCTCGGCGTGGACCAGGTAAGTGTTCTTCACCTCGTTTCGAGGTAAGTATTTCATAATCAAGTTATGATTATGCCTTTTGCCTTGCAGGTTCACGAAAAAAATAAATTGTATATGCGGTTTACAACCGCTTTAAGATATTTAATTAATATTTAATAATTAATTCTTATGTTATAATACGTATTATTGCAATGACTCCCTAAACAAATAAAAGGTGTTTTTAAAGATGTTCATGTCAAAAGAAATATATATAACAAAAAAAAATTACAAAAGAAGAATTTCGGTAGGATTATATATATATATATATATATATATATATATATATATATATACTGTATTTATCGGCGTATAACACACACAGGCGTATAACACGCACCCTAACTTTATGAGGGAATTTTCAGGAAAAAAACTTTACACAGCCCCCTGCGTATAAAGCCGCGTACACACGGCAGAGAACCTCGACGGGCAGAACACATCGTTCCGCCCGTCGAGGTTCTCTGCCGGCCGTCGAAATCGGCGACCCGCCCGTCGGGAATGGCAACCAGCCATTCATCCAGGCGGGCCGTCGAGCAAAAAGAGCAAAAAGAGAGCGTGCTCTCTTTTTGCTCGACGGGATTCCCGACGGGCGGGGCGAGCGCTCTGTGTACACACGGCCGAGGTCCTCGCTGGAATGCAGCTTCCATGTACGCCGCCTAACACACAGGCACAGTTTACCCTCTATTTTCAGGGTATTTTCAGGGTAAAAAAGTGAGTGTTATACGCCAATAAATACAGTATGTGTGTATATATATATATATATATATATATATATATATATATATATATATATTATGCTTCCAATAACACAGTAATTTATTTATGTGTATATATATATATATATATATTACTGTGTTATGGGAAGCATGGGATTTCTGGTGGGGCATAAGGGTCTTGCCAAATTGCCAAATGTATCTTTTTAATTTCTGCATTAAAAATTGATTCATTAATTAAAAAAATTATTACAGGAAATTTGGGCCAGATTCACAGAGCCAGTACGCCGGTGTATCTCCTGTTAGACCGGAGTACTTTCAAATTACCCGTGTCGCATCATTAGTTTGAATCCTCAAACCATGATACGATGGCTTCGGGCTTCGATCCGACAGGCTTACGTCTTCGTACGCAGTCGGATCTACGCTGCAATCTTTTTGCGGCCGCTGGGTGGAGTTCGGGTCGTTTTCCGCGTCGGGGTATGCAAATTAGCTTTTTCCGGCGATCCACGAAGTTACGATCGTTCTTCGCAATCTCTTACGGCATCTGTAGTCATCTTTTTGCTGCGTAAAGTTATTCCATCTATTATCCGGTCTATAGTTAGACAGCCCATGTTAAGTATTGCCGTCGTTCCCGCGTCGAATTTCAATTAGTTTTTTTATTTTTACGTAAGTCGTCCGGGAATAGGAATGTACGTAAACGACGCTACTCAAAAAAAAAATATGACGTAACGACGTTATTTCGCGCAATGCACGGCGGGAAATTTCAGAACGGAGCATGCGCAGTTCGATCGCCGCGGGGACGCACCTAATTTAAATGCTTCGCGCCCCCTAATCGCGTATTTCGATTCCGCCGCGAGAAATACACTACGTCGCCGTACCTTACGGGCCGAAATCTACCTGAATTCGTCTTAGAGCCAGGTAAAATACGGCGGCGTAGTGTATCTCTGATACTCTGCGCCAGGGCAATTGTACTTGAATCTGGCCCTTTATATTTTAGCAAACCATTGAGATATTTTTAAGAAAGAAATATAAAGCTTCTGATAATATCTCAGTTATTGGGCTACAATATCACAGCAGGCACCAGACATTGCTTTAAGTAATGTAGATAGCATGACCTTGTAGGTGACCTGTGGAGGTCGCTACTTCGAATGGCGCTCTCTCTGTAATATGACAAGATAAACAGAGCCAAACAGGTTTAGGAATTCTCTGAATAAAAAGCTAATTAAGTTGTAACTTTGTTATAGCGCTGTGAATAATGCATTGATAAGGCATGAGGTCAGCCCTTATTGAAGGCAATTATTTCTAAAAGCAAAGTAGTCTATGTTTCATATTCATTTTGTGAAGTCACTTCCATTAGTCATGCTAGCCTAGACAATGGAGACCACATAAGAAAGATAATGTGAAATAAGAATGCAGCTCCTTATCTCTCTCATTAAATAAATCATCGTATTTTTATTTGCCTCTATGCTCTGCCTTATTGTAGAAGAATGGGAATTATGAAGACAAAAGTATTGTCTTAAAATACTTCCAAACGAAGAATCAATTGGCCCTTACAAGAGTGATAACAAAAGCCCCAATGTCCAAACTCAAAATAAAATGAATATTCATAACCAATAAATCAGGGGTGTCCAAACTTTTTTCAAAGAGGGCCAGATTTGATGAAGTGAACATGCATGAGGGACAACTATTTTGCCTGACATTCTTTGAACCATTAACATTCGGTTTAAGTGTGTTCGTCTGAGCAACCAATACACTACCCAACAAGAATTCTCTTGCCTTTGTGGCTGTGTGTGGTGAAGAGATGAGCTTGGGCGTATTATTTGGATATACTGTATATATTTATTTTGTGGCCCCAACGAATCCCAGAGCGCTGCTCAGGACTAAGGATGAGCTTGGGCATGTTATTTGGATATACCGTATTTATGGGCATATAACACGCAAAAGCTTACCTTTGCCAGGAATGCAGCCTCACCATTGCCATGAATGCAGCCTCACCATTGCCTTGAATGTAGCTTTATCATTGCCATGAATGCAGCCTTACTATTGCCATGAATGCAGCCTTTCCATTGCCATTAATGCAGCCATACCATTGCCATGAATGCAGCCTTACCATTGCAACCAATGCAGCCTCACCATTACAACCAATGCAGCCTCACATGTGTGAATGAAAGCAGCCTCACATGTGCCATGAAAGCAGCCTCACATGTGCTATAAAAACAGCCTCACATGTGCCATGAATTCAGCCTTACCATTGCAATCAATGCAGCCTTACCTTTGCAACTAATGCAGCCTCACATGTGCCATAAATGCAGCCTCACATTTCCAATAAATGCAGCATTACCATTGCCATCAGTGCAGCCTGATCGATGCCCATCTGCAGCCTCAGAGGGCAGAGGGAGGGAGGTGGGACGAGTGCTGACAGATTACAAACAGGAGAATCTCTTGTTTACTCTGTGGCCTCTTTAATACAAAGTCCCGCCTCCTATTATAGACAGAACAGTTGTCCAATGGCATCCCAGGAGACGGGACTTCCAATACAGACGCTGCTGAGTAAATAGGAAATTCTCTTAATGTAATCTGACGGCACTCGTCTTTCCCCCTCCCTGTCCCCTTCAAGGCAGCGCCGATAAATACGGTATATATCGTTTGTGGCCCTGGGGGTCACAAGCAATATATATATATCCAAATCCCCAGGGGGGCCGTATTAAATCAACAGGGGGGCCGGACTTTGGACATGCCTGCCATAAGTAATAGCTAAAGCGAAACATTGCTTTGTTGAGAATTTATATTTTACAGAGTATGAAACACTACCATGGTTGTAGGACATTGTACTTTGGTGGCTCATCGGGGGGCTGGAACTTTGGCTTTGTAGCATCAGGATTCTATGTTTGTTTCTCACCAGTGACACTCAGTTCTGCGCGATGTGTGTTTTATTTCTAAGATAGAAAAAAATGTACAAGTTGTAGGAAACCTGAACTGAAAGAAATATGTTGACAGCGATCAGGCTGCCTGATGGTTTAATGCAGGGGTGCCCAACCAGTGGGCCCAGGGCCACATGTGGCCCACGGAGCCCTTTGATGTGGCCCGCGACCTCCTGCTCTGGGATGGAATAAAATAGAATACTGTTATTAGGTACGTTTATTACTAAAATCACAGTGTATATATGGACGGTTACTGGGCGGATTTCAAACTGATCCACAGGTGCAGAGAAGTGCACCTGTGTGTTACCTGCACTGAGCCATAGACTTCTATTACTTGTGAGTTTAGTGTGCTAAAAGTAGAGCGAGCTCTATAAAGCCAAGTGGGCTGCCATCCACTTGCACCGCTCACTGTGGCCCGCGACTGGTTACCAAGTCGCTTAACTGCTTGCCGAGCGCCCACCGCAGTTATACGGCGCAAACCAATCAATAAACGCTAATTGCGTTTTTTTTACGAAAAATATGTAGAAGAATACGTATCGGCCTAAACTGAGGAAAACAAATACATTTTTTTATATATTTTTGGGGAATATTTATTACAGAAAAAAGTAAAAAAATATTGCATTTTTTTCAAAATAGTCGCTCTATTTTTGTTTATAGCGCAAAAAATAAAAACCGCAGAGATGATCAAATACCACCAAAAGAAAGCTCTATTTGTGGGAAAAAAAGGACGCCAATTTTGTTTGGGAGCCACATCGCACGACCGCGCAATTGTCAGTTAAAGCGACGCAGTGCCGAATCACAAAAAGTGCTCTGGTCAGGAAGGGGGTAAATCCTTCCGGGGCTGAAGTGGTTAAGTGGCCCTCGCTCTTCAAAAGGTTGGGCACCCCTGGTTTAATGGCTTGAATGCCTTCTTAGCAAGTCATCTGGAACAAGCGTTCAAGTTGGAATTTCGACTTTACTTGCTGCTTTCCTATTTTAGGTTACTGACTTAAAGCGGTAAAAAAAAACCTGTAAGACAATAGCATAATGTGCTAATATGCTGAGCTACCGGACCTTCACGGCGCATTCGCCACTGAAGTCAGCAGCAGCATAACGGGTGAATATCTCCTAAACCGTGAAGGTTTAGGAGATATTTATTTTACCTACAACCGATTTAATCAATTGCCTACCAAGCACTTTTACCTCCTTCCTGACCAGGACAATTTTCAGCTTTCAGTGCTGTCACACTTAGAATGACAATTGCGCGGTCATGCAAGACTGTACCTATATGAAATATTTAAAAAAAATTCACACAAATAGACCTTTCTTTTGGTGGTATTTAATCACAACTAGATTTTTTATTTATTTTTTGCTAAACAAACAAAAAAAGACAGATAATGTTGGGAATTTTTTTTTTCTTAATTTCTACAAATAAGTAATTTTACTTCCTCACTGATGTGCACTAATGAGGCTGCACTAATGTGCATTGATATGCTGCATTGATGGGCATGGATGAGGTGGCACTGATGGGCATGGATGAGGTGGCACCGTGGCACTGATGGGCACTTATAAGGTAGCACTGATGGGCACTGATAGATGGCACTGGTTCGTGGCCCTGTTGGGCACTGATAGGCTGCACTTATGGGGCTGCACTGATCATCAAGGCATTGATGATCAGTGCCCTGATTATCTGTGTGAACGATGTCCTGACAACTTTCCCGGTTAACGGCCCTATTTTCTGCCCACAGACAGTGGGAGTAAAAGACTGCCGATAACCGGGAAGTCTGTTTACATGTGATCAGCTGTAACTGGACACAGCTGATCACATGGTAAAGGGCCGCTGTGATTGGCTTTTTACCCCAATCTGCAATCAGCTGTGTCCGAAGAACACAGTGGTCAAGCAGCGCCACAGGAGGCTCGCAGGGGGCTGGGTTTTGGGAGTTGGTCTAGTGACGCCCTCCCAGATCTGGACAACCGGCTGTAGCCATCGTTTGGTTATAGTGCGGTCAGCAAGTGGTTAAAAAGTACTGGAACATGGGCCAGCAATTTCATTTTTCACACATTTCTTTTCCACTGCCACTGCCTTGACTCCCAAAAAGTCACTGGCCCAGATTCACAAAGACTTACGCCGACGTATCTACTGATACGCCGTCGTAAGTCCAAATGTGCACCGTCGTATCTATGCGCTGATTCTTTAAATCAGATACGCCTGAATTTTGCCAAGATACGACCGACGTAAGTCTCCTACGCCATCGTATCTTGGGTGCATATTTACGCTGGTCACATTCGGCGTTCCCATTATAAATATGCAATTGAACAAGGTACACCGATTCACGAACGTGCGTCTGTCCGACGCAGTAATCTACGATGTTTACGTAAGGCGTTTTTCCGGCGTAAAGATAATCCACCAAAAAGGTGGCGCATCCCATGCAAGGTATGGATGTCGGAATAGCCGTCGTTTTTACGACGTTTATGTAAGCCGTACGTTAATGGGGCTGTGACGTTCACGTCGTAGGCAGTGTTTGACGTGTATCGTAGGCATTCTATTCAACGTGATTATGCGCATGCGCCGTTCGCTCGGCCGCTCATTTACATGAGGTCACGGTTAATTTAAATGAAGCACGCTCCCACTACCTGCCTACTTTGATTAAGGCGGGCTTACGTCGGCCTATTTACACTACGCTGACGCAATGTATGGCACGACTGCTTTGAGAATACTGTTCTGGGCTCCCTGTCTTACGTCAGCGTAGCACATTTGAGATGCGCTACGCCGGCCAAAAAATACGCCCACTGTGTTTAGAGAAAAGACTCTTGGGGATGCCTATGCCAATAGGATCTAAACTACCAGAAGTTGGGAGCTCAGATCCAAAATTGCAAAAGATTGCAAAAATTGTATAAGTCTGGTGATAATATTACAAGGAGTAATAAGACAGAACAAGATAAAAGAAGAAAAAGTTAATGCTGGGACATGCCCTAGAGAGAAAAGGGGGGATTAAGGGTAAATTTAGGACATACCCTTTAAGCATTTTCACATTTCTCTGTGCAGCCATTGATCTTCTGTTCGGACGTCTCCCCGCAATATTTATTTCCTCCTAACATCTGGAGATTATTCTCTAAGCTTACCCTGCACCCCCCTTCCTTTTCCTTTCTGGTCATCTCAACCCTTTCATCTCGTGGCTTCTGTCTCTGCTTCCAATTCTCCCGCCCATCAATCTTACCCCACACCACGTTTTCCAGTCACCTGTATCCTCACTTGACTTTTTCCGAGTCACCAGCATTTGCAGTACGGCTGTCTTGCTGAAATTGCCCATGTAATTCTAAGATCTTATAATTTAAACAGTCATTTTCCACTAGAAATAACGGCACATTCTACAGGTGGGTTCCATGTGGCTTATGTTGACCCCAATTCTACCCTGTAGTTATGATTTAGAAGCCATGCACTAAGTACCTTCAGTAGGCCATCTTGGGCCCCATGCACACTGGTTTATTGTAAACACTGATTCTCAAGCTAGGAGAAAACTTGGGAGAAAACTTGTGTTAAAAATGTACCTAATGTACCTAAGCCACGCTTTTTCAAACACATTTAGGCACGTTTAGCTGCAATTGGTGTTTGGGTGTTAATTTATTGAATTGGCCAGAATTTTAATTTATTTGGGCCATTGAAATTAATAAACATTTAAAGGAGTTGTAAAGGAGTTGTTTTTGCTGAAATTACTGTTTACAGGATATAGAGACAATGGGCCAGATTCAGGTAGAGTTAGGCTGGAGTATCAGTGATACTCCAGCCTAACTGTCACTTTAAGCCGGCGTTTCTGTTTTCTGTAACCAGAAAACAAGAAACGCCGGGTTGGTGTTCCGATGCGATCGGCGCAATTGAATTTCGCAATCGCATCGCAACTTTAATTTAAAAATGGCGCCGGGGGCGTTCCCGCTGATTTACGCTGAAAAAATATGTTAATCAGCGGGAATCGGCAATTCACGATCGTATTCGGCGCGACGCAGTGACTTTCCTACGTTTCCGTAAGCGATACGCGGCGTAAAGATAAAGCAGCCCCCTAGTGGAGTATCCTATGTTAAGTATAGGCGTCGTCATCGCGTCGGAAAAAAATAAATCGCGTCGCTTGCGTAAAACTTTCATGAATGGGGATTTGACGTCATTGACGTTCACTGACAGAATTTGGAGCATGCGCACTGGGATGCATTGACACTCGACGCATGCGCAGTACGTTCGCCGCGGGATCGTGCTTAGTTTAAATAATACACGCCCCGTACCCGCCCAATTTGAATTCCGCCGGCTCATTTGCGATGCGCTGCCGCAACTTTAGGAGCAAGTGCTTCATGAATAACAGCACTTGCTCCTAAAATTTCGGCAGCATAACGTAAATGAGAAGCGTTACTCCAGAGCAAAGATGCTCCCATCTACCTGAATCTGGCCCATAATAGTTAACTGATTCATTTTAAAAATGATTAAAAATAGATAAAAATCAATCATATAATGTACCTGCATTTTCAGTTTCGTTTTTCATTTAGTTTAATGCTTGTGTGAATTACAGAGACACAGAGCCAATTCAGGGCAGTTTTTGTTTTTAAAATGAAACTGATTGGTGCTGAGGGGTTTTAGACACACAGTGATCACACCTCCTTGATTAGAGATCACAGAGAGAAGCTCCCATGACCTTTTTCATAAGGAAACAGACAAGCAGGAAGTGTGGAGATCAGAGAAGGATTACAGCAACTTCAAAGCAAAAATGAACAATGAGGACATGAAACCAGGACTGCAGTAAGGTAAAGAAAGCTATTTAGCTAAAAAAAAAATGTTTCCTTTAGTGACCCTTTAAGTGCTAAATGCACCTAGTACTTAGCCGCATTTAGAAGCATTTAGCCTGGTGTTCTGTCAAGTTCTCCAACCCTTTAGAAACTCCAACTGCTTAAAGTGGAGTTTCCATCAAAAAACTATTTTTTCCTTTATAGTGCACATTAGCCCTAAAAAATTAAAAAAATAAACAATTGTTACTCACCTGGAAATGCCTGTTGCTATGCGGTCCCACGAAATCTGCCTTCGGATTCACCTAGGATCCTGACACCAGCTCCCTCTGAACGCTTAGAAACGCTAATGCTCCTGGGAAATTTGTGTCATCATTTCCATAGGGTGCAGAGCGCTACTCCTAGCGCTGGAATCGCGGGACTTCGAAACAAGAAGTGACGCAATTCCAGCTCCTTACCCTGTTTGACGTTGTTATTGTTATTGGTTGCCATCACAACGGTGGGCACGTCAGACGCCACCGCCCATTGTGATGGCAACCCAAATGGTTGACTGCGCAGCGCGGCGCTGCAGCTGTCTTGCGCATGCACGAGAATGGGGCGGGACAGGCGGCCCTTTAGCATTTGTCACCAGCAGATTTCCGGAAGCAATTGCTTGTGGGCTTCACAATGCCCACAAGCAAAATGATACCGATCTGCACGCAAGATTATAAAGTGTTCGTTGTGAATAAGTCTGCGTAACGGCGGCGCATTTTTAACTAGTAAGTAACAGTATGTCTAGCACAAGAAAGATAGATGAAAGGACATAATTAAAAAAAAATGCAAAATGTTGTTGGAACCCCGCTTTAACTTCCGGTTTATTTAAAACCAGCAGTATTTGGAGTTTTTGACAAATTGGTAGTTGAACACAACGCTGGCAACCGAATAGAGTCTGGTGCAGGATATTACAAGCGGAGATTCTTACTCCACTCCGATACTAGCCAACAAAATGTCCGCCTCCGAGGCGGCGACAACTTTGTCCTTGTTAGCTCAAAACAGCTCAGTCCTCCTGTACCGGACTCTATTTTGGTTGTCGGTGTTGTGTCCAACCACCAATTCGCCAAAATCTCTGATTACTAAGGTTTTAAATAAACCAAAAGTGACATGGTTGGAGTTTCTGATGGGTTGGCGATATTGCCAGAACACCAGAGTTCTTGAATGATAACGTGAGGATGGTTGAGAAAGTGTGAGACCCATGGGTCAAGTACCTGGCTGGTGATCTAGGCTCGGTACTCGATGAAGGTAGTTTCAGGACGGTGGGACTCGGAGTGCAAGGTCTTACCCTACTTATACTCATAAATCCCTCTATTTTCCTTTTCCCTTCTCAGTCTTTGCTATTATATCTCTTAGGACCTCTCGCCTATTCCTTCTAAATTTAGAGAAATTACCGCTAACTCAGGGAGAAGGCTCGTTTCTGTGTGATGAGGGGTGCGCCTTTCCTCTGCTGGAGGTACAGGTTCCCTTCTACGAATGTCTACAGTTTATACTATCCAAGCCATTGTGGTCTACGGAGTGATCTTAAAGCGGAACTTCAGTCATTTTTCAGTCATCTATTAAATCTTCTGTCCCTGTTGTTTTAACTTTGGATAGTAAAACCTTTTTTTATGCCAGTAAATACCTTATACAGCCCACTTCCTGTTTCTTTTCTGGTCATTAGCTTAGGCTTATGACATCATACACAGCTCTCTCTCTCTCTCACTCTCGTGAGAGGGGGGATTAGTCATAAGATGGCCAATGAGAGCTGCAGAGCTGGAGGTGTGTCTGTGTAAATTCAGGAAGTGAACAGGCAGCAGCTTCAGCTGCCCACAGTTAAAATGGTTGCAGCCAGACTCAGTGGTGGGAGATTTTTGCAGCATATTTGGCAAGTACAGAATCACAGTGTATATAAAATAATATGCAAAGTGGTTGAAGGGAAGTTTCAGAATGGCAAAGATGTATCTATTACAAATTATGTGAGCAGACTGCAGTTCCTCTTTAAGTTTGAAAGTGCAATATGTAGTTGCTCTGTACTCCTTATTTTTTTTTCTTTTGTTTTTTTGGCTATGGCTCTTAGTGTACAGTAGGCCTTAGGTGTGCCGTGTTATGGCATCACTTAGTGTCTTGAATAAGAATTGAGGTCACCCTACACAGACAGTGCATTCTATACTGATAGTGAGGTTTCTTCTTTTGGAAGAACGCCTTTTCTTTGCTCTTTTACACAGCTCCCAACTGTCTCTGATTTCGAGGGACTGTCCCTGATTTGGAGCAATGTCCCTCTGTTCCTCTTTCCTTCTCATTTGTCCCTCATTTTGGTCTGATCTATATAGTTGTATATAAAATGTACTTTTTATCTTTCAAAAGGCGTTTCTCAGTGCTAAACCTTTCATCCAATTTATAAATTGCTGCATTTGTAAATTTTAAAAGCTAATATAAAGGAATAGTAGTGGTAAAAAAAGCAGTTGTGGATTTAATTAGACTTTTTTGGGGGTAATTCTCCTTTAAGAGGCGTGTGACAGGGGGGCGTGTCTTATGCCTACATACATTTGCTAGTAGGTGTCACTCATTGCCATCTCAAAATGTTGGAAGGTATGCTTCTATGTAAAATATGCATTTTACATTGTGGAAGATCCGCATTCTTTGAAACAGAAGCATTTAGTGTTTTTATGCCCCAAAACGATTCTTCCGCGTCAGTGGTGGCTGGTGTTTTTTTTCAGAGGGGGGTGTTGCAGCAAACAACCACCTCCCCCCTGGTCAGCCGGTGGCAAGATCCCCACCAACACCTGCCTCCCCCCCCCCCCCGCGCTGGGTCGGGTCAACCACATTCGCGGTTGTCTGTGCCCAGAGCCCAACCTTTTTTGAAGCCTATTAGAGCATCTGGCTCTAATCATGTGCTTCAAAAAAACAACAACCCCCCATTGGAATCCATGCATCTGACGCCCTGCATGTAATGGACGGGCCGCCACAGTTCTGCATTCAGAAGATGAAGCTTTGACTGCCTCTAAACTCTGCTGCTCCTACATAACTTTTAGACCGCGTACACACGGCCGAGAACCTCGACAGGCGGAACACATCGTTCCGCCCGTCGAGGTTCTCGGCCGGCCGTCTGATTCGGCGACCAGCCTGTCGGGAAAGGCGGCCAGCCATTCATCCCGACGGGCCGTCGAGCAAATAGAGAACCTGCTCTATATTTTCTCAACGGCGTTCCCGACGGGCTGGGCTCGGCGAATCCGTACACACGGCCGAGGTTCTCGGCAGATTGAGGATCCCAGCGAGATTCTCGCTGGTTTCTGCCGAGAACCTCGGCCGTGTGTACGGGGCTTAAAAGCCAATGTGTGCATGGATGTATAACCTCTCTACCTCTAGAAGATTTTACCCCCTTCATGACCAGGGCATTTTTATGCTGTACGGCACTGCGCTACTTTAACTGAATATTGAGCGGTCCTGCAGCGCTGTACCCAAATGACATTTATGTAATTTTTTTTGGTGGGTTTTTCATTTGTTGTGATATAAATGGAAAAACATGAAAAAGTAAAAAAAAAAAAAAACAATGGGCCAGATTCAAGTAGAAGTTACGCGGCTTATCTCTAGATAAGCCACGTAACTTCTAACCTACGCCGGCGTATCTGTTTTCTTTATTCAGAAAACAAGATACGCCGGGATTGAGCTAAAATACGAGCAGCGTAATTGTATTACGCCGTCGTATCTTAACTGCAATTTTAAAATGGCCGCTAGGGGCGTCCCCGCTGACTTGCGCCGAGAATATGTAAAGAAGCTAGATACGCCAATTCATGAACGTACGCCCGCCTGACGCAGTGACTTTACGCCGTTTTCGTAAGGGGTTTCCCGGCGTAAAGATAAAGCACCAAAAAGATGGTGCATCCTATGGTAAGTATGGACGTCGTGACCGCGTCGAATTTGAAAATGTTTACTTTGTTTGCGTAAGCCGATTCAGAATGGGGCTGGGCGTAAGTTACGCTCACGTCGAAAACAATGCGTCGTAGCATCATAATTTGGAGCATGCGCACTGGGATACCTGGACGACGCATGCGCAGTACGTTCGGCGCGGGGATGCGCTTAATTTAAATACATGACGGCCCCTACCCGCCGAATTTGAATTGCGACGGGCCATTTACGCTACGCCCCTGCAACTTTACAGGCAAGTGCTTTGTGAATAAAGTACTTGCGTGTAAAGTTGCAGCGGTGAAACGTAAGTCACATACGTTACGCCGCCACAAAGATCCACTCTCCATCCTGAATCTGGCCCTATATTTTCTAATTTCTGCTATAAAACGTATCTAATAAAAATCTAATTTCTTCATGAATTTAGGCCAAAATATGTTCTGCTAAATGTTTTTTGGGGAAAAAAATAAATAAATCCCAATAACTGTATGTATATTATTTGATTTGCATAAAAGTTACGGTATATGCAAACATTTTTACTGAATGAAACTGATTTGTTCAGTTTGTTTTGTTGTGATTAGCTTTGATTGGCCACAGCTAATTACATGGTGTCACAATGGAAGATTAGAAAATCCCCAGGGGTTTATTTAGCAACAAGCCTGGGGATTTTCTAATACTTTGTTGTGACTTTTTTTGGGGTGTGCAGTATCCATATTTCCTTGTGTGTGTCCCTAGATCACACAGTACAGATGGGCTTTGATTGGCCCCGTCTGTGCCATGTGATCACTGTGGCCAATTACAGCTAGCAACACAACTGTACACAATGAATAGCATGAAAGGCCATCCTTTGTTTAAAATTGTCACGTGATCTGCTGTGATTGGTCACAGGGATCACATGGTACCCACACTGCTTATAGAGCTTTCATTCTGTAAGGCCGCGTACACACGACCGGTCCATTCGATGAGAATGGTCCGACGGACTGTTTTCATCGGTTCACCGCTGAAGCGGCCTGATGGTTTGATGTGCTTACACACCATCAGTTCAAAAACCGATCGAATCAGAACGCGGTGACGTAAACCACAACGATGTGCAGTGAAAAACGAAGTTCAATGCTTCCAAGCATGCGCGGGTTTTGAACCAATGCTTTTGCGTACTAACCATCGGTTTTGACCGATCGGTAGGCGTCCATCGGTCTGATTTTAAAGTTCAACATTTTTGGACTGAAGGACAACAGACTGATGGGGCGTACACACGGTCGGTTTGGACCGATGAAACTGAACTTCAATCCGTTCTCATCGGTTTGGACTGATCGTGTGTACGCGGCCTAAGAGCGCCGCTGATTCCATATGGAGACATCGGACAAAGACGGACAGCATATCCGTTTTCATCAGATCTCATCCGATTTGATCCGCCAAGACGGATGGCTGAACGTATCGCCATAGCGGATCGGATAGCAGGCGGGTGTCAGCGGACACAACTCCGCTGACATCCGTCTCGCCATAGGAGTCAATGGATGTCCCGCTCGGAAACGGCCTGAAAAATGGACAGACGAATCGGAGCAGGCCTTATCGTGTGAAAGGGGCCTTACAGGAAAAACACTTTCTTTTTTTTTTTTTTTCGGTTGTCTTTGTTTTTTTTAGCAAAAAATAATAAATACAGTGGTGATTAAATACCACCAAAATAAAGCTTTATTTCTGTGAAATAAATGCTAAAAATGTTTGGGTACAGTGTTGCATAACCGCGCAATTGTCATTGCGAGAGCGAGAGCGCTGAAAGCTGAAAATTGGCCTGGGGGGTAAAAGTTTCTGGTTTTGAAGTGGTTAGCCGATAAAGTGGTGTCACCCTCCTGGCTGGGCTGTCTGGCAGAGATGTGTAAAACATGAAAATGGATGGACAGAATTAGAAATCTTTCGGTTGCCGAGAATAGTTCACAATTGTGCACTCCAGCTGGTTTTCCCAGCACTTTGCCTCCTGGAGTTCAGCTTTACAAAGTGGTGTAGCAATCTTTTCTCGGTGTGCAGTACAATCGCTGTGTGACAAGTACACATTAGTAGGACCCGGCAAGGTCCTGTTAAATTTACTTTACAAACCTTCAGAGTCCTTTACGGCTTTCTGTATTTACACTGACAGATCCATGCCGAGATGCAGCGGGCAGACAGAACGAGTTATAATCAAGTCTACCTGGTTTGTATTTGGCTGTGTATGCGGAGAGGCTCGGCCGGGGCCCCGGGGACACATGTGCCGGATTACAACACGTGTTCTACACATTTCCTACCAGCCAGGCCGTAATCTAATCCTGCTGGATGATCCCGACAGACAATGCCTCTCACATAGGGAACATCAGCTCTACTTATTTATCAAGCACTTGTAAACCCTTCCGGCTACTTTGATTGCCTGCCACTTGTTGTGACATGCTGGGCTGCCTGATGCTGCGGAATGATATATTTATTTATCTGTCTCATTTATATAGCGCTGACATATGTAGCGCTTTACAGAGAACACTTATGCCGCGTACACAGGACTGTTTTTCATGCAATTTTTTAAATTGGTCATTAACCACTTGCTTACTGTGCACATATACCCCCTTCCTGCCCAGACGAAATTTTAGCTTCCGGCACTGCGTCGCTGTAACTGACAATTGCGCGGTTGTGCCATTGTTTCTCCCAAACAAAATTGACGTCCTTTTTTTTTACCACAAATAGAGTATTTTTTTGGTGGTATTTGATCGCCTGTGCGTTTTTTTTTTTTTGGGCTATAAACAAAAAAAGAGCGTACATTTTGAAAAAAAAAACACAATACTTTTTGCTATAATAAATATCCACTTAAGTCCCGGACCTTTAGGTAGCTAAAGGACCCGGCCAGGTTTTGTGATTAGGCACTGCGTCGCTTTAACAGACAATTGTGCGGTCGTGCGACGTGGCTCCCAAACAAAATTGGCGTCCTTTTTTCCCCACAAATAGAGCTTTCTTTTGGTGGTATTTGATCACCTCTGTGGTTTTTATTTTTTGTGCCATAAACAAAAATAGAGCGAAATTTTTTTACTTTTTGCTATAATAAATATCCTCCAAAAATATATATATATATAAAAAAAAAATCCTCAGTTTAGGCCGATACGTATTCTTCTACCTATTTTTGGTAAAACTAGCGTTTATCAGTTGCTTTGCGCAAAATTTATAGCGTTTAATAGGGGATAGTTTTATTGCATTTTTATTAATTATTATTTTTTTACTACTAATGGCGGCGATCAGTGATCTTTTTTGTAACTACGACATTATGGCCGACACTTCGGACAATGTTGACACATTTTTGGGAAAATTTTCATTTTCACAGCAAAAAATGCATTTAAATTGCATTGTTTATTGTGAAAATGACATTTGCAGTTTGGGAGTTAACCACAAGGGGGCGCTGAAGGGGTTATGTAAGACCTAATGTGTGTTTACAACTGTAGGGGTGTGTGGCTGTAGGAGTGACGTCATCGATTGTGTATCCCTATAAAAGGGATCACGCGATTGATGATGCCACCACAGTGAAGAACGGAGAATCTGTGTTTACACACGGCTCTCCCCGTTCTCCAGCTCCGGGGACCAATCGCCAGACTCTAGCGGCGATCGGGTCCGCGAGTCCTACGGTCCCGGAGCTTCGGACGCGACCCACGGCTGGGTACTAGCACAGCACGTATCTGTAAGTGCCTGTGCCCAGCCGTGCCATTCTGCCGACGTAAATGTGCAGGAGGCGGTCCTTAAAGCGGAGCTCCACCCGCATTTTTTTTTTTTTCAAAGTCGGCAGCTACTAACAGTGTAGCTGCTGACTTTGAATAAGGACACTTACCTGTCCTAGGCGCCCGCGCTGACGGCCCCCGCCGATGCCGATCCTCGATCCCGGCACCGCCATCCACAGTCAGGGAAACAGGCAGTAAAGCCGTGCAGCTTCACTGCCCGTTTCCTACTGCGCATGTGCGAGCAGCGCGGCACTTTGTGAATGGTCCGGCTGCTTTCTGGGATACACACAGTTCCCAAAATAAATAAAATTCTCACCCTAAATAGGCTGTTGCTAATGCAGCGCGGTGTGGTTTTCCCTCCTCCTCTTCTCGGTGTCTTCTTGTGAATGGGCCATTCACAAGAAGACACCGAGAAGAGGAGGAGGAAGAAAACCACACCGCGGATCATGAGGGCAGATTCGGGACTTCCGCATAGCAACAGCCTATTTAGGGTGAGAATTGTATTTATTTTTTTCCATTTAATTTTTTTTAATTTTTTTTTAGATTTTTGAAAAAAAAAAAAAAAATCAGGGTGGAGCTCCGCTTTAAGTGGTTAAAAGAAATAATAATAATAATCTCCGTTTAGGTCGATACGTATTCTTCTACATATTTTTGGTAAAAAAAATAAAATAAAAATAAAATCGCAATAACCGTAAAGTGACTGGTTTGCGCAAAAGTTATATTGCCTACAAAATAGGGGACATAATTAAAAAAAATGGCCATTAAAAATTTAGAACATGCTCTAATTTTTCTCGTTGTTTTTCACGTCGTGTGTGGGCTTTAACGACAGGAAAAAAACGCGCATGCTCAGAAGCAAGTTACGAGACGGGAGAACTCGTTCTGGTGAAACTAGCATTTGTAATGGAGATAGCACATTCGTCACGCTGTAACAGACTGAAAAGCGCAAAGACTGAAAAGCGCGAAGACTGAAAAGCGCGAATCGTCTCACACCAAACTTTTACTAACACAAAATCAGCAAAAGCAGCCCAAAGGGTGGTGCCATCCGGATGGAACTTCCCCTTTATAGTGCCGTCGTACGCGTTGTACATCACCGCGCTTTGCTCCAGCATTTTTTTTTCACTACCGTGTGTATGTAAGGCAGGCTTGACATGAATCACATCGAGAAAAACTTTGTTTTTTTCAATAACATTAAAAACGGTCGTGTGTACGCGGCATCAGGGTGCATTCACACCGTCTTTGAGGTTTATTTTTAGGACATTACAGTGGAACCTTGTATTACCAGCATAATCCGCTCCAGGAGAATGCTTATAATCCAAAGCACTCGCATATCAAAGCGAGTTTCCCCATATAAGTCAATGGAAACGAAGATAATTTGTTCCACATTGACTTCTATGGCATGCTATACCTCATGTGGCCAGATGTGGGGGGCACCGGAAAACCTCAGAAATATTCGGGGAAAGCTCGGCTGATCTCGGAAACCCTTGAAAAGGCTCGGAAACACTCAGGAACAGAGGGCCAGATTCACAGAGCCCTTACTCCGGTCTATCTCGCGTTAGACCGGAGTACTTTCAAATTATGTGCGTCGTTTCATTAGTCTGAATCCTCAAACCATGAAACGACGGCTTCGGTCTTCAATCCGACTGGCTTACGTGTTCGTACGCCTTCGGATCTAGGCTGCAATAATTTTGCGGCCGCTGGGTGGAGTTCCCGTCGTTTTCCGCGTCGGGGTATGCAAATGAGCTTTTTCCGACGATCCACGAAGTAACGATCGTCCTTCGCAATCTCTTACGGCATCTGTAGTCATCTTTTTGCCGCGTAAAGTTATTCCAGCTTTTATCTGGTCTAGTATTAGACAGCCCATGTTAAGTATGGCAGTCGTTCCCGCGCCGAATTTCAACGTTTTATTTTATTTTTTACGTAAGTCGTCCGTGAATAGGAATATACGTAAACGACGCTACTCAAACAAAAAATGACGTAACGACGTTATTTCGCGCAATGCACGGCAGGAAATTTCTGAACGGAGCATGCGCAGTTCGATCGCCGCGGGGACGTGCCGAATTTAAATGCTTCACGCCCCCTAATCGCGTATTTCGATTCTGCCGCGAGAAATACACTACGCCACCGTACCTTACGGGCCAAAATCTACCTGAATTCGTTGTAGAGCCAGGTAAAATACGGCGGCGTAGTGTATCTCTGATACTCTGCGCCAATGTAATTGTATGTGAATCTGGCCCAGAGTATTTCTGAACGGCTCTAAACCGCTCCGAGTTTCGCCGCGGCACCCCCGCACCTCAGGCCAAATCCGGTACTGCACACCCTATTACCTTGAATTCTGCTTGTTTTGCGAGCAATAGTCAGGATTTAAAAAAAAAAATGTTGCTCGTCTTTCAAAACACCCGTTAACTGCTTTAATTGTAAACCAAGGCTCCACTGTATTTGACTTGTTGGCAAATGTTTATTCGCAACTTGTGCATTTTATACAGCGTTTTGTTTTTAGCTTTGGTGTTTTTTTTTAGAGAAAAAAACTATTCTGCTGTATCATTTATTACTAGGTATTGCAGCTTTTTTTTAACTTTTCAAATATTTTATTCCATTTTATTTTATTTACATTTTGTTATTTTTACCTACAGGTAAGCATATAATAAGGCTTACCTGTAGGCTTACCTGTAGTTAAAATGAATATCTCCTAAACGTGCCCCATTCAGGAGATATTCACTCTTCATTCAGATGCTGACGTCAGTGGCGCATGCGCTCTGAAGGACCGACATCTTCAGGGTACCAAGGTCCCGGATCTTCAGAGTACCGTGTCAGAACTTAGGGCTCCCACGCTCATTGGCGGTCTTTTTCTGTTTATAGCACAAAAAATAAAAACCGCAAAGGTGATCAAATACCACCAAAAGAAAACTCTATTTGTGATAAGAAAACTACATCAATTTTATTTGGGTACATCTTCGCACGACTGCGCAATTGTCAGTTAAAGTAGGACAGTGCTGTATCGCAAAAAATGGCCTGGTCTTGAAGGGGGGTAATACTTCTGGAGCTGAAGTGGTTAATGACTTTAGGGAGAAGGGAGTCACCACTCCAGGTGGGACCACTATGTGATCACAGGTAATTGCAGGATACCGAGGGTGCTGGCGGTGCACTGAGCAAGTTTGAAGATAGATGAATGGATAGCCGCACTCCAAAAACCTGGTAAGGTGGTCTTTATTAAATGAACAGCAGGAACAACATAAGGTCACAGCAGCAAAGAACAAGGGGACAGCTGACGCGTTTCGCACTGGATCAGTGCTTAACCACTTAAGACCCGGACCAAAATGCTGCCAAATGACCTTGCCCCTTTTTGCGATTCGGCACTGCGTCGCTTTAACTGACAATTGCGCGGTCGTCTTCCCACAAATAGAGCTTTCTTTTGGTGGTATTTGATCACCTCTGCGATTTTTATTTTTTGCGCTATATACAAAAATAGAGCGACATTTTTGAAAAAAAAATCAATATTTTTTACTTTTTGTTATAAGAAAAATCAAATAAACTAAATTTTAGTCAAACATTTAGGCCAAAATGTATTCAGCCACATGTCTTTAGTAAAAAAAAATAAGCTACCTAGCGGCAACAGCGACACTAATACAGCGATCAGAAAAATGATCACTTAGTGACGCTGCCAATAGGGAGTAAAAGGGTTAACTAGGGTGGTGATCAAGGGGTTAAAACTTTATTAGGGGGGGTACGGGGGCTACCCAGGACCTAACACTAACTGCCTGTCACACTGACACTAACTGCAGTGATCATACATATAATCACTGCATTCAGTGACACTGTGACAGGGGGGAGGGGGGGGGGCGAACGGGGGGGTTAAATGTTCCTATGTGTCTGTGTGTCAGTGTGCTGTTGTGTACACTTACCATGTGATGTGATCTCTCCTCAGCGGTGGTCGAAAAAACCGCTGAGGGAGCGATCACATCACTTCCTCCTTCCTGTGTTTACACAGGAGGAGGAAATGACACGCAGGGGGAGCGCGCACATTGGCTGAGAGCGATCCGGGGGGGGGGGCGGACAAAAACCAACCGCCACCCCCTCTGCACGGATCGCTCGGCCAGGTAACCGGACCGCCGCATGTACCGGGGCGGGGGACCCCCGAACCCCCCCAAGGCACCAACGTATATATACGTTGATGTGCCTGTCGGTGCCATTCTGCCGACGTAAATGTACATGCGGCGGTCCGCAAGTGGTTAATCATGGCCATGAATAAGCATTGATCCAGTGCGAAACGCGTCGGATGTCCCCTTGTTCTTTGCTGCTGTGACCTTATGTTGTACCTGCTGTTCATTTAATAAAGACCACCTTACCGGGTTTTTGGAGTGCGGCTATCCATTCATCTATCTTCAAACTGGTTAATGACTTTATAAGGTCAAAATGATGACATTAGTCTGTTGCAGGCAGGAAGAAGCATTTCCCCAGTCTCTTCTCCCTCAGTGTCTAAACTGTACATTGCAAATTTGTGAACACAACTGGACAAGCACCCGGATTGTCATAAAGGTGCCATCTCTGAGCCAGCATCTCAGGAAAGAAAGTAGATCTGGATGAAATGTAAACATAATATAGACATGTGCACTGAAGAAAAATGTGTTTGTCTTCGTTTCATTTGTTTGTTTGTTTTTTGTTTTTTCGTTTTTCGGGTTATTCGTTACGATCGAAATTCGTAAATTTGAAATTCAAAGTTCCGAAAATCCAGAAATTCTAAAATGTGTTTATTTAAAATTCGTAAATTAGAAAATTCGTACATTCGCAATATGAAAATTAAAAAAATCTGGAAATTTAAAAATTCAGAAATTCGAAAATAAGAAAGAAAATCCTGAAAATATGAAAAAATTAAAATATGAAAATACTAAATAACTAATAATAACTAACTATTGCATTATACGTATTGGAATCTTATTTTCGAATATTCGTTCTTCGAATTTTCATTCTTATTTTTGTATTTTCGTTTTTTCAAATTTACAAGTTTTTCGAATATTTGGAAGAAACAGGTTTTCGTTAATTTGAATATTCCCGAATTACCGTATATACTCAAGTATAAGTCAACCTGAATACAAGCCGAGGCACCTAATTTTACCACAAAAAAGCGAAAACTTATTGACTCAAGTATAAGCCTAGGGTGGGAAATGCAGCAGCTACTGTAAGTGGAAATGAGGGTCAACAATGCCCATCTGCAGCCTCACTGTGCCCATCTGCAGTCGCACTGTGCCCATCAGCAGCCAGCCCATTTGCAGCCTCACTGTGCCCATATGCAGCCTCACTGTGCCCACCTGTCTCATCAGTGCCCATCTGTAGCCTCATGTACCTTTGATTTCTAGATTGTAAGCTCTAACGAGCAGGGCCCTCTGATCCCTCCTGTATTGATTTGTATTGTGAATGTACTGTCTTCCCTGATCTAAAGCACTGCGCAAACTGTTGGCCGCCCTATATAAATCCTGTATAATAATAATAATAATCTCCCGCTGTATCATGCAACTGCAGTTGGCGGTGTTCTGTCAAAAGTTCCAACTTATCAAACTCTCCAACCGGGTGTACTGTGAATGCGTGAGCGTTTCCACGAGAACGTCTTTCTGCTGCACATCATCAACCCATAAAATACACCAACTCCATTAACCGCCGCACTGCGCCTGCGCGGCCTTCCTTTAACACACGATAATCCCCTATTACACATCAAGAAAGACGTTCTCCTGGACGCGCTCGTGCATGTGCATGCGTAGTACACATGGTTGGACTGCTGAAATTACTGTTTACAGGGTATAGAGACATAAAAGTTAACTGATTCCTTTTAAAAATGATTAAAAATAGATAAAAATCAATCGTATAATGTGCCTCTAGTTTCACTTTCGTTTTTAAACTGGTTTCATGTTTCTGTGAAGTAGAGAAGACACACAGAACAAAAACAAACAAATCCAGGGCAGTGTTTTGTTTTTAAAATGAATCTGATTGGTTCTGAGGAGTTTTAGACACACAGCTTGGACCACAGTGAAAAGCTGCCATGAGATTTTATATAAGGAGCCAGACAAGCAGGAAGTGTGGAGATCAGAGCAGAATTACAGCAACTTTAAAGCAAAAACGAACAATGAGAACATGAAAACAGCACTGCATTAAGGTAAAGGAAGCTATTTAGCTAAAAAAAAAAAATCCTTTAGTGATCCTTTAAGACAGAATGGCACAGTATAAGCCTCGAGTATAAGCCGAGGGGGGCCTTTTCAGCATAAAAAAATGTGCTGAAAAAGTCGGCTTATACTCGAGTATATACTTTTGTTCAGTCATCGTCCAGGATCAGCATTTGCTTCCAGGATGTCATACCTGGAATTCTTTCTCTTTTTTTAAGAGGAGCCCAATAACGGCTTTTTAATGATTTGTTTTCTGTATACTATGACATGTCAAGAATTTATCCATACAGATTTGCAAATACCACACTAGTCCTCTTATTCTGCAACAAGTCACCTCTCTTAACTTTGGCCTTGATAATGGGATCAGAACCTTCTTTTCCCTGGCGGGGTCATTTGTAAATTGTATGAGATGTGTGTAATCAGACTCTAGTCCTGGAGCCAGCAGAAGTGAGAGCTGGAAGACCTCCAGATCTGTCACTGGGATTAGAAGGATAAAACTGTGTTTAGTTCAATAATCTGTGCCAACTGGACTCTCGTCTGGGCTGTATAAACCTCACTGTCAGCGGGGATTCACTTATGTCATAATCCTCCTAATGATTAATACAATATCCTTCACAATGATCTTTATCCTCTGTTGTAGGATCACAGCCGAAAAAAGTAATTACTAAAATATATCAGTATATAACATTTGTACTGTGAGCGCCCTGCAAGGACAGATACGAAAAGAGTGCGTCATAATTTAAAGTGAACGCACATATCATCCAGAGAAGAGCACTTGTCTGGAGTGAGCATACACCTATTTTAACCACTTAAGGACCGGACCAATACGCTGCTAAATGACCCAAGGGGTTTTTACAATTCGGCACTGCGTCGCTTTAACAGACAATTGCGCGGTCGTGCGACGTGGCTCTCAAACAAAATTTGCATCCTTTTCTTCCCACAAATAGAGCTTTCTTTTGGTGGTATTTGATCGCCTCTGCGATTTTTATTTTTTGCGCTATATACAAAAATAGAGCGACAATTTTGAAAATAAACAATATTTTTTACTTTTTGTTATAAGAAAAATCAGTTAAACAAAATTGTAGTCAAACATTTAGGCCAAAATTTATTTAGCCACATGTCTTTAGTAAAAAAAAATCAATCAAAAAAAAAAACCTAGCGGGAACAGCGACACTAATACAGCGATCAGAAAAATGATCGCTTAGTGACGCTGGCAATAGGGGGTGAAAGAGTTAACTAGGGCGGTGATCAAGGGGTTAAAACTTTATTAGGGGGGGTACGGGGCTACCCTGAACCTAACACTAACTGCCTGTCGCACTGCCTATCACACTGACACTAAATGCAGTAATCATACATATATGATCACAGCATTCAGTGACACTGTGACAGGGGGGAGGGGGGGTGATCGCAAGGGGTTAAGTGTGCCTGCGTGTCCTGGTGTCAGTGTAGTGTTGTGCAGACTTACTATGTGATGTGATCTCTCCTCAGCGGCGGTTGAAAAAACCGCCGAGAGCAGAGATCACATCACTTCCTCCTCCTTTACACAGGAGAAGGAAATGACACTGCAGGGGAGCGCACGGATTGGCTGGGAGCGATCCGGAAGGGGCGGGCAAAAAAGAACCGCCGCCCCTCTGCACGGATCGCTCCTACAACAAACCGGACCGCGGTATGTACCGGGGGGGGGGGTCCCGATCGGACCCCCGACCCACGTCAAGGTAGCCACGTACAGGTACGTTGATTTGCCTGTCCGTGCCATTCTGTCGACGTAAATGTACATGCGGCGGTCCTTAAGGAGTTAATATGGCATTAGAAATATAAAAGGAATGAATTTATATTAAACGGGAACAGTATTTGACTCATCTACCAGCATACACATTCGATGCACATACAGTACTGAAAGTCCCAAAACAGATAATGCAGATAATTGGACCCTCCAGTCACATTTCAAGTCTACATAAATACATTTATGACGTCACAATAGACAGCAACAATGTTGAATTTGTTGACGAAAATATTTTTATCATAATATTTGCCAGCAGCATGTTTCCAGTGATGAAAACGAAATGGAAATTGCTCCAAATTTTCATTGATTGATGAAAACTATGACAAAAATCAATTTCAATTTTCATCAACGAATGAGGGAGGGACATTTACCCATGTGAACTTCTGGTTTCCTCAGAGCTCAAAGCCCACAAGTGTTTCCCCTCCCAGCAAGTAATTTAGCAACCATAGTGTGCCTAGTGGTATGCTTAGCGCTATGCAGCATTACAGGCCTTCTCAGACCACAGTTCAGAGCACTGTGCAGCATTGACAGGCCTCCTGACCGTCCAGAGCACTGTGCAGCATTGACAGGCCTCCTGACCGTCCAGAGCACTGTGCAGCATTGACAGGCCTGCAAACCGTCCAGAGCGCTATGCAGCATTGACAGGCCTGCCGACCGTCCAGAGCACTGTGCAGCATTGAAAGGCCTCCCGACTGTCCAGAGCACTGTGCAGCATTGACAGGCCTCCTGACCGTCCAGAGCACTGTGCAGCATTGACAGGCCTCCTGACTGTCCAGAGCACTGTGCAGCATTGACAGGCCTGCAAACCGTCCAGAGCGCTGTGCAGCATTGACAGGCCTGCCGACCGTCCAGAGCACTGTGTAGCATTGAAAGGCCTCCCGACTGTCCAGAGCACTGTGCAGCATTGACAAGCCTCCTGACCTTCCAGAGCACTGTGCAGCATTGACAGGCCTCCCGACCATCCAGAGCACTGTGCAGCATTGACAGGCCTCCCGGCCATCCAGAGCACTGTGCAGCATTGACAGGCCTCCCGGCCATCCAGAGCACTGTGCAGCATTGACAGGATTCCCGACTGTCCAGAGCACTGTGCTACATTAACAGGCTTCCCGACCGTCCAGAGCACTGTGCAGCATTGACAGGCCTCCCGACCATCCAGAGCACTGTGCAGCATTGACAGGCCTCCCGGCCATCCAGAGCACTGTGCAGCATTGACAGGCCTCCCGGCCATCCAGAGCACTGTGCAGCATTGACAGGCTTCCCGACTGTCCAGAGCACTGTGCAACATTAACAGGCTTCCCGACTGTCCAGAGCACTGTGCAGCATTGACAGGCCTCCCGACCGTCCAGAGCATTGTGCAGCATTGACAGGCCTCCCGACCATCCAGAGCACTGTGCAGCATTGACAGGCCTCCCGACCATCCAGAGCATTGTGCAGCATTAACAGGCCTCCTGACCATCCAGAGTACTGTGCAGCATTGACAGGCCTCCTGACATCCAGAGTACTGTGCAGCATTGACAGGCTTCCCGGCCATCCAGAGCACTGTGCAGCATTGACAGGCTTCCTGACTGTCCAGAGCACTGTGCTACATTAACAGGCTTCCCGACCGTCCAGAGCACTGTGCAGCATTGACAGGCCTCCCGACCATCCAGAGCACTGTGCAGCATTGACAGGCCTCCCGGCCATCCAGAGCACTGTGCAGCATTGACAGGCCTCCCGGCCATCCAGAGCACTGTGCAGCATTTACAGGCCTCCCGACCATCCAGAGCACTGTGCAGCATTGACAGGCCTCCGACCATCCAGAGCATTGTGCAGCATTGACAGGCCTCCCGACCATCCAGAGTACTGTGCAGCATTGACAGGCCTCCCGACATCCAGAGTACTGTGCAGCATTGACAGGCCTCCTCAGACCACCATGCAGAGCACTGTATGTGGCATTATTAGATGACTCTTCATACAGACAACTGTCCAGAGCACTGTCTGTGCCTTTGCAGACCTTCACAAATCACTGTCCAGAGCACTGGACGCATTACAGGACTCCTCAGACCGTCAAGAGCGCTGTGTACATTACAGACCTCTTCAGATCATCATCCAGAGCACTGTGCACCATTGACATGCCTCCCGACCATCCAGAGCACTGTGTGCAGGATTATTACAGGTCTTTTCAGTAAGACAACCATCCCGAGCACTGTCTGTGCTATTATAGGCCCCTTTACAACAGATGTCCCCATTGGAGTCCCTCTTTACAGCATATGTCACTATCAGAGTCCCCCTTTACATCAGCTGTCCTTATCAGAGTCCCCCATCACATCAGGTGTCCCAATCAGAGTCCCCCTTTACAACAAGTGTTTCTATCAGCATCCCCCTATAAATCAGGTGTCCCCATTAGAGTCCCCCTTTACATCAGATGTTCCCATCATAGTCTTCCTTTACATCAGATGTCACCATCAGAGTCCCCCTTCACATCAGATGTCACCATCAGGGTCCCCCTTTACAGCAGGTGTCCCCATCAGAGTCCCCCGTTACAGCAGATGTCACCATCAGAGTCCCCCTTCACATCAGATGTCCCTATCACATTCCTCCTTTACAGCAGATGTCCCCATCAGAGTCCTCCTTTACAGTAGATGTTCCCCCTCTCCCCCGTCATACTCACAGCTCTCACAGTAAGTCAGCTGTCATCCACCTTTAGACCAGCCAAGATGAGTCAGAGAAACAGTAAGTGAAGGCACAAGACCTGCCAATCACACACCACAACAGGGAACAATGCTATAGTAGGAGTGTTCTGGGTGCAGAGCTCAGCGCCCCGAGGACTATTTAAAGGAAGCCAATAGAGCTTCTTGTTTGCAATCATCTGATTGCAAACACGTCATGCTTCCCATAGAAGCTGTGTGTCCAGTGACCTGCACACATCTGATGGGCCAGTATTTTTTATTTATTTTTTTCAGTGATTGCAGCACATCATGCTTCCCATACACCTGTGTGTGTCTGGCGTAAAAAAAAAAAAAAACATGTATTTTTAATTTTTTATGATGAGTAACAGTTTTTAAGTTTACATATTCCTTGCATGTGTGTTGATGTAGTTCAGTGTTCTCTAAAACAGGCAGAATATTTGACGTAGAGGCCAAGACATTGCGGGGGTCATGACATGAAAGTAGTCGTTCTGGGAGTTGATAGGTGATGGAGCTGACGGGGTCTCTTTGTAGTGAAGGATGTAAATTGAAAGCAGCAGAACAGGTCAGATATTTAAATTGGAACCTTACTACCAGCGTGTGCACACGGTGACCCCCCTAACCTCTCCCCATCCTGATTTAGTCACTACTGCATCTGCACTGTACGGAGATATTCTGTCTTTATATTTTACATTATACCACATTAACAACGAGCCACTTAGAATGGAGCCAATCAGCCCAATCTAAGACACTTAAACCAATTCATTAACACATGAGATAATACATATGATTATTACAGAAGAAATTATTACCTTTCTGTTTCAATCTGCACCTAGTCAGAATTTTTCTAAGCTGGGGAAAAAAAGCACCCTTGTTCTTTGTAGGCATTTTCCAGCCTAGTTGGACCAGCCATACACGTTGAAAATGTCTTTCCAGCAACCACGGGTTACAAGAAAGAAATTTGCATGGTTCTCCCATCAACACAGATAATGTTGACATTGGAATCCCTCCTGCTGGGACCTTGCGGTTTTTATAAAAAATAAAAATAAAAAAAAACATTTTTTACTTTTTTATTTTTTGCTATGAAAAACAGCCTCAAAAAAATCTTTTAAAAAAAATAAACGACTTCATCAGTTTAGGCCAATATGTATTCTTCTACATATTATGGGTTAAAAAATAAAATATATCGCAATAAGCATATATTGATTGGTTTGCGCAAAAGTTATAGCATCTACGAAATAGGGGAAATATTTATGCAATTTTTAATATTATTTTTTACTAGTAATGGCGGCGATCTACGATTTATAGCGGGACTGCGACATTGCGGTAGACAGATCAGACTCTTTTTTTGGGACCAGTGACACTTATACAGCGATCAGTGCTATTAAAATGCACTGATTACTGTGTAAATGTCACTGGCAGGGAAGGGGTTAACACTAGGGGGTGATCAAGGTGTTAAATGTGTTCCCTCATGTGTGTTTTTAACTGTGGGGGGTGGGACTGACTGGCGGAGGAGACAGATCGTTGTTCCTAACTACTGTCTCTCTTCCCCTGTCAGAACAGGGATTTGTGTGTTTACATACCCAGATCCTGGTTCTGGCTCTCGTGCCTGCGATCATGGGTGGCCGGCGGACATTGTGGCCACCGGCCACGAGCAACGGGTCCCCCACTGTGCAGCGGGCACGCCTGCTATGGCTCTTACAGGAGCTGACATACAGGTATAGCGATTCACGCAGTGCTGCCAATCTGCAGCAGTAAATGTACGCGAGCTGGTCGGCAAGTGGTTAAAGTGGTTGTATACCCCCCTGGGACATTTTACATATAGGTAAGCCTATAATAAAGCTTACCTGGGGGGCGTGGTCAAGCTGGCGAGCTGAGCGGATGTGTGTGATTGTAGCTCCGCACATACCTGCATCACTTACACTGTTTTACTTTCTCCATCAGCTCATCCCCCCACAGCTATTACCTTTTCTATCAATTGACCCTCCCTTTTTAGATTGTAAGCTCTAATGAGCAGGGCCCTCTGATTCCTCTTGTACCAAATTGTAATGTAACTGGCGCTGGCGCTATATAAAACCTGTATAATAAATTTCCATCTGCCTAACCCTTGTCCTGTACGCCGGAGGACCTTGGAGTATGAGAAGGGGGAAGTCTGTCTCTGGGCGACTAAGTGCCTCAACTCCAAAGGCTCCCCCGCAGCCTCAGGCCCCGTACACACGGCAGAGAACCTCGACGGGCGGAACACATCGTTCTGCCCGTCGAGGTTCTCTGCCGGCCGTCAGAATTGGTGACCCGCCCATCGGGAAAGGCAACCAGCCATTCATCCCGACGGGCCGTCGAGCAAAAAGAGAACCTGTTCTCTATTTGCTCGACGGGTTTCCCAACAGGCGGGGCTCGCCGAGAGCGTACACACGGCCGAGGTTCTCGGCAGAATGCGGCTCCCAGCGAGGTTCTCGCTGGTTTCTGCCGAGAACCTCGGCCGTGTGTACGGGGCTTAAGAAGCAGACTCCCGCGCGTCGAACCAATATGGCGTTGCAGATGGCCCCTACCAAATCGTCTACCCTGGAGGAGGATCGCTTCACAGCCCTCATGCAGGCCATTATCAGCTGCAAAACCACACTGACAGAGAAAATCGATCTTCTGCAGACTGATGTGGGGCTCATGAGGAGAGACATGGTTAGATTAAAAGTAGATAGGATCAAAGTAGAAAAAAAAAAAAAAACATTTAAAAAAAAAAATGAAAACAATTCCAGGTCCAATGGGTTCACAGGGAGCCATGTCCTTCTCCTATGCTAGGCAGAAAAAAACGGAGCTGCCAGATGCAGGGAGAGGGGTTATACCCAGAGGGACCACCCCGGTACTGTACAGTTTAATGTTGTTTTACCACTTTAACATGTTTCTGCCTAGTCCTCTCCTAATAGAAGGCTAATACCCTACCGTCAAGAATATGCTGCTTTATCCGTCAATGAACACAAGAGAAAAAAAAGCTTACCTATATGTACTGAAATATCTCCTAAACGTGCGCCGTTTGGGAGATATTTACCCTGTATTCTGCCGACTATGTCATCGGCGCATGTGCAGTGCCGCTTCTTCCCCAGCGTGTGCCATGACTGGTGGCTCCGGGAGTGACGTCACGCGTAGGGTGACCACTTGTCCCGGATTTCCCGGGACAGTCCGACATTTTGCAGGTCTGTCCCGGGCACATTCATTCCAGGACAATACAGTGTCCCAGAATGAAACTGACACAGCCACCCCCCTCTGCCAATCTTATGCCCTCAAAAAAAGGCTGCCACATTATTGCTTTATTCACCGGCAGTACTTGTCCTGGCTGGGAATGCCTGGAGGAGCACAATCCTGCCCTCTGCTTGTGATTGGAGAGATCATAAATCCCGCCTCTTGTGTCCAATCACTGTGCTGTGATTCGTTACAGCACAAGCTGCATTTTTGGGAAGGGAGGGTAGTTTAGAAATGTGGTCACCCTCAGGGGCGGACTGACCATTGAGTCACTCGGGCACAGCCCAAGGGCCACATGCCACTAGGGGGCCCCATCAGGGTTGCCAGGCTCAGTAAAACCAGAGACAGTATGTAAAAATCTGTGTTTTTTTTACATCTGTCCCTGATATGTCCAAAACCGACATGCTTTTAATGTGAAAATCCTGAGATTTTAGCTGCCCCGCCTCTGCACTGCCTCCTGGCGTAGTGGCCATCAGTAAGACCAGGGGCCCCATAATCTTCTATTGCCCGGGGGCCCCATGAGTTGTCAGTCCACCCTGGTCACCCTAGTCACGCGGCTCTGGCCAGTCCCAGAGCCGGAGGCTGTGGCCCCTGGAAGGAAGAGGGGCGAAGATGGATGCTTCCACCAGCGGGGACATCGTGGACATCACAGGCTTTGTTTGCAGGTAAGTGCCACATAATGGTGCCAATACTAGCCCATTATGCTTTTACTCTGCAGGGGGGAAAAGAGGAAGTAAAACCAGGGTTTACTTCCTCTTTAAAGCCTAACATATGATTTTTCACAGTTTTTTAGATATTTTTGGGAAATGAAGACTGAATTTTGTTCATACCCAGCCTTTCCTTTACTGCTTGCTAATGATCCCACTGGAGCATGTACTTACGAAAGACAGCCATGGCATCGCCTATGTTTTATTTTTATTTATATTCCCAAGCCAAGATTTTTTAGTAACACTTAAAGAAAAAGAGTTATCGCTGATGAAAAAAAATGTCCTTTATTTTTTCAAACTTCATTTTAAAAAATGTGATGGAAAATGATGAACATCAAAAAAAGAGGCTGCTTTTACAGACATTCCTGCTTTTTTGTCTGTTATGATGAATGTGCACTCCATTATAAATGCTCCCCCATTGGTGTGCGGGTTTGACAAATAAAGATCATTTTTTATGCCAATGATTACCATGAATTTTTTTTTGGTCCCAAGTGCGCATTTTAAATGACATTTTTAAAAATGTCATTTTTTTTCACCGCATTTCTTTTATTTGTGATGCTCGCTGTTACTGATGGATTTGTTTCTTCTCGCTGTTACTGATGGATTTGTAACAAATACACTGTTGCAACTTGCAATCTCTTCATTGAATACATCACAGAGTTGAGCCAGAGCCAAAGAAAGGAAGGATCTATAAACTGCTACAAGTCGTGACTTTGTATAGAACAAGCCGAGATCTTTGTAGCTGCAATGAGGGGAAAGGATGTGATATCTAAACTCCGGGGTGCCTGAAGGGTAGAAGAAAACAAGGGGTGATCCAACATTCATCACATAAAAACAACACATCGGCTTTGCATTAAGCCAACCTGAACTCAAAAAGAAAAGATTTATGTAATATGGAGAATTTACTGTCTGTTTCCCATTAGTGCATTTTTCTCCCCCCTTGTCCCATGAAGGGGGTAAGAGGAGATGAAGTTTAATCTGCATTCCGTGATTCTTCCTTTCCCCATCATCAACATGCTAATGACACTTTTTAAATAAAATCTTTCCATTTTCATTATATATTGTTTTTTAGACCAAGTGACATCATCACTAGGTCCCTGTGCTTTTATATGCAATGCAGGCAGATCATGGATGGGGATAGGGGCTGTACATAGCTTCCTGAAGGCATCACAGCACCCTCAGTAGTCCTCACAAGACCCCCTAGCTGTGACAAGCGGTGGGCTGGCTCTTGGAAGGGGTTTTGCAAATATCAAAATCCCTTCATGGGTGGGTCAGTTTGAAGGAGTGCGTTTTTCTGGATAGACCACCCTGAGCCGCCATCATTTAAAGAACTATTGTCCATTTAATCAGTGGTCTCAAAACTGTCTGGATGTGGCCTTGCCTTTATTCACCCATTGGGGCACCATTCCTCCCACTGACACCAACAATGGGTCATTACTCCTGTACCTGATAGCAACAATAGGACACTATTCCTCCCACTGACATGAATGATGGGGCACTATTCCCCCCAATGACACCAACAATGTGGCACTATTCCTTCCACTGACATCAATGATGGGGCACTATTCCCCCCCATTGACACCTACAATGTGGCACTATTCCTCCCACTGACATCAATGATGGGGCACTATCCCCCCATTGACACCTACAATGTGGCACTATTCCTCCCACTGACATCAATGATGGGGCACTATTCCCCCCATTGACACCAACAATGTGGCACTATTTCTCCCACTGACATCAATGATGGGGCACTATTCCCCCATTGACACCTACAATGTGGCACTATTCCTCCCACTGACATCAATGATGGGGCATTATTCCTCCCACTGACACAAACAATGTGACACTATTCCTCCCACTGAGTCTGCCAATTAACATTGCAACCACTTAAGGGTATCCTGGCCTTAACCCTCTCTCCCACAGTTCTGTTTGAGAGAAAATACATCTCATTGCATCCAAGAAGTGTCTGGCGCCCATGAATCTATCTTGCACTACACCCACCATGCCTTGTAACCCACTCTACACAGAAGGATGTCGGCTTTCCCTGACTCTGGAGGTCACAATTAGGCCTCTGTGGACCTGGGACCTCGCTACATTTGGCGCCCAATGTGGGGCAAATGCTTTATCTTGGTAGCCTAGAAGTTACACTATTCCTCCCATTGACAATAATGATAGGGCACTATTCCTCCCACAGAAATAAGTTAGGCCCCTTTCACACTGGGGCGGGAGCCACGGTGGCTGTATAGTGCCGCTAAAAATAGCGGCGCTATATATATCGCCGGAACTGCCGCCGGAATCGGCCGCTAGCGGTGCGGTATTAACCCCCGCTAGCGGCCGATAAAGAGTTAATACCGCCCGCAATGCACCTCTGCAGAGGCGCATTGCGGGCGGTATTGCCGCAGTTTCCCATTGTTTTAAATGGAAAGGAGCGGTGAAGCGGTATACACGCCGTTCCTCTCACCACTCCAAAGATGCTGCTGGCAGGAGATTTTTTTTCTCTCCCTCAGGCTTTCACATTGAGGATGCAGTGCTGGAGTTTTTCAGGCGGTATAACAGCGCTATTTTTAGCGTTGTACCGCCTGAAAAACTCCTCAGTGTGAAAGGGGTCTAATGGCCACTATTCCTCCCACTGACATGAATGATGGGACACTATTCCTTCCCCTAACACCAATGATGGGGCACTATTCCTCCCACTGATACCAATGATGGGGCACTATTCCTCCCACTGTCACCAATGATGGGGCACTACTTCTCCCACTGAGTCTGCCAATTAACCATCGCAACCACTTAAGGGTGTTCTGGCCCTAACCCTCTCTCCCACTGTTCTGTTCAAGAGAAAATAAATCTCTTTGCACCCATGAATCTATCTTGTCGCCCGTACTCTTCAACATATACCTCCGCCCGCTCCTTAAAATCATAAAGGGGCATTATTGACCCCCACTGACATGAATGATGGGACACTATTCCTTCCCCTAACACCAATGATGGGGCACTATTCCTCCCACTGATACCAAAACGACGTTTTGCCCACACACGATCAATTTAAATGACGTTTTAAAAAACAAAGTTTTTTTCCATCGCAAAAAACGACCGTGTGTACGCGGCATAATGCCGCGTACACACGGTCGTTTTTTGCGATAAAAAAAAAACGACGTTTTTTAAAACTTCATTTAAATTGATCGTGTATGGGCAAAACGTCGTTTTTTGTCTTCAAAAAAACGACCAAAAAAAAATTCCAACATGTTTGAATTTTTTGTGTCGTTTTTCAAAACGTCGTTTTTTGTTTCACAAAAAGTCACCGTGTGTAGCAAAAACGTCGTTTAAAACGACGTTTTTCAACCCGCGCATGCCCAGAAGCTAGTTATGAAGTGAGCTTCAATGGAAAAGTGTGGTGAACGTAACCTCGCTTTTTGTGAAAAAAACGATGGTGTGTATGCAAAATTGTCTTTGAAAAGTGACGTTTCAAAAACGTCGTTTTTTACTTCACAGAAAACGTTGTTTTTTTTTCATCGCAAAAAACGACCGTGTGTACGCGGCATTAGGCTGGGTTCACACTTGTGCGGTGTGAATTTCAGCTCTTTTATCTCTGCAGATAGATAAGAGAAGTGTTCAGCAGATTAGCTCCGTTTTTGCTGCGAATTTGGAGACCTGGGAGAAGTTCCGAGTGAGAGGAGAGTGGGGGAGAAATGTATTGACCTGAATGAGAGAAATTCCTGAAGAGAACTGAACACATCTGCGAATCAGCTGCGTACCCATAGAAGATAATGGGACTGAATTCGCACCTGAGCCGCACCGCAAGGCCTCCACAACGCATACGGATTTCCGGCAATGCGCAGTGCGAATGCATCGCACATATGTGAACCAGCCTCATTGAAAACAATGTATTTAGAAATGTTCTGCGTTTTGGATGCGGTTGAAACCGCAACCAATTCGCATAGGTGTGAACCCGGCCTAAAGGAGAATGTAGATTCGCAGGCCAAGAACACCGGTTTAGTCCGGCTCCATTTTTCCTATATGTTAGTCCTATTTCAGCATAGCGCTGACCTTGTGTGTTCTATAAAAATTCTGCTGAGAACTGTTTTTCTTTAACACAGACACACCTTGCTGGCACTGTTTTTATTCCACACTGACAGGCAAAGAATGCTGTGCGTTGTGTATACAGCACACATGAGGGTATAGACACTGTCACTCCCTGCTAGTCTGAATGTCTCTATAAACAGGGGAAAAAAGGAAATTAAAGGAAAGAAAAAAAAAAAAAGTGAAAAAAAGGAAATTAGAGGAAAAAAAAAAAAAAAAACGGGGAAAAAAAAGGGAAAGGACAGGAAAGGTAAACAAATGATAGAGAATGAAAGCAGTGTAAAGGAAAGGGAAAGAAAAATAAAGATGAGTGTAAGGCCGCGTACACACGATCGAATTTGTCCGCTAAAACTGGTCTGTCAGACCGTTTCAGCAGACATCTACAATCGTGTGTATGGGCTAGCGGACATATTTGGCCAGCGGAAATTTTTTAAAACCTGCTTTAACTACTTGCCGACCAGCCGCCGTCATATTACTGCGACAGGTCGGCACTGCTACGCGAGAGCACCTAGCTCTACGTCCTATCTTTTGCGGCCACTAGGGGGCGCGCGCGCGTTCGTTACAGAGCGGGGACCGGGAGCTATGTGTGTAAACACAAAGCTCTCGGTCCTGTCAGCGGGGAAACGCTGATCTCCTGTTCATACAATGTATGAACAGAAGATCAGTGATTTCCCCTAGTGAGGCCACTAGGCTCTCGCAGTTAGAACACACCCAGCAACACACTTAACCCCTTCCCTGCCCCCTAGTGTTAACCCCTTCACTGCCAATGGCATTGTTATAGTAACCCAATGCATTTTTATAGCATTGATCGCTATAAAAATGCCAATGGTCCCAAAAATGTGTCAAAATTGTCCGATGTGTCCGCCATAATATCGCAGTACCAAAAAAAACGCTGATCGCCGCCATTACTAGTAAAAAAGAAATATTAATAAAAATGCCATAAAACGACCACCTTTTTTGTAATGCTATAAATTTTGCGCAAACTAGGACTGTTACTGATCAAATTTTTTGTGTTCGATTAATCGTTTATTTTTTTAATCGATTAGTTGACTAATTTCGATTAATTATAACGCACATACAGATCCAACTACTTAGCTGATCTCCTTGCAGGCTGATTCCCAGTGCAGCTCCAACCACTGGAAAAATGGATAGCAGGATACAAAAAACACACAAAGGCAGCGCTCGATGGGAATAGCATTAAAACTTTTATAGTCTTCAAGTAGGTAACCAAATAAATATTGCACTGGAGATAAAATCGATGTAGCTACATAAACTGTAAAACTGGTGTGCGTAATACTAAACGGTACCAAAAGCAGTCATAAAAATGTAGCTAAGTATGATACTGGTATAAAAATGTGTACAACGATACCACTGCTGAATCCAGATGAGGAGGGGTTAACATCAGTCCATCTGCATGTAGATGTCCCGTGAAGGGAACTATCACAACTCCCAGTGGATGGCTGTAGAATCCCAGGTTGATAGAGTGAAGTGATAGAGGGAAGTGTAAAAGCCCTTGCATGTGGCAGATAGTAAGGTCCCTCCGGCATGCAGATATAAAGGCACAGCAAAGGAGCCCTTCAGATGGACACGGCAAGCCCCGCCGGTGTCCGTGACATCACCAGATCTCCGACGGAACTTCCTGAAGGTCCAGAAGCCGGCAGAGAGGTGACTACCAATCAAAAGAATTTTAATCGATCAAAAAGATTTTGAGCGATCAAAAAAATTAAAGATTAATCGATTAATTAAAAGTTAATTTGAACAGCCCTAGCGCAAACCAATCAATAAACGCTAATTGCGATTTTTTTTTTTACGAAAAATATGTAGAATACGTATCGGCCTAAACTGAGGAAAAAAATGTTTTTTTAGATATTTTTTGGGGATATTTATTACAGCAAAATTTAAAAAATATTGCATTATTTTTTTTAAATAGTGGCTCTATTTTTGTTTATAGCGCAAAAAATAAAAACCGCAGAGATGATCAAATACCACCAAAAGAAAGCTCTATTTGTGGAAAAAAAAGGATGGCAATTTTGTTTGGGAGCCACGTCGCACGACCGCGCAATTGTCAGTTAAAGCGACGCAGTGCCGAATCACAAAAAGTGCTCTGGTCAGGAAGGGGGTAAATCCTTCCGGGGCTGAAGTGGTTAAAATTTGTCCGCCGGAGACATGTCCGTCGGATATGTCCGCTGGTTAGTACACTCACCAGCGGACATATCTTCCCGCACATGAATTTGACACATGCGGGGAAGTATTTTTCTTCCTGGTTCGGTGACGTGGCGGCGTCAACGTCACCGCCACGTCACCGCACTGTCTGCCGGCGGGGATTTTGATCCGATGGTGTGTACACACCGCCGGACGAAAATCCTGAGGAGACATGTCCGATGAAAACGGTCCGCGTACCGTTTCCATCGGACATGTCCCTCTGTGTGTATGCGCATGGGCGTCTGCTCCATAGGGCAAGGGAGGGCCCTTGCCCCCCCCTAGAAACAAGTGCCATGATCCTCTCCGGGCAGGAAGCAAGGCGGCGGCACAGTGAAAGAAATTAGAGCCGCTCTCTCCCTCTTCTAGCTCCGCTGACAGAGAGGGGGATGTAGGTGATATACAGCCCAGAACAGGGGCAGACCATCCAGAGAGGGGGGCCATCAGCACATCTTTCACTGTGAAACCGCAGCAGCGGTGGCATTGTAATGAATACACTGTGTGCCTTCTGTGTGTTCAGGATTCAATGCTCCTTTCTTTCCCCCCCCCTCCTCCCTCCAGTCTCGTGCTGTGCGGTGTCCCTGTTATCTCTGACTCCCCCTCCAATCAGCAGTGCGGTGTGCTGTGAGACCTGGGAGGCGGAGCTCACTGTAGCTCCTGTCGGGCGTGCCAGAGGAAGGGAGGAGGTGAGTGAGATAAACGAGTTTCCTAGTGTGGATAGCAGTAGTGCAAACTTTCATGGAGTTTTTTTCTCAGGAGAAGAATCAGAGGAGATAGTGAGTGTGAGGCGGCGTACACACGGCAGGGAATCTCGACGGGCAGAACACATCGTTCCGCCCGTCGAGGTTCCCTGCCGGCCGTCGAAATCGGCGACCCGCCCGTCGGGAATGGCAACCAGCCATTCTTCCGGGCGGGCCGTCGAGGAAATAGAGAGCGTGCTCTCTATTTCGGCTCGACGGGCTTCCCGACGGGAAGCTCGCCGAGAGCGTACACACGGCCGAGGTCCTCGCTGGAATGTGCATTCCAGCGAGGTTCTCGCTGGTTTTCAGCGAGAACCTCGGCCGTGTGTACGCCGCCTGAGTGTGAGTGTGGGGGGAGGGAGGGGGGGGTGAGGTCTGCAGCAGCCCGATCACATGTGACAGATCACTTCACACTTCATGAACAGTCTGTGCAAACATCATCCAATCCAATTGTTCAGACTGGATAATGTGGGGTCATTTATAGCCATTCATGTAACCTGTGTGTGTGTATGTGGTGAGTTCACACTTCTAATTGCACAGACTCAGAGCCTGGATACATGTACAATCAGAAGTGTGAACTCACCACATACACACCCACAGGGTACATGAATGGCTATAAATGACCCCACATTATCCAGTCTGAACAATTGGATTGGATGCAGAGTGCTAGAAGCTGAATTACATAGATCTATACTTACATCTAGTACTGTTGTGTGATTCATTGTTGTAAATGTTTTTAGTGGATGAGGTTTTTTTTATACATCGCTATCTGACCACTTCTCAGCCCCCAACTCCCCCCAGCTTGCATCACCCCCAGATCACGTCATACAGACATCACTCCGAGCTGCTTCCTAACCCCCCCCCCCCCCAGCCGAGGGACATCATTCCATGGTCACTTTCCTTCCCTTATCTTCCCAACATCAAGAAATCCCTCCCCATACTGCCACCGCCATACCCTCTGACCTCCTCTCCTGTACTAACTGCACCAATCTTACCTTCCGCACTCCTCTCCTGTACTAACTGCGCCCATCATACCCTCCAAACTCCTCTCCTGTACTAACTGCAGCCATCATACCCTCTGCACTCCTCTCCCGTACTAACTGCACCCATCATACCCTCTGCACTCCTCTCCAATACTAACTGCACCCATCATACCCTCTGCACTCCTCTCCCGTACTAACTGCACCCATCATACCCTCTGCACTCCTCTCCTGTACATACTGCCCCATCATACCCTCTGCACTCCTCCTCTCCTGTACATACTACCCCATCATACCCTCTGCACTCCTCCTCTCCTGTACATACTACCCCATCATACCCTCTGCACTCCTCCTCTCCTGTACATACTGCCCCCGTCATACCCTCTGCACTCCTCCTCTCCTGTACATACTGCCCCCGTCATACCCTCTGCACTCCTCCTCTCCTGTACATACTGCCCCCATCATACCCTCTGCACTCCTCCTCTCCTGTACATACTGCCCCCATTATATCCTCTGCTTTCCTCCTCTCCTGTACATACTGCCCCATCATACCCTCTGCACTCCTCCTCTCCTGTACATACTGCCCCCATCATACCCTATGTACACCTCTCCTGTACATACTACCCCGTCATACCCTCTGCACTCCTCCTCTCCTGTACATACTGCCCCGTCATACCCTCTGCACTCCTCTCCTGTACATACTGCCCCCATCATACCCTCTGCACTCCTCTCCTGTACATACTGCCCCCATCATACCCTCTGCACTCCTCTCCTGTACATACTGCCCCATCATACCCTCTGCACTTCTCTTCTGCAGAACCCTGTGCATTCAAATGTAATTGGGAACTCTGGATTCAGATCTAAAGGAGAACAAAGTTGACTCTGATATAAAGGGGGACTTTTGTGATTAACTTCTTATGATTAGAAATTTTATTTAATCACAGTATATACTACATAAAAAAATAAAAATTAGCTGTGCATTGCTTTGTACAGAGGTAATGAATTTAATGTACTACAAAAATAATTATATATATATTGGTGTGCGCTGCTAATGTGTTCGGGTTTGGCTTGACGAAAAGGTGGCAACAATAAGTGCAGACAGCCTGCGGCTCTCCTCTCCCTGTCTCTCCCTCTCTCTGATAAATGGAGCCGCGGCGCTGTGACAGGAAGAGGAGAGCCGCTGGCTGTCTGCAATGTATATCTCCCCCGATCGCCCCCCTCCCCCTCCCCCTCTCTGTCAGCTGGACGCCCCCCCCCCCTGAAATCTAACAGGGTATGTTGGGCAGCTGGGTGGGCTGGTGAGGGAGCGGGTGGCTCGGTGGGCAGGTGACATAGGTCCAGTGATGCAGGGTGCTGTGTAATGTAAAGGGGACTAGTGATGCAGGGTGCTGTGTAATGTAAAGGGGTGCAGAGGTGCAGGGTGCTGTGTAATGTAAAGGGGGCCAGAGGTGCAGTTGTGGAGAGGGGTACACAGTAGGGACGAAGAGATATTGAAAGATGCAGGGTGCACAGTGGGGTGTTTTTACATTTTAACTTCTTTATGCGACTGTATCGCCGCAGCCAAAGCGCCCCCCACTGAAAAAATTTCAGCGGACGCCCATGTGTATGCGGCCTAAGAATGGAAAAAAAGGAAAATGAAGAAAAGAAAGGCAAAAGAGAGGAAGATAAATAAAAGTGCGGGAAAAAGATAAAGTGAAGGAAAAGAAAAAGGAGTGAAAGGAAATGTAAAGAAAAAAAATGGAGGACTCGCAGCCACCCACTTATGGTTTGAAAGTGTAAACTACCAGTCATTGACTATGCTAAGGCCATGATGGGCCTCTGGGGTACCCCCCCCTTTTTTTTTTCCTTTTTCTGTACTTTCCCTCCCCTTGTTTTACAAATCCCTTTTACCCCTCATCTCCTTCTCCAACTTCTCTCTTTTATGGTCTTATCTTCTTTTTTTGCCATTCTCCCTGCAATACAGACCCCCCTCCTTCCTTCTTGGGCAGTATAGAAAAAGCAGCTGTAGTATTCAGAATACAGTAGATTCACAATTTCCAACGAATTTCCATAAGCTTTATTGAGATTCTTTTTAAATGGGCCAACATTCCTTTTATAATTTTGAGCACGGTTCGACAAATGCCCAGCTTATTCTCAGACAAGCAATTCCTATTGCCTGATGCTCTGGACCTGATGTTCCAGGAGCCAGGTAGCTGGTTACCAACCGTTTGGTCGGATAGTTCTGGGAGGACGTCTATTGAAAAATGCCTGCCGCTAGGTCGACTAGAAATTGCATCCTGGCATCTGGGCTTTTGTCAGCTCATTGCCAGGTGAGCAAGTAGTATTTCCTAATGCCCCCCAGAACTGCAGTTCCGGGCTCCAGGCAGCTGGTTACCAACTGCTTGGTTGGCTAGTTCTGGGCACTACGCCTATTGACATCCTCTCAGAACCTCACATGCCCCAGGGGCATGTTCTGTGATCGTTGGGTCCTTTGGACACAGCTGATCACAGATCAAGGTAAAGAGCCAATCACATCGGAGCTTTGCCATGTCATCAGCTATATCCAACTCCAAACAGACTGTTACAGCATGAGGAAAGGATAGCCAGCAATCGGCACATCTGAGAGGCACTGATTATCAGTGCAGCCTGTCAGTGCCGTCCTCCGGTGCCCATCAATAACACCTATCAGTGCCCATCAATGCCGCCCATCAGTGCCACCTATCAGTGCCCATCAGTGAAGAGGAAAAGTTACTTATTTACAAAAAAAATTAAAATATGTATTTTTTTTAAAACTTTTTCTGGCTTTTTTTATTTGTTTAGCAAAAAAAATTGAAAAAAACTGTGGTGATTAAAGCGGAGGTCCACACAAAAAGTGAACCTCCACTTTTCAAACCCCCCCCCCCTCCGGTGTCACATTTGCCACCTTTCAGGGGGAAGGGGGTGCAGATATATGCAGATATGTATAATACAGGTATTTGCACCCACTTCCGGGAATAGACTCCAGCGGGAGTCACGCCCCTTGCCCACCCCCCACTGCCTTCTGGGAAACACACTGGTCCCAGGAGACAGCAGGGACCAGTGAGGACACGCCGCGCGACTCACGAATGCGCAGTAGGGAACCGGGCAGTGAAGACGCAACGCTTCACTTCCCGACTCCCTCATCGAGGATGGCGGCGGAGGGCAGCCGAGAGACGAGCGATTGCTCGGCTTCGGCTGCCGACATCGCGGGCACCCTAAACAGGTAAGTGTCCATTTATTAAAAGTCAGCAGCTGCAGTATTTGTAGCTGCTGGTTTTTAATATTTGTTTTTAGGTGGACCTCCGCTTTAAATACCACCAAAATTAAGCTTTATTTGTGTGGGGAACAAGTGATTATAATTTATTTTGAATACAGTGTTGCATGACCGCGCAATTGTCATTTAAAGTGTGACAGCGCTGAAGGCTTAAAATTGGAATGGGCAGGAAAGGGGTAAAAGTGTCCACTAGACAAGTAGTTAAAATCTAAAAAGAACAACAAAAAAGTTTAGCTCTGCTGCTTACCCGTAGGAAAGCTAAAGTTATCTTTTCTTCTTCACATACCGACACCTCTGTGTATTCTCCGTGTGCAAACCTGTGTCATCCATCCGTTAAGATACACATCAGGGCTACATAAGAGGAGGGTTTTGTTGATGAAAATAAAGCTTTGTTTGTTAAAAACCCCAAAAACTGGCTCCTAAGTTGTTTAGCTGGCTCCTAGATTCAACGCAAAACTGTCAAGCCCTGATTTTGAGTATCGCTCGGTTCAATATCCCCTACGGTCTTACCGACTTCATTATCCATTACTAGACGCACAAAGCATGCCTCGCTTTCCTACCGGGGAGAGTTTTCAAATGTTACTGATTCATTTACTCCCTAAGGGGTGAAGACATTTCTGATGATGTTTATATACAAATGTTACTATATTATGTATAAGTACAGTATCATGCTCAACCTCATTACTTCTAAATAAAAATAAATTAAATGAAAAAAAAGGGAGGACAAGGAAAATAAAGGAAATAGATTGAAAGGAAAGGAAAAAAACAATAAGAGAAAAAATGGTAAGAAAAGGAAAAATTGGAAAATAAATTAAATTTAAATTTTTCCTATCCATACTTACCTCAATTGATGCTGCATCTGTCCCCCAGCGTCCTTGCACTGAGAACCGAGCCACCGAACACCACAGATGACTTGGTTCTCACTCCTCCCCGAGCAGAGCAATGCTGACTGTCCATCAGCATCGCTTCTGCTATACTTCTCAGCTCTCATTGGAGCGCTGAGCAGTGGAGAGCCGGGGAGCAGCCGTCTCAGCGGCTCACTGAGAGGCTGAGACTGCCATCAATCAAGGCAGCTGGGGGATCCCAACTTGGAAGTCAAGATGACACACTGCCCCGACTGATGGCAGTGACGTCATCAAAGAGCGGATTTCAGACCGCTCTCCGCTGATAACGGGTCACAGGGGTGCAAAACAAATTGCACTCCCTTGACCCAGAGGCAAAGCCCAGCCTAAAAAGCTCAGGCTGGACTTCTCCTTTAATGAAAGAGTAAAGGAGTGGAGAGGAGGGTGAAGGGAAGTATAGAAAAGGGAAGTAAATGAAAATAAGTTAAAAGGAAAGATAAAGAAAAGAAAAAGGAAAATGACAATTAAGAAAGAAAGAAAAGTAAAGGAAAATGAGAAGGAAATTAAAGAAATTGAAAATGAAAAGAAAAGTAAAAAAAAAAAACAGTGAGAGAATTGGAGAGGAACGAAAAAGGAGAAAAAAAGATGAAAAAAAGATGAAAGAAAAGAAATATAAAGAAATGAAAAAGATAGACAAGAAGAAAGAGAAGAAAATATCAACAAAAAGAAAAGAGAAGAAAAGAGATAAGGAAATAGAAAAGAGATAAGAAAAAATAGAAAGAAGTATGGAGGATGGGAAAGGAAATGATAGAGAAGTAGAGAGGAGGGAAACGGAGCAAAGGAGGAAAAAGAAAAGGGAAGAAGAGAATAGAAGAGGAGATGAGAGGGGAGGGTAGGCAAAGAAAGGAAAGGTGAAAAGGAAAGAACTAATGGAGGAAGGAAGGATGGATGGTCTATACACTGAATGGAGTAAATTTTAGTTTCCTCTTGAGAATTAGAGGCTCATAATGGCCCGGAGGAATCCAGACTGCAATTCTGGACTTTACATTCAATTGTTTAATGGGTGGTACTGGCTACGTCTGGGGGCCCTCACCAGGCCTTGGGAAGCAAACAACTCTCTTTAACAACTAAATTCATTCTGTCCTACATTATGTGAAACTGAGCAAATCATTTTTTGGTCTGTTGCACTTTCTAAAAGTCTTTAGAACAAAGTGAAAGATCATTACACATAATAATGGAGCTTCAGTTTAAAACTTTACATTTATAAAAAGGTTGGCACAATTGGCAAAGCACATTTTTAGCGATATGAAGAATGATTTCGTATAATAAAATCTGTGATCCAAGTGCTTCTAAATAACTGATGTGTTTTGTACAGGCATTTGCTCAAAGATGTCCCAGAATATTTTTTTTAATAATATTTTAAGTCACCCAGCCGGACACGTACAGTACTATAACGTAGCGGTAAACATTACAGTGTATCTCTGGTCACAATGTAAAATCATATATAAACTTCAACATTGTACTTCAATTTTTCTAGCCTATGCCTATATATCTGAAACTTACTTTGGGAAGATTTCTTATGATACTTATCACCATCTAGTGGTAAAATGCTGTACCTGCAGTTTTAAACCAATTGAACGCATTTGAACATCACAGGAAATAGCCTAATAAGTACTGATGTTTGCCCCATTTGCAGGGAACAAATGTGCCTCTGGTAATACAGTGGAGATTATTTCATATTTTTTATTTTTAGTGCAACTTCAAGTTTTTTCCTTTATGTATTTAGTGTGTGTGTAACACATAGTGGTTGCAGCTTTTAGTTTGTTTGTGTTTTTAGCGCGGTATTTCTTTGCATTATTCTTAATAAAGTGGAGAGGCAATAGAGCTGGAGTAGGATGAATATTTGTGGTTCTCTTTAGCCAAGCGCTAGGAGTTTTGCTACCAATGGTGCATGCTGGGGAAGGATGTAGCTATTCCGGTTAACTTTGAGGAGAGAGTATTTCTCCCTAAGGGTTAGACCTGCGGAAGGAGTGCTTTCAGTGTTGTTAGCGTCCTAGGCCTGCTTCCTAAGGATGATCTACATGTATTTGAAGGTCAGGCCTGGGCCATGGTCTGGAGTTGTTTTGCCTAGAATAATAGAAGCTAGTCTCAAGCTGGAGTACCAAGGGGAAGACTCTCTACTGGAGAAGGTGTCCTGATTAGTTGTGAGCAGCCAGAGCCTCACAGAGGACTTGTAACTGAACACTCATCATCCAATGTACTGCTAAATTACTGAAATGCAGGTCTTGGGTTAAATGCTCTGATTCTGTAAAGATAGAAGTGGAGACTAGCATCTGTGCCGAACTGTGCTCTTGGTATTTGATGTACTAAACTCTCTTTCCTTTTGATCAATTGCTGCCAAATAAATTTCAGCCCTGGGGCGAAGTGTTTGCCTGCCCTGCCTGCCAATGTGCCTCTTTGGTCAGGATGGTTCTTCATAAGGCCCTCAAAGGACCCTGATAGACATGTCCTTTTGTCCCCATCTGGATCTTTGCATTGGCTTCCATCTCCCCATCTTGTTCTTTCATTATTTAGAATTACTCTACTAGTTCCCACTCTCTTGTTTAGTGCTTTAGGTATCCGATGCCATAAACCTTTTCTCCTTTTGACCAATTACTGAAAAAAGTATCCCAATTTATTTGTCAAACATCTTTCGCAGGGGTCAAGTCCTGGGGAAAAAAGTGTGGGAACTCCCACCCAAGATCCACTCCCCAACCAAAAAAAAAAAAAATGATACGCTCATATGCATAATTGCTAAACGCATGTTTTTTTTTTTTTGAAAAAATAAGGTCTTTCTAAATCCCACGATAACTCGCGGCAGACCTCCGCAATGTCTCTTTGGAACAATGACAAAAGCTCCCAGGAGACATTGTGGCATCGAGGAAGTGACGGAATACCCACCCACTACCCGATGAATCCATATACAGGAAGCGGCCAGTAACATAAAGGATTACTATGGTTCGCCTGCCCCTGACAGTGACTCGAGCTGGGCATCGCCTTTTATTGAAGGATTGGCTCAGACGACTCGGCTGCTATCGGCTGCTCTAGCCCTGCAATGGGAACTGAGTTCCTGCTGTGAAAAAAGTGCAGGAACTCTGTTCCCACGCGTTCCCGCAGGACTTGAGCCCTGATCTTTCGCTTTGGTCTCAGTTCTGGGGTGAAATCTTGGCCTGCCCCATCTTTGGGGATTCCTAATGTGCTTCTGGAGTCAAGAGGGTTCTACATAAGGCCCAAAAGGAACCCTGGAGACATGTCCTTGTGTCCCCATGTGGGCCAGTTCATTGGCTTTCCCTTTCTTGTTGCTCCATTATTTCCCATTGCGCTACTAGTTTCCCTCTCTTTTACGTGCTCTAGGTAGCTGATGCCTTGAACCCTATGTCCCTTTGTCCCCATCTGGGTTTTTTCATTGGCTTTGATCTCCCCATCTCCCCAACCTTATCTCCCATTGATCAATTACTGTAATGTAATGTGTTACATCCCTCAACTTTAGCCATGAACTCAACTAGGAACCCTGTCTCTGTGGATTCCTAATGTGCCTCTGGGGTCAGGGGGTTTTCCATAATTCCGATTCAGAACACATTATTAATCCCAAAGGGAATTTTTTTTTTCAGATTCAGAATACAAATAAGGCCCACAAAGAACCCTGGAGACATGTCCTTGTGTTCCCATGTGGGCTTCTTCATTGGCTTCCCTCTCCCTTTTTATTGTTCCATTATTTCCCATTACCGTACTAGTTCCCCTCTTACCTAGTCACCTTATAATGTCTTTGAAAATGTTCAAACTTGTTGTTTGCAAAGATTTTTTTTTTTTTTTTTTTAAGTGTGATGAATATGATGAATTTGCTCTTACTTCATGTAAAAGAAAAGAAAAAACAACGTATAGGACAAGTAGACTGTCTTCTCAGATGCCGGAATTTAAATTGGTTTATGTAAAACTTTACATAGTCCCCCCCCCCATCCGATGAACATTGCATACATAACTTGAACAGAATCCCAAACTACTACATCATAAATCACATTCTATATTGTCAAAGTCTGCTAGAGGAAGAGCAGAGTGAAACCAGATGCATAAAAGAACACTCAGTAATCAAATGAATGAATTACATAATAGCATAATAGCTCTTTGCGGTCAGCCCAAAGGCAGAGAAAGAAAGTTTCATGCAAAATTTAAAATATAGAAAATAGATCAGCCATCATGGTGAAGCAAGTAACACAGACAATGGTATACTGCTCTAAAGCTGTGCATGGACATTTGGCTCAGATAGGCCACGTACACACGATCGGTCAAAACGGATGAAAACGGACTGAAGGACAGTTTCATCGGTCCAAACCGATCACGTGTGGGCCCCATCGGTCAGTTATCCTTCGGTCAAAAAAAAGAGAACTTGCTTTAAAATTTGACAGATGGACGCCTGAACGATGGGTCAAAACTGATCGTTAGTATGTAAAAGCATCGGTTAAAAGGTCGCACATGCTCAGAATCAAGTCGACGCATGCTTGGAAGCATTGAACTACGTTTTTTTCAGCATGTCGTTGTGTTAAAACACGTAAATGTCACTGCGTTCTAACACGATTGTTTTTTTAACCGATGGTGTGTAGGCACATCAGACCATCAGTCAGCTTCATCGGTCAACCGATGAAAACGGTCTTTCGGACCGTTCTCATCGGATTGGACTGATCGTGTGTATGCGGCCTAACAGAGGTAGCAAGTTCTATTGGACCCATGGCCAAAAGAAACAAGCTCGGACATCAGTGTATTGTCCTGTCCATGTGTATCCTTCTTTTGTTTTCTTCCATTCAATTTATACAGCACTTTAAAATCTTCTGAAGAAGCTTATTTGAAGCGAAACATGTAGAGCGGCAGTGTCTGCATCTGTATATTAATTGATCCAATAGTACAACAAGGAATGTTTTTTTAATTCAAATGTTAATACAATTTAAATTTTTTCATAAAATCAAGTTATTCATTTTGACACCTTAAGGCCCCTTTTACACTGAGGAGTTTTTCTGGTGGTTTAGCGCTAAAAATAGCACCAAAATACTCCTTGCCTGCACACTGAGGCGATGCGCTGGCGGGACCGCTCCAAAAGTCCTGCCAGCAGCAGAGGAGCAGTGTGTTTATCGCTCCTTCACCGCTTCTTCCCATTGAAAGCAATGGGCACCGCAGTAATACCACCAGCAATGGGTCTCTGCAGAGGCGCATTGCCGGCGGTATTAACCCTTTTTTGCCCGTTAGCAGGGGTTAATACTGCACCAATAGTGGCCGAATACTACCGCAATTCCGTGGCAATTCCGACGGTATAGCGGTGCTATACCGCCACCACACATCGAGCCCCAATGTGAAAGGGGCCTAAAAGTCCCGTAGTTTTCCTTTTTTTCATGGATTATTTTTTTGGTTGTTTTAAGCTGATCTGAGTAGCTGCTATTGTTGATTTTTTTATGTTTGGTGTATGTCTGGGTTTTCTAAAGTGTGACTGTAACTTTAAGGAGCAGGGAGCAGCCCAGTGCCTTAGTGGTTAGTGCCTTGCAGCACTGGTTTTTGGTACTCAGCCAGGACAAAATCTGCTTAGAGTTTGAATGTTCTCCCTGTGCTTGCATGTGTTCCCTTTGGTTTCTTCCCATACTCCAAAGACATACTGGTAGGTTAATTGGCTTTTGCCTCAGATGGTCCTACTATATACACTCACCAGCGTACTACGTAAACTATGTAAAATTCGACGGCTGTTCCGACGTCCATACCTTAGCATGACTTACCCCTGCTATATGAGGGGTAACTTTACGCCGGACGTAAGCCTTACGTAAACGGCGTATATGGCGCAAGGATGTTCGTGAATAGGCGTATCTCAGTCATTTACATATTCGGCGCGTAAATCAATGGAAGCGCCCCTTGCGGCCAGCGTAAATATGCGCCCAAGATACGACGGCGTAGTTCACTTACGTCGGTCGTATAAAGCCAAATTTTAGGCGTATCTTGTATTAAGAATCAGGCGCATAGATACGACGGCGCATCTGTGCACTTACGGGGGTAGATTCACATAGATCAGCGGATCTTTAGATCTGCGTAATCTATCTTTTTTACGATCCGCCAGCGCCAGTTTTTGAGGCAAGTGCTGTATTCAGAAAGCACTTGCCTCGAAAGTTGCGCCAGGCGGCTCGTAAATCCCCCGGAGGAATTCAAATTCCGCGGGTAGGGGGAGTTTACCTATTTAAATCAGGTGCGTCCCCATGCTGATCATACTGCGCATGCGTCGCCGGCTAAATTTCCCAGCGTGCATTGCTCCAAATGACGTTGCTAGGACGTCATTGGTTTCAGCGTGAGCGTAACTTGCGTCCAGCTCTTTTCTGAATCGACGTACACAAACGACGTAAAAATTTAAAAACTCGGCGCGGGAACGACGGCCATACTTATAGTATACGCCGCACTTACCCCTGCTATAGTATAGCAGGGGTAACTATCCGCCGGAAAAAGCCGAACGCAAACGACGTAAAAAAAAAGCGACGGGCGGGCGTTTGTTTCTGAATAGGCGGATCTCCTCATTTGCATATTTGTCGCGTATAAAAACGGAAGCGCTACCTAGCGGCCAGCGGGAGATTGCAGCCTAAGATCCGACAATGTAAGTCGGATCTTAGGGAGATCTATGCGGAACCTGATTCGATAAATCAGCTGCATAGATCCGACCGTCGTATCTCTATATTAATCTACCCCACGCTGCATATCTCAAGATACATCAGCGTAAGTGTTTCTTGAATCCGGCCCTATATGTCTGGAGTTTAGCTTTAAACATATTAAAAAAATCAATCACATGTAAGTGAGCCTTGGGTTATTGCCGGTAATATGCCGATAATATCTATAACCTTTCTTGTCACGGTCTTTGTCATTGTTATGTTATGGAAAATATTTCTTGAGTGATGGTGTCACATTCCGTAGATGTTATGTATACTTGGTAGAATATTGATTGCTCGTGTCCCACATGTTCATTATACGGGCTGATGATTGGGAATCCCTCGAATGATTGTCTGCATCCCTGGACCACTCTGTAACACACAGCGGGAATCATTCTAGATTAGGCCACTAAATAGTCTCAGGTGGGCACTTATTCCCATTCTGTGTTGTATATGATCCTGTTTTGCTTTCAAAGAAGAGCCACTTCCACTTTTTTAACAAAATTTTTACGGAAATATCTGAATTACGAAAACCCGTTTAACAAATTTTTCCAGATATACGTAAATTTGACTATTCAAAAATTCGTAAATTCATAAATTTGAAAAATTAATAAATTTGTAATATTTGTATATTCGAAAATTTGTAAATTCAAAAATTTGTAAAATTCATAAATCCGGAAATTCGGAAATACGAAAATCCTAAAATCTGAAATAATAACTAACTAATAATAACTTAAACTTTACTAACTATTAAATTATAGGTATTGGAATTTCTTTTAAAATTTGGCTGTGAACATAACGAATACAAATTTACCGTATTTGCCGGCGTATAAGACGACCAAAAAAATGCATCCAAAGTTGGGGGTTGTCTTATACGCCGGATCTGTCTCCGTCAGGCTGCGGGCATCCATGATTTAAAAGCCGCGCCTCCTCCTCAGACTGTTCCTTGATTAGCGGAACACTCATTTTCCCAGCGGGGCCTCTGTTCAGTGTTCCGCCAATCACGGATGCCTTCTCATCCTCGGACGAGAGGACATCCATGATAGGCGGAACACTGAACAAAGGCCCTGCTGGGAAAATTAGCGTTCCGCCAATCAAGGAACAGTCTGAATAGGAGGCGCGGCTTTTGAATCATGGATGCCCGCAGCCTGGAAGCCAAAATGTGAACGTTAGGTAGGGAGATCGTCTTAGCTAGCACAGTGGAGGTATGTGGAGGCACAGTGGAGGCATGTGGTGGCAGAGTGGAGGCATGTGGTGGCACAGTGGAGGCATGTGATGGCACAGTGGAGGCATGTGGTGGCACAGTGGAGGCATGTGGTGGCACAGTGGAGGCATGTAGTGGCACAGTGGAGGCATGTGATGGCACAGTGTTTGGCACAGTGGAGGCATGTGATGGTACAGTGGAGGCATGTGATGGCACAGTGGAGGCATGTGATGGTACAGTGGAGGCATGTGATGGCACAGTGGAGGCATGTAATGGCACAGTGGAGGCATGTGGTGGCACAGTGGAGGCATGTGGTGGCACAGTGGAGGCATGTGGTGGCACAGTGGAGGCATGTGATGGCACAGTGTTTGGCACAGTGGAGGCATGTGATGGTACAGTGGAGGCATGTGATGGTACAGTGGAGGCATGTGATGGCACAGTGGAGGCATGTAATGGCACAGTGGAGGCATGTAATGTAATGTAATTGCACAGTGAGATCTGAAAAAAGCCTGTTCCTGTCAGCGGTTGTTCTGGCTACCCCTCAGCTTCCAGACAGACTAGTAGGAAGGGGGTAGTCTTATACGACAAGTATATCCCAAAACCAAATTTTTTCCTGGAAAAATAGGGGGTCGTCTTATACGCCAGCAATTACGGTATTCCAAATTCCAAATGATCAGAAATAACGAATGCTGTATGAATTAATAATAAATAACAATAATAATAATAAAAACTTTTTGCTATCATTAATATTATTATTTATTATTATTTTGTTCCGTTCCAATTGTTCAGATGCAGCATTTGTTATTTCAGGCTCACTGATTCTTCAAGAAGTCTGCTCTAAGATACAAGTTAGATATTGGGCACCTGATTTTATAGGAATTTCAGTTTTGGTGAATAGCTCTACAAGGGTTATATACATCTAGGGATTCAGACACTGCAGCTTATGTCTTAAGAACACTGATACCAGGTGATTATAATGATCCAGACCCTCCAATTCAGAATCAGTCTGTTCAGTACATGGGGAAACAAATGGCTATTTCTTTAGAGAAACAAAATGGAGGAATCTGCTACCTGGTTTGTAAAAACCCCCATCATTTAGAGGAGATTGGTGTTTTTACTTTGTTAACAAAGGTGGAGTTACTCTTTAACTACCTCCTATCCTGCCTATTGCAAAAAAAAAACATAGGGGGGGGGGGGGCATTGTTATCCTAGGAGGATGTCATATGATGTCCTCCCATTCATGCGCCACTTGTGCACCCTAGAGGTGACACATGTCCTTGTACTGGGTCGCTGTACGCAGCCCTGGTACCAGGTGATTGCTGTGACTAATCACAATGATCACATGTCTGGTGTCAACGATAGCTTTCGTTCACAGCCATTGTTTTACTACTGTGATCTCTGTGATTGGTCACAGTAATCACATGGTACAGGGGATAATCACAGTACTTGTACCGTATTATAGCTGTGGCCAATGAAACCTTTGAACAGTGTTAGAGAATGCTTATTACAGTGATAATATGATCACCTCCCCAAAGTAGTAAAGTGGCATTATGGTATCACTGTACTGCTCTGGTCACAGTACGTAAAAATAAATAACATAAAAAAGAATTATATATAAAAATTGTATACATTTAATTTAGGTACAGTGTTGCATGATCACGCAATTACTAGTTATAGTAGTACAGTGCTGAATAGTAAACAATGGCCTGGCCATGAAGGGGGTAAAACCTTCTGGAAGTCCAGTGGTTAATACCGATTTAGAAGTGTAGTAAAGGTTTTGTTTAGGTCCGTTCTGCATGTTTCTATAGTCCTGTTTTATAATTTTTGTGTATATTGTGTATTATCTATCCTGACTGAAATGAAAACTTGCCGACATTACTAACAAATGTTTCCAAAGCAGGGGCGGACTGACCATTGAGGCTATCGGGCACTGCCCGAGGGCCCTATGCCACTAGGGGGCCGAAATCAGGGTTGCCAGGCTCAGTAAAACTAGGGACTGTATGTAAAAATCTGTGTTTTTTTTTTTTTACCTCTGTCCCTGATATGTCCGAAACTGACATGCTTTTGATGTAAAAATCCTGAGATTTTAGCTGCCCCTCCTCTGCACTGCCTCCTGGCATGGTGGCCATCTGTAAGCCCGGGGGCCCCATAACCTTCTATCGCCCGGGGGCCCCATGGATGTCAGTCTGCCCCTGTTCCAAAGCGTGTGGAATTGTTTTCAGTGTAGCTTGAAATATTTTCCATTGTGTGCTGTAAACTTGCGATGATTGAAAGTGATATAGTCGCATACAAACTGGAGGATTAGCTGTTTGTATGCTGCTGGAAACACCAGCCCCTGAACTGTCATCATCCGGGACCAGTCAGGGTAGATGAGTGAACAGTGACAGTGCCGGCCATTGATTTGTACAGAGAATGCAAATTTGGTAAAGCAACTGCTGGCCGCAACGATCGATAGATAGATAGATAGATAGACAGACAGACAGACAGACAGACAGACAGACAGACAGACAGACAGACAGACAGACAGACAGACAGACAGACAGACAGATAGATAGATAAATAGATAGATAGATACATGTAATATGATACTCAGAGACATCTAGTGGCCAAATGTTGTATTTTCCATTTTAAATCAATGAAAAACATTCGACCAGCACAAGAAATAGCCTAATAATTTTTTTAACCCATTTGCTGAGAACGAATGTACATGGACTTTTTTGTCTTGGTGAATTGCTATGCTAATTTTTTTTTTTTGGTGTTCTCTATTTAATTATACCCTAGTTCAAGTCTTGGCTAAATGTCCCCTGTTCCACATCCATATTTGTGCTTGTTATTTTCTTGCGGCCTTTGTGATATTTCAGCAGTCTATAAAAATATTTGATGTAATGGAGCACACATGTTTCTGCTTTGCCTGCTTTATTTTGGTTTCCCCCTGCGCTGTTTTGTGAAATGACGGTTTCGTGACTGTATTGGGGATGACAGTCAGGACACGGTAGCAGTCGGCTGAAGAGCGGATGATATTCAATCCTGCAGTTTACCCAAGAACAATTTGGATGATGGTCTAATTATTTCTGCCTATCTGAGGATTTATCAACATGCAGAATCATTGTTTTTTTTTTATGTTTGTCTGTACTTGCACATAGCTTAGATTGGATGTCATAACTAAGACATCATAATCCTGATTAAATGCAAGGAAATCTCTAGATTTCTTGGCTTAATACTAAACGCAAATTGTGTTTTTCATAAGTGCCCTGGATTACCCTGGAGGTCTGTACAATGTATCCCAAAGTCCATCTGCCAATAGTCATTTTTTTATCTATTTTTTGTTTATTATATCAAGCTAATGATTATTCAAAAAGTTACGTTTCTATTTTCTATATAAAGTTTTTTTTTTTTTTCTTTTTTTATTGATTTTTTTTTCTAACTTCATACAGTGGTTATAGAATTAAGATATCCATGTGATGTTAAGGGATACATTTTTATTTTTTATGAGGTCATCCATTAACATCTATACCAGACCTTCATCTATGATAAGGGTCTGTTACAGATTAAAGGAATCCCTGGCCGCTTTGTTTATAAATAAAGGAAGTAGCTCAGAACTGTAATTTACTGTCAATTTAAACTAGACGTTTTTTTAACAAATTTTGCCAAATTAGTTAATTCGGATATATCCAAATGAAATAAAACCTGTTTAACAAATTTTTCCGAAACTTCGGAAATTAGAATATATTCGAAAATTAGTAAATTCATAAATTCGAAAATCCAAAAATTCTAAAATGTTAGAATTTACTAATATAAACATTTCAGAATACAGGCATACTCCACTTTTAAATACACAATTTGGGTTATTTACTAAAGCTGGAAAGTGCAAAATCAGGCTCACTTCTGCACAGAAACCAATAAGCTTCTAACCACAGCTTGTTCAATTACATTTTGGTAATAAAACCTGGAAGCTCATTGGTTTCTAATCAGAAGTGAGACTGATTTTGCACTCTCCAGCTTTAGTAAATAAACCCCTTTGTGCACTTAAAAGTGGGGTATGCCTGTATTTGGATTTTCACATTTTTGTAATTACGAATCGTAATCATAACAAATGACCCAAAAAAGGAAAAAAATAAAAAATAAAGTGAAAACTAACACATTTTTTAGCAGTGCACATGTCTAATTTAACCAGCTTACGCAGATATACTGCAGCACAATGGCTCTACTGGGAAAATCCTGTACATATACAACTTTGCCCATGAAAGCAACCAGAGAGCACAGCAGGGAACCTGATGCGTGTGGCCAGCGTGTGCAATCGCAGCTGGCCACGTGCGATCGTGTGCACAAGAGCTAGCGTGGGGATTTGTGGGTGTAAACCCACAAACCCCTGTGCCGTCAGAGGAGAGGAGACAGATTGCAAAGTAGGAACAATGATATGTCATCTCTCCTAGTTAGTCCCATCCCCACACAGTTAGAACACAGTGAGGGAACACACACTTAACCTCTTAATCCCCCCCTCCCCCCTAGTGTTAAACCCTTCCCTGCCAGTGACATTTATACAATAATCAGTGCATATTTATAGCATTGATCGCTCTATAAATGTCAATGGTCCCAAAAATGAGTCAAAAATTTCTGATCTGTCCGCCGCAATATCACAGATCACCGCCAAATTATAAACACGCCATCAAAATGCCTTAAATCTTTCCCATAGTTTGTAGATGCTGTAACTTTTGTGCAAACCAATCAATATACCTTTATTGCAATTTTTATTTCCCAAAATATGCAGAAGAATACATATTGGCCTAAACTGAGGAAGACATTTTTTTTTTTAATTTAGGGGATATTTATAGCATAAAAATATATATTGTTTTCAAAATTGTCACTATGTTTTTGTTTATAGCACAAAAAATAAAAACTGCAGAGGTGATCAAATACCACCAAAGGAAAGCTCAATTTGTAGAAAAAAAAAGGACGCAAACTTTGTTCAGGGACAACATCGCAATTGTCAGGTAAAGCGACGCAGCGCCAAATTGTAAAAAGTGCTCTGGTCATGAAGGGGGTAAAATCTGTGGTTAAACAGAATTCTTTTTTTCTTTTGTAAATTCCAGTTTTGCTGTAGCAGGTTGTATACAGTAAATTGACCAGTGTTGGCCCGTCCATATGAGGCGCAGGTGTGCCGCCCCCCTAATCCATGCATCCAGCCTCTAATCTACATGCAGGGCACCAGACGCATGTTTTTCAATGGAGATTTGTTTTAGAAGCATGTGATTAGAGCCCAAGGCTCTCATTGGCTTTAAAAAAGGGTGGGCTTGGGACGCAGAGCACTGCTCCCTGAGTCCACCCAGTTGGGTGACATTAGCGAATTAATATTTGCTATGGTCTTCCTGATTCTCCTCCCGGAAGCTGGTCCAGAGATGCGTGAGGAGAAGCAATCATATTGGCTGCCACGCCGAGGGAAGGAGGAGGGAAGCTGCAGAGGAGGAATCCACCATGAAGCCTGCAGAGGGGGACCTAGATGGGGTAAGTGCCGGGCCGACCAACCGGAGGGGTGGTGGTGTGTAAGTAGTGCAAGGCCAATGTTTTTTGTTCCCCCGTGGCAGTGCTTAGCCCACCCATGATATTTGTTTGACCATCCCATTCCTATTAAGCTTGAAAATGGCCATTACTGATTTTCAACATTAGATTCCTATTGACTTCAATAGGTTCATATACGGTACCGAAACTTTAGTTACGTTTACCGGACCTTGTTAGAATGGAACCCAGGTACGTTCGAATCATCACAGATCAGGATACAGTTAAAACATTATTATACCCTTAGCAGTAAAATAAACATTTCCTACCCCAGCACTTGCAGTATACGTTTAATGCGGCTGGCTTCTTCTCTCTCAGTGCTGCTTACCTGAACTTCTGATCTTCACGAGAAAGAGCTAATAATGGGCAATGTAGGGGAAGGAACAAAAGGACCAGTGTCTGCAATAAGGCAATACAGCCAGTCCTCCTGCTTGGCAGGTGCCCAGGTCCTCCTTTTGAACTGATCAGGCCCAGGCCTCGGTACAGGAGGGCCAGCTGTATTCCCTTATCCGGAACCCTGTCACACTGGGTGATTAGGGCGTGCCCAGGCACATCTGACACGCTCCATGCGCATGTTCTGGGATGTTATCTGGCAATTTTTAGTTTCCGGATGGGGATGCTTTTAAATGAGTCACCAGTTATCCTTTGGCCTAATTTATTTATTTTGTAAAGTATTTCTTTAAAAGCTAAAGGAATAAACAAGCAAGACCGTAGAGAAAAAAGGTTCATTCATTAAACTTGTTTAAAAAGTAAAAAGTTACTTTAGTATCAAGTAACAAATTTTGTACATAGGATTACAGTTCAGCTCAGGGAAACACAAATATATCACATTTAGGAGATGGTTCGATAAGAAAAGCTTTTGGTCTTCAGGGTTTGGTCCAGTATGCTGTTGTTAGAACTGATGTTGAGGTCAAACATACAGGAACATTGAGATTTTTTTTTTTTTGTTATACTAAATTTTAGGCAGCTGGAACATTGCAACATTATGGAACTTTAGAGTAAAGCATAATTGAAAGGCAGCAAATAGAGAAAAACCATTGGCCACATAAGGAAGAGGCACTAACCAGCGGACATATCTGACCGCACATGCGTTGAATGGATTCAATGCATGCGTTGGAGTTTTTCACTTCCTGGTTCGGTGACGTGGCGGCGTCAACGTCACGTCACCGCGCTGTCTGCCGGCGGGGATTTTGATCCGATGGTTTGTACACCTGATTCTGAGCATGTGTAGATTTTTAACCGATGGTTGTGCCTACTAACGATCGGTTTTGACCTATCGGTTAGGTATCTATCAGTTAAATTTAAAGCAAGTTGGCTTTTTTTTTAACCGATGGCGCCCACACACGATTGGTTTTGACCGATTAAAACGGTCCATCAGACAGTTCTCATCGGTTTAACCGATTGTGTGTCAGCCTTAGGAGACATTAACGCTGGCTGCACTCTTAAAAACCAACAACAACTTATTTAACCACCACATTCGGCAAATAACAAAATCTGCTTATTTTCACCGAATTTCAGAGACATAAAAAATCTCTTAATTTTGATCCTCCCTAGTTCTTCCTTCGAATCTAGCACAAGCAGGTTTATATAAGATGACCGTATTTCTATTGATAACAGAAGAAAATGGGTAGCCCCTTAAGTGACACTAATTCAGGGCTCAACAAATCCAAGGTACCAGGTCGCCATTGTGTCACGAAGCTGCAGAACAGGGAGATGCCTGTGTAAACAAGAAATTTCCCTGTTCTGCCTAGTGACAGGACAGTAATCTACTGCAGTCTGTCATCAGGAGCAGTGATCAATGTTGTGTCACTTGTAGCCCAGCCCCCACAGTTAGAATCACTCTCTAGGACACACTTAACCCCTTCCTCACCCCCTAGTGGTCAACCCCTTCCCTGCCAGTGTCATTTACACAGTAATTAGTGCATTTTTATAGCACTGATCGCTGTATAAATGACAATGGTCCCAAAATAGTGTCAAAAGTGTCTGATGTGTCTGCCATAATGTCGCAGTCACGATAAAAATTGCAGATCGCCGCCATTACTAGTAAAAAAAAAATGCCATAAATCTATCCCCTATTTTGTAGGCGCTATGGGCCAGATTCTCAAAAGAGATACGACTGTGTATCGCAGGAAACACCGTCGTATCTCTGTTTTTTCCCCCGGGTATCTATGCGTGTGATTCCTAGAATCACTTACGCATAGATACAGTGAAGACCTGACAGGTGTAAATCACTTACACCATTGGATCGTAGATGTAATTACTTTCCTGGCCGCTAGGTGGCCTTTACGTTGATTTCTCATTTGCCTATGCAAATGAGCCTAATACGCCGATTCCCGAACGTTTTTGCGCCGCCCCGTCGTCGTTTACGTCGTTTACGTAAGCGTAAGGTTACCCCTGCTATATGAGGGGTAGCCTTACGAAGTTCCGTCGTATGCCATGTTAAGTATGGCGTCGGGACAGCGTCGTCTTTTTCCGTCGTTTACGTCGTTTTACTAAGTCGTTCGCAAATAGGGATTTACTTTAACAACGCTCACGTCGGTTTCATTCACGTTTTCCGACGTGAGCTAGAGCATGCGCACTGGGTCAGTTTTGCGGCCGGTGCATGCGCAGTTCGATCGACGTGGGGGCACGCTTAATTTAAATACAAGCCACCCCCTTTGAATTACGCGGCCTTTACGCCGGGCCATTTACACTACACCGCCACAAACTACGGAGCAAGTGCTTTGGGAATACGGCACTTGCTCTGTTAAATTGCGGCGGCGTAGTGTAAATGGCCTACGCTACGCCGGCGTATGTGAATCTGGCCCTAAAGCTTTTGTGCAAACCAATCAATTATTGTGATTTTGTATACCAAAAATATGTAGAATACATATCGGCCTAAACTGAGGAAAACATTTTATATATATATATATATATATATATATATATATATATATATATATATGGGGGGGGGATATTTCTTATAGCAAAAAGTAAAAAATATTGCTTTTATTTCAAAATTGTCGCTCTATTTTTGTTTATAGCGCAAGAAATAAAAACTGCAGAGGTGATCAAATGATGCCAAAAGAAAGCTCTATTTGTGGGGAAAAAAGAACGACCATTTTGTTAGGGTGCAATGTCGCACGACCGCGCAATTGTCAGTTAAAGCAATGCAGTGCCGTATCACGAAAAGTGCTCTGGTCAGGAAGGGGGTAAATTCTTCCGGGGCTGAAGTGGTTAAACCCCCCTGGGTTTCCTTTTAAGGCTCAGAGTTGTAAATTTGCGGATTGACGTGAACATGGCCAGGAAACATTTTTGTGGATATCTGAAAAGCTGCCTTGTGGCTTTTGGTCTCATATCAGCATCTAAGTCTGATCTCCAAAGAAATGTCAGAAAGGATTTGGAGAGAACATTACATTTCTACTTTGCTTCTTTACAAGTTGCAAACCTTCTCCAAAGCATTGTACATGTAACATAATATAAGGAGATCTAACGTTCCTCCCCAGAACATTGTTTTCTTCTTTTCCAACTACATTGTAAAGACAGTCTACCCCTTCCTTCTATAAGCCTTGTTCCTTTATTTTATCTGGAATCTTTCTGTATTTATTGGCAGCACGCGGCCCATCTAAATTCCCCACTAGCTTGCAATAACAGCTATTTGGCAATAAGCGACTGGACAAAATAGGTTCAACCAAAAAAACAAACAACTTTGTAAATGTCAGAAGAAGGCAATGGTGGACACATCTCATCGGAGTTGGGTACAGAAGCTACTCGTCTCTGAAAGGTTGGTGATCTCTGGGCAGGTGACACAGGGACAGTGGTTGAATTTAAGACCAAACCTATTCTCTAGCATAGGCGTACCCACAGGGTGTACCAGGTGTGCCTGGGCACACCCTAATCTCCCTGTTTTGCGCAGATTCCCCCTGCTGCTTGGCTGTAGAAAAAGGGACTGAGGAACCTTTGTCCCCAGTCCTTTTCTCTGTCTCAAAAGTGAGACATCAGGGGTTTGTTTAGACCCCTGATATTTCACCAAAGCACCCCAATGGGGCTCTTAAACTGTAAAAAAATATAATAATAATTTTTACTCCGGCAAAGGATAGTTATATAATATGTGAGGTCAGTAGTGTGCATGGTCCATATACACCCTCCCCATGAAATTAATAGCACTTTCACTTCGTGGTGCTCAGAAACAAGTCCTGCTTTAAATTTCCCCACCACTGCAAGTGCAGCCCACAGGCTGAGATACTTACCTTCTTTTTTGATCCAGCAATCTACCCTGGTGGACTCTACACAGCCTTTCCAGCAAACATGGCGAGCGTGCCTCTTAGGCCTCGTACACACGAGGCAATCTATCTGTTCAAATCGGTCGGACCGACCGATTTGAACAGATCTGTCTGCTTGGATTTTGGTTTGCTCGTGTGTACACACGAGCAAACCAAAATCCCCGCCAGCAGACAGCGCGCTGACGTGGCGGTGACGTGGCGGTGACGTTGACGCCGCCACGTCACCGCACCAGGAAGTAAAACACTTCCGCGCAAGCGTCGAAATTATTCGGCGCGTGTGCGAGAAGACATGTCGGGCGGACGGGTTCCCAGCTGACAGATTTCAAAGCTTGCTTTGAAATCTGTCGGGTGGCCAAATCCGTCTGTTTGCCCGTACACACGATCGAATCTGTCTGCTGAAACGGTCTAGCAGACCGTTTCCAGCAGACAGATTTACTCGTGTGTACGAGGCCTTAGTGAAAATGAATGCTGTGGTCCCTCATTCATTGTTATGGGTAAACAAGACTCATGCTGGTTTCCAGTGGTCAAGCAGAATACAGCTTACCCATAAAAACTAATTGGGTGGTGCACACCAAGAAGAGGACTTTTTCAATGAAAAGGCTGTGCTTCACTGGGAACTGTACCAAAGGTGTAATTTTCCTTTAACTCCAGGCAATTTTTTTCCTTTTAGTTTTGGATTAATTGCATGGACAGAAATAGACTGTAATTGTGAAGTAGAAGGAAAATGATAAATAGTTTTCAATTGTTTTTACAAATAAATATCTGAAAAGTGTAGTGTGCATTTGTATTCAGCCTCCTTTACTCTGATATCCCTAACTAAAATCTAGTGGAACCAATTTGCCTTCATAAGTCTTGAAAAGAAGTTGAAGGTACACAAACCATAGGATGGACTATGGGTGTCCTAAGATATTTCAGTGCCACGTCCGAGAGTTGGATAAATTGTTGTTTGAGAAAGGAAAAATGGACTTTCTAGGCACCAATCGTAGACATAAAATTACATTTTTATTGATGCAAGCACAAAGGGTTAAGTGTTTGAATCAACATTACAGTATAAACATAGAAGAACATTGACAAGGCATATATCATCACACTGTAATGGGTAATGATAATAAATAAAATATTTGTTAAAACCAGACTAAGTCCAATATAGACATTAACACTATGAAGTAGTTAATGTAGATATTAGTAACATAAGATGTGCTGTACATGTTTCGCAAATAAATGCTTCTTCGGGAGCTATACGTTTTCGTTTACAATAGTATGTGTATTAGAGTATAAAGTCCGGTAGGAAATAGTAGCCCTAGTAGCGGTAAGTCCACCCAGCTGATGAACGATTCGGGTGGGGATGCGGCTGATGAATAGATCCAAAACTGTACAGCGCAGCATATAAAAGACTGGTCAGATGCTATAATGGTGCATTCAAGCACCTGAAGGTTTAAAGATGAGAGAAAGGTCCCATGGAAGTGGGGAGGTGACTTTCAGACAATGTAGGAGACCAGGATTAGATTATGAGCTGCGGTATGGTAGAGTATCATCAGTCGGATCGTTTAAACCACCATGTTTGCTGGGTGGGAGATCTCCCCAGTCTTTTATATGCTGGGCTGTACAGTTTTGGATCTATTCATCAAACGTATAGCTCCCGAAGAAGCATTTATTTGCGAAACATGTACAGCACATCTTATGTTACTAATATCTACATTAACTACTTCATAGTGTTAATGTCTATATTGGACTAAGTCTGGTTTTAACAAATATTTTATTTATTATCATTACCCATTACAGTGTGATGATATATGCCTTGTCAATGTTCTTCTATGTTTATACTGTAATGTTGATTCAAACACTTAACCCTTTGTGCTTGCATCAATAAAAAGTTAATTTTATGTCTACGATTGGTGCCTAGAAAGTCAATTTTTTCCTTTCTCAAACAACAAATTATCTTGCTTTCATAAGTCACCTAATTAGTAAATAGAGCCCACATGTGTGTAATTTAATCTCAGTATAAACACAGCTGTTCTGTGAAGACCTCAGAGGTTTGTTAGAGAACCTTAGTGAACAAACAGCAAAAATATCCCAAGCTTTGAACATCTCACAGAGCACTCTTCAATCCATCATCGAAAAATGGAAAGAGTATGGCACAACTGCAAATCTAAAAAGACATGGCCATCCACCTAAACTGATAGGCCAGACAAGGAGAGCATTTATCAGAGAAGCAGCCAAGAGGCCCATGGTAACTCTGGAGGAGCTGCAGAGATTCACAGCTCAGGTGGGAAAATCTGTCCACAGGACAACTACTAGTATGGAAGAGTGGCAAGAAGAAAACCATTGTTTAAAGAAAGCCATAAGCAGTTCCTGTTTGCAGTTTGCGAGAAGCCACGTGGGGGACACAGCAAACATGTGGAAGAAGGTGCTCTGGTCAGATAAGACCAACATTGTACATTTTAGCCTAGAAGCAAAATGCTATGTGTGGTGGAAAACTAACGCTGCACATCACCCTGAACACACCATCCCCACTGTGAAACATGGTGGTGGCAGCATCATCTGGGAATGCTTTTCTTCAGCAGAGACATGGAAGCTGGTCAGAGTTGATGGAAAGATGGATGGATGGAGCCAAATACAGGGCAATCTTAGAAGAAAACCTGTCTACACACGGTCATGGAAAGACGCTTTCTGTGAAGTGACGTTTTTGAAACGTCACTTTTCAAAGGCGTGCGAGGTTCACCTTGAAGCATAACTAGCTTCTGGCAAGTACGAACACACGGTGACCTTTTGAAACGATAAGCATGTTGGAAGTTCCAGACGTTTTGCCCACACACAATCAATTTAAATGACAAAAAACGTGGCAATGTGTTTAGAGTCAAAGACATTTGAATGGCGTGGAGGTTCACCTTGCAGAAGTACAACAACCCTAAACATACAGCCAGAGCTACAGTGGAATGGTTTAGATCAAAGCATATTCATGTGTTAAAATGGCCCAGTCAAAGTCCAGACCTAAATCCAATTTAGAATCTGTGGCAAGACTTGAAAATTGCTGTTCACAGACACTCTCCATCCAATCTGACTGAGCTTGAGATATTTTACAAGGAAGAATGGGCAAAATTCTCACTCTCTAGATGTGCAAAACTGGTAGAGACATCCCCAAAAAGCTACAACTGTAATTGCAGTGAAAGGTGTTTTTTTTTTTTTACAAAGTATTGACTCAGGGGGGGCTGAATAAAAATGTACTCCACACTTTTCCCATATTTATTTGTAAAACATTTTGAAAACCATTTATTATTTTCCTTCCACTTCACAATTGTGTTGGTCTATCACATAAAATCCCAATAAAATACATTTACTTTTTGGTTGTAACATGGCAAAATGTGGGAAATGTCAAGGGTATGAATACTTTTTCAAAGCACTGTATATGTGTGTGTGTGTACAGTATATGTATATAAATGAGCATTACCTTGTTGTAGGTAAGCTCTGAGTTTTCATTTTTTGTATGTACAGCATAAACGGAAACCTTTACCTTTTTATAATTCCGTATCAAAGCTCCATAGTCCCCAATAGCCAGGCCATAAGCATGCAGACTTCAACTTTGCCCTGCATTCCACAATGCAATATAGGCACCACAGTGACCTGTGGAGAAGCCTGCATATGTGAAGTAGTATTATAGAGAGTTCTGGCTGAGAAAATCTGAGATTCACATACTGTGTACACCATGGGAGCATGATAGCATCTGAGCTTCTTGTAATAACATGAACTTTATACCCCATAGCATTTCATCAGTCAGTTATGCCAGTAAAGTTCTACAACATTTTCTAATGACAGGTTGCATTTAGAATAAAACGAGGGAAAGCCAGATATCGCCACTGAGACTTTGCTGCCCTAGGCGGTGGCCTTTCCACAAATCCAAACGTGCATACTTAAAATACTTGAATACGTGAAAGGAGCCCCTTTATATTATAATACACACACACATGCATATATATATATATAAGAAGGCCAGTATGGTGGCCTGAGTTTATGGGAAGAGCCCGGAGGGTATTTAACTGGTTGCCGACCGCCCGCCGTCATATTACTGTGGGAAGTCGGCTCAGCTGGACGAGAGCCCGTAGCTATACGTCCGCTACTTTGCAGCCACAAGGGGTCCCGCGCGCGTGCCCGGTGGGTACGATCGCCGCCAGACACACGCGATCGCTCGGTACAGAGGGGGAAACGCTGATCTTCTGTTCATACAATGTATGAACAGAAGATCAGTGATTTCCCCCAGTGAGTCCACCCCCCCCCCCCATACAGTTAGAACAGACCCAGGAACATACTTAACCCCTTCCCTGCCCCCTAGTGTTAACCCCTTCACTGCAATGGCATTTTTATAGTAATCCAATGCATTTTTATAGCACTGATCGCTATAAAAATGGCAATGGTCCCAAAAATGTGTCAAAAGTGTCCGAAGTGTCCGCCATAATGTCTTAGTACTGAAAAAAAACGCTGATCGCCGCCATTACTAGTAAAAAAAAAGATATAAATAAAAATGGCATAAAACGACCCCCTATTTTGTAAACGCTATAACTTTTGTGCAAACCAATCAATAATTATTGCAATTTTTTTTACGAAAAATATGTAGAAGAATACGTATCGGCCTAAACTGAGGAAAAAACATTTTTTTTTTTATATATTTTTTGGGGATATTTATTATAGCAAAATGTAAAAAATATTGCATTTTTTTCAAAATTGTCGCTCTATTTTTGTTTATAGTGCAAAAAATAAAAACCGCAGAGGTGATCAAATACCACCAAAAGAAAGCTCTATTTGTGGGAAAAAAAGGACGCCAATTTTGTTTGGGAGCCAATTGTCAGTTAAAGCGACGCAGTGCCGAATCACAAAAAGTGCTCTGGTCATTGAGCAGCAATATGGTCCGGGGGTTAAGTGGTTAAGCAGCCCACTCACACATGCTCTTTGTCGGTTCAGTGTGCAGTACTACACGTCACTGGGCTGACTCTTCCCAGCTCACCTCATGTTCGTGAGTTTGCGCATTCAATCGCATACGACACCCTCCCGCCCTTCCCTTTTTCAGGGCACTTCTCAGCATATCCTTCTTCAACAACTACCCATTACTTACTTTGGGTATGCCCCCTTTTCTTGGCATACTGACCAGACCACCAAGGCACACTTCAGGTCTATTTATGTTGTATGTCTTGTCGCATGTTTATGTGATCCACATCTCTCTCGGTCAGAGGTCCACGACCATAAATTATATATATATATATATATATATATATATATATATAGATACATACAGTATCTATATATATATATATATATATATATATATATATAAACGGTACTATCTAATCATCTAATCATATATATACTGTATGTGTTAATATATAACTAAATATAGCATGTTCTTAGGCCCCTTTCACACTGAGGCGTATTTCAGGCGTTCTAGCGCTAAAAATAGCGCATTAATAACGCCTGAAATAATCCTGCCCCAGCATTCTCAATGTGAAAGCCCGATCTTTGGAGTGGTAAAGGAGGGAGCTCCTTTACCGCTCCTTCTTATTGAAATCAATGGGACAGCGCGGCTATACCACCCGCAATGCAGGCCGATATTGGGGGTTAAAACTGCACCTCTAGCAGCCAAATATCGCGGTAAATAAGACGGTATATCGGCGCTAAAAATCGCGCTGCTATTCCACCAGCGCACCTCCCGTGCCCAGTGTGAAAGGGGCCTAAGTGAGGGTTGCATAGGGTTGATTTACTAAATCAGTAGAACAGTAGAGAATGTTCATTTAGTAGAGTTAATAATTGCATTGGAAAATTTATGTAGCTTAAGGGCTGGTTCACACCCCAAAAATGCACTCCAGATCTGTTCCGGATGCATTTCTGCATGCACGTTTTTAACATGTTTTTGACCAGTTCCGGTGGATTTTTTTATGCATTTCTGGTAGGGTGACCACATTTCTAAACTACCAATCAGGGACACATCCCTTCCCAAAAATCTGCTTGTGCTGTACAGCACAGTGATTGGACACAAGAGGCGGGATTTATAATTTCTCCTATCACAAGTAGGGGGCGGGGACTGTGCTCCTTCAGGCATTCCCGGCCAGGACAAGTACTGTAAGTGAGTAAAGCGGTGATGTGGCGGCCTTTTTTGGGGGTATTAGTTTGGCTTGGGGGTGGCTGTGTCAGTTTCATTCTGGGGACACTGTATTGTCCTGGAATGAAGGTGCCTGGGACAGACCTGCAAATTGCGGGACTGTCCCGGGCAATTTGGGACCGTGGTCACCCTAATTTCCGAATGCATTCCCGGTGCTTTTTTTGTTCTTGTTTCTGTTTTTTTCAGGGCCAGTTCACACCACATGCAGTCCAGTGCTTTTTTTTTCCTGCATAAAATGCGCAGGACTGCATGTGGTTTGAATTGGCCCTAAATATGACATAAGGTAACGCTAGTTTTACTTTAAATACCCATTCTTGTGCAAGAAAAAAAAAAAAAGCTTTTGACTTGTATATAACTGGTTGAAATGAGGATAGCGTCACCTTATTCACTAATCTACTTGAATATTTACTTTGTTAAGTCTATATACAATTTCCATTTTATTATTATTATTATTATTATTATTATTATTATTGCAATTGCAAATAGTTTAACAATGTGCCCCGGTCTATCTATCTATCTATCTATCTATCTATGTATTATACATATATAAATAACATAGACAGTATACAGTATATTGTCACAGCATTCAGTGGACCTTCTGTGTTGCCAGAGGACAGCAGGAGGAACAAATGCTATAGCAGGTGTAGACAGAGTCCAGGTTCCAAACAGGTAAATGGAGCGATGAAAGACAATAGCAATGACAAGGCAGACTGTCAGCAAAAACTAAGCCAAATTGAGTATAAACACAGTCCAAACAATACACAGGAATAATCCGGGGCATAAACACTAAGGCTGCGTACACATGACCGAGAACCTCGTCGGGCTAAACTCATCATTCCGCCCGACGAGGTTCTCGGCCGCCCGTCGAGTTTGTCGTCCAGGCTGTCGAAAAAGGCGTTGAGCCATTAGTCCCGATGGCCCGTCGAGGAAATAGAAAACCTGCTCTCTATTTTGGCTCGACGAGCTTCCCGATGGGACACACGAAAGTGTACACACGATCCAGCTTCTCGGCAGAATATGGATCCCAGCGAGCTTCTCGCTGGATTCTGCCGAGAAACTCGGTCGTGTGTTACGGGGCCTCAGACAGAAATTAGAGGTAATCCTGGAATGTTCTGAGCTGTCACAATATACTGGTTAGAGGGGCGCTGCCCGGTCCTCTCCCTTTCCCTTCGCCATTGCCTTTTCCTCATTGTACTAATTGGCATTTTCTGTACATCCCTTGTTCACGAATAAAGAATATATATAAAAAAGAAATAAGAGGTATACAGTAGGATGACCACATGTCCCGGATTGCCAGGGATAGTCCCGCATTTTGCAGGTCTGTCCCGGACACCTTCATTCCAGGACAATACAGTGTCCCGGAATGAAACTGATACAGCCCCCCCCCCCCCCCGGGCCAATCTTATGCCCCCAAAAAAGGCTGCCACATCACCGCTTTACTCACTGACAGTACTTGTCCTGGCCGGGAGTGCCTGGAGGAGCACAATCCTTCCCACTGCTTGTGATTGGAGAAATAATAAATCCCGCCTCTTGTGTCCATTCACTGTGCTGTGATTCGTTACAGCACAAGCTGATTTTTGGGAAGGGAAGGTGTCCCTGAATGGTAGTTTGGAAATGTGGTCACCCTAGTAGACAGACCTCTGTACTGGAGATGAGCAAACCTGTTGATAAACATAGACTGGATTAAATGTCCAGCATTCAGTTTAACCTCTCTGGATTAGAGCACAGGTGTACAGTACCCAACATAGACCTGAGCTGCAGTGTTGAACAATGTCTATCAAATTGTTATTACAAATATTTATATACATGGGCTGGTCAAAAATACAGAAACATCAGGTAAAAGAACTAAATCGTTACCTAAAAGTACAAACACGCATGCGTGGAATCAATGAACAACTGGAAAGAATTCGGTCTTTTAAACTACCGTTCGGAATCTATAATTAACATTTGAGACGCAGCAATTGATGAAATGTCAAAATTCTCATCTTCTTTAATGGGATAGTAATGAAGCTGCTTTGCATGTAGTTATGCCAAACGTATTTTAAAAGGCATTTGTTTTGTACGATCTGAAAAACGCGAATCAACGCTCACCAAACGTCTACCAACACAAATTTAGCAGAAGGGGACCAAAGGCTGGCGCTTGAGAAATGAACTTCCTCTTTATACACTCATAGTACGTTCGTGTTTGTCAAATGACAATTTGCGTACTATTTGTATACAAGACAAGATTCTGGCACACGCCCTTTTGACAAAAATCAGAAGCTCGTCGTCCAACAATTGTACCGTGTGTATGAGGCTTTAGTCTGGGTTCACACCTACAACTTTGCATGGTAGGAGAATGTGACCGACTCTCTATGGAGCTGATTCACATATCTGCAGCTCTGGTGCGAATTTACACAGGGGTCCTGAAATTGGACCTGAAACGGTGAACCGGGAAGCAGCGGACCCCTGCTGACCCCGCATGAGGAAATAGTGTGAACCCAGCCTAAGACTTTCATTGGGGTGTAATAATTTTTGCAACATGGTCTTGAATGTATTTGTTAGGAAAATGACTTGTATTTTGTAGTATAGTGTCCCATAGAAAATGTTGATTCTGAAAGGAAAGTGAGGCTGGGTTCACACTAGTGCCAATTGGATGTGGTTTTCCCTCCACCTCTATGGTGCCGGTTCACACATCTCCGCAGCGGCTCAGGTGTGAATTGCACAGGACCCCTTTGCACCTTTTGGCCTGTTTTCAGGTCCAAATTTAGGCCAAAATTCATCATGAAATCGGACCTGATATGGTGGATGAAGACGCACCGGACCTGACAAATCTGTTGGGGTATACTCATGTATGCTGGGATATATATATATATATATATATATATATATATATATATAAATATACACACAGGGCCGTCTTTAAGGCAGGGTAAAGGGGGCAGCTGCCCTGGGCCCTGTCATTATTGTGGGTAGCTGCCTCATACTTGCCAACTATCCCAGTTTAAATTCCCTTGTCCCTTGAAGTTTTAGTCCTGTACTGTGTCCTGATATCTCAGTGTGACGTGCTGCTACTAATGCCCTATTGTTGTGTACACATGACTCAACGGCAGACCCTGTGTTGACATGTAAATAACCATCATTCATATGCAAATAACAAGAGCATTCATATGTAAATAGATTAGACCTTGGCATTGATATGTAAATCAAGGCGTCATTCATATGTATCATGCCCCTCTGTAGTGAGGAGATGATGTGCTGTAACCTCTAGCAACCAATCAGTGAGCAGTATTACTGTACAGTAATCTCTAGCAACCAATCAACAAGCAAAAATCATGTTCTGTAACCTCTAGCAACTAATCAGTGAGCTGTAACCTCTAGTAACCAGTCAGTAAGTGGTAATGATATACCTCTGGCAACCAATCGCAATCACTGCCTGATCTGATACAGTTGTAGCGCTACCCCATTCAGGAGCCGCTGGTTGTTTTTGGGATCGGCGTATTACGTTACCTTGTAGTGTGTCTAGGGGTAGTAGCAGTGAGTAGAAACAGTGAGCGAATGTCCAGTCATCCAATGTGTTTTCTAAATGCTTTATTCCAAGGCCCAACACGGCCAACATCAACATGATATAGGATAGGAAAGGTTGATGAAGCAGAAGAACAAGTGCGGAATCAGGCCCTGGATGAAGAAGAAAGCAAGTCTGCTTTCAGTAGCAATGTACCAATACATCGCCACTCTAGCCAGAGTGGGTGAAGCGCCTCCGGACAGACTCCTGCCACAAGCCTGGCAGCCGAAATGTCACTTTAGGTTGCTGGGAGGAACAGACCTCTGCCACAGGCCTGGCTCGGGCCTCTGCCACAAGCCTAGTACTTCAGTACTCACATGAACACGATGGATTGAGCGAATCCTCCCAGTAAATGCAATGAAAGGTCACTGGTTGACAGCTGCCATGTACCTGTCAAGGCCTTCATGACCGGATCCCCGATGGTTTGTCCAAGTCTCCTGGGCAACCTGCTTTTGGCTTCTCCCTGAGCCTATCCCCCACCGTTCAGCCCTCAGCTTAGGATCTTTTCAATAAAGTTGGGGACCCAGTAAGTCACTGGGGCCCCTCTCGACATTAGGATGGAACTCCGCGCAGCATGCGATTACAGCCAGATGGGCCATGCCGGCGAAGAGAGAACCAAGAATCATGGCGTCTGTCACAAATATACCCTCCCCCAGCATGCCTTGCGAGATCCAACTCCCCTAATTGGCTGGAGCGCAGACTGACCCACAGGACAGTTCTGGAATGACATCAGCCAGAATTTAGCACAATTATGAATGGGAGCAAAATAATTCTCCCATTCACCCACTAACTTTAGCGTAGTGCCCGTACTGAAAGTAAGGGGGCGCTACATAGTAAACTGATTTTAAGTCTAGCTGATATTTATTGTTTGGAGAAGAGAGAAAAATTGCATGGGGGGGCCCCCAAGAAGTTTTTTGCCCAGGGTCCAATCAATATTAAAGACGGCCCTGTATGTATATATATAGATAGATAGATATATAGATAGATAGATACACACACACACTTTGGGCCGGATTCTCAAACAACTTACGCCGGCGTATCTATTGATACGCCGTGTAAGTTCTAGGATGCGCCGTCGTATCTATGCCCTGTATCCAGGAACCTAGATACGCCTGAAATATGGCTTCAGCCAACCGACGTAAGTTGCCGTACGCCGTCGTAACATAGTTGCATATTTACGCTGGCCGCTAGGGGCGCTTCCGTAGATTTACGCGTATAATATGCAAATGAGCTAGATATGCCGATTCACGAACGTACTTGAGCCCGGCGCATTGATATACGTTGTTTACGTAAGGCGTACGACCAGCGTAAAGTTACCCCTGCTATATGAGGCGCAGCCAATGTTTAGTATGGACGTCGGAACAGCCGTCAAATTTAACGTCGTTTGCGTAAGTCGTACGCGAATAGGGCTGTGCGTGAGTTACGTTCACGTCGTAGGCAGTGTTTGCCGTATCTTTGGCCTCGTACACACGAGGGGATATGTCCGCTGAAAACGGTCCGATGGACCATTTTAGCAGACATCTCCGCTCGTGTGTATGGGCTAGCGGACAGATTTCTCCACCCGACAGATTTCAAAGCATGCTTTGAAATCTATCCGGTGGAATCTGTCCGCCCGACATGTCTGCTGGTTAGTACACTTACCAGCAGACATGTCGTCCCCCACCGCCGCCGCCGAATGGATTCGGCGCATGCGCAGAAGTGTTTAACTTTCTGGTGCGGTGACGTGGCGGTGACGTGGCGGCGTCAACGTCACCGCCGCGTCACCGCGCCGTCCGGCGGCGGGGAATTTGATCCGATGGTGTGTACACGCCATCGGATCAAACTCCCGATCGGACATATCCGATGGAAATGGTCCGCGGACCGTTTTCATCGGATAAGTCCGATGGTGTGTACGAGGCCTTAGGCATTCTATCCGACGTGATTCTGAGCATGCGCACTGGGTTGCATCGACGGACGGACGGCGCATGCGCCGTTCGTTCGGCCATGCATCTACATGGAGTCACGCTTCATTAGCATACAACACGCCCCCTACCTGCCTACTTTGAATTACGCGGGCTTACGCCAGCCCATATAACTTACCCTGCCGTAACTTAGGACGCAAGTGCTTTGAGAATACAGTACTTGCCTCTCTAAGTTGCGGAGGCGTAGCGTAAAAAAGATACGCTACGCCGCTCTAAAGATACGCCGCCCTATGTGGATCCGGGCCATTATATATATCTATGTATTGACACTAGACTCGAGGGCAAGAACTTTATTAATAAAAGTTAAGCTGAATGAGAAGCTGAATGAGAAAGCTTATGCTGACTACCAAACCATGCAGACAATTTCACGAAAAGCATTAAAATCTTTACAGATAGGGAATTACATTTAAAATGATATGCAGACAAGTGTGAGGAGCCAGGAACCAACCTGCACCCTGCAAGCCATTGAACTTCACACTCCAAATGTGATTAAAAAATAATTGTCCTTTGATCTGCTGTATCAGATCCAATAAAAAGAGAAGACGGTAATCCAGCTATTGTTTTGCTGGAGGAATTATTAAACAATGCTTCAATATGGAGACAATTCTCCCCCTGGGCCTCTTTATGACACAACAAACGCAGGCTCATAACAGTGATTGGACCCATTTCTGAAATGTAATATCTCTGGCATTCATAACACGAGATTGGCCGATATCTAAACCATGCAGATGAGCGGAAATGAATATGTCTGTGACCATTACATGGAACTATTAAAGCGATATTAAACCCACAGTTTTTTTAACCACTTGCCTACTGGTCACTTATACACCTTCCTGTCCAGACCAATTTACAGCTTTTAGCGCTCTCACTCTTTGAAGGACAATTGCGCAGTCACTGCAACACTGTACCCAAATTACATTTTTATCATTTTTTCCACAAATAGATCTTTCTTTTGGTGGTATTCGATCACCTCTGCGTTTTTTATTTTTTTGTTAAAAAAAATGAAAAAAGACAGAAAATTTTGAAAAACTTAAAGGGGTTGTAAAGGAATTTTTTTTTCCCTAAATAGCTTCCTTTACCTTAGTGCAGTCCTCCTTTACTTACCTCATCCTTCCATTTTGCTTTTAAATGTCCTTATTTCTTCTGAGAAATCCTCACTTCCTGTTCTTCTGTCTGTAACTACACACAGTAATGCGAGGCTTTCTTCCTGGTGTGGAGAAAGCCTCTTAAGGGGGCGAACTGGCAAGTCAGGACACTCTCTACTTTGCAGATAGAGAAAGGACATGTGTGTTAGAGGGCGTCCTGACACTCCTGCTCGCCCCCTCCTCCCTCAAGAGGCTGTCTCCACACCAGGGAGAAAGCCTTGCATTACTGTATGTAGTTACCAGTGCCGATCCTGACCTCCCTGGGGCCCTAAGCAAAATGACATGGCACATTAAGCGGGGGGCGCTGATGACAGTGACATGTCACATTAAAGAAAGTTGAGATGTGGGTGGAGGGGGTGTTCTGCTGTCGGAAATGACATCTTACATTAAATTGAGAAACTTCTTACCTCTTCTCCCATGCAGCCAGCGAGTTGGGAAGTGGGGTGAGGGGGCGAAAATGACTTCTCACCAGGCGGGGGCCTCTAGTAATTTGGGGGGCCCTTCGTAGCCTTACGGGGCCCTAAGCGGCTTGCATAGTGAGCCTATAGGGCGGATCGGCCCTGGTAGTTACAGACAGAAGAACAGGAAGTGAGGATTTCTCAGAAGAAATAAGGACATTTAAAAGCAAAATGGAAGGATTAGGTAAGTGAAGGAGGACTGCACTAAGGTAAAGGAAGCAATTTAGGGGGAAAAAAAATCCTTTACAACCCTTTAACAAAACAGTCTTATATTTTGTTATAAAATTTAGCAAACGGGTAATTTTTCTCCTTCATTGATGTACGCTGATGAGGTTGCACTGATGGGCACAGAAAAGGCTGCACTGATGGGCACTGATAGGTGGCACTGGTGGGCACTTATGAGGTGGAACTGCTGAGTACTGAGAGGTGGCACTGGTGGGCACAGAGAGGTGGCACTGATGGGTGGCATTGATGGACATTGATAGGTGGCACTGAAGGGCACTAATAGGTGGCACTGGTAGCTGGCACTGATAGACAGCACTGCTAGGAGGCACTGATGGTGGGCATTGATAGGTGGCACTGATATGCACTGGTAGGCACTAGCAGGTAGCACTGGTGGGCACAGGTGAGGTGGCTCTTCGGGAACGATGTCCCTTTCACAGAAGCCAACACTTGTTGTCAGAAATTCTGAGTGTGTGTACACAATTCCGACGCACAAAATTCCACGCATGCTCGGAATCAAGCAGAAGAGCCAAACTGGCTATTGAACTTAATTCCCTTTTTCGGCTCGTCATACGTGTTGTATGTCACCGCGTTCTTGACGTTCGCAATTTCCGACAACATTTGTGTGACCGTGTGTACGCAAGACAAGTTTGAGCCAACATCCGTCGGAAAAAAAATCCACGGTTTTGTTGTTGGAATGTCCAAACGTCTGTACGCAGCATTAGACAAACCCAACCCATTTCACAGCTCACAGGCCAGCCTGTATCCTTGATTCCCTGCAATCATTTAGATGCCAGGACCCTGGAGTTTTTCTCTTGCTCCTCTATCATCCAGATAACGGGCCTGCACACTAACGTCACTGAGATGCCGATGAGCGTGCCTGACGGCCACAATGTCCACCAGGTACCTGCGATCAGCAGGGACGTAGATCTCTGAGTGTAAACACAGAGATCCACGTCCTGTCAGGGAGAGGAGACCGATGCTGTGTCCCTTGTACATAGGGACACAGATCGGTCACTCCCCCAGTCAGTTCCCTCCCCCCACAGTTAGAATCACTAGTAGGGAACATATTTAACCCCTTCTTTGCCCCCTAGTGTTAACCCCTTCCCTGCTAGTCACATTTATACAGTAATCAGTGCATATTTATTGTATAATATAATATTATATCATTTTTTGTTTACTACTAATGGCGGCTATCGGCAATTTTTTTCATGACTGCGACATTATGGCGGACACATCGGACAATTTTGACACATTTTTGGAACCATTGTCATTTTCACAGCAAAAAGTGCTATAAAAATGCATTGATTACTGTGAAAATGACAATGGCAGTTTAGGAGTTAACCACTAGGGGGCGCTGTAAGGGTTAAGTGTGACCTCTTATGTGTTTCTAACTGTAGGGGGGTGGGGCTGGACTTGTGACGTCACTGATCGCCTTTCCCTATATCAGGGAACAGACGATCAGTGACATTGCCACTGTGAAGAACGGGGAAGGTGTGTTTACCTCTCCCCGTTCTTTAGCTCCTGTGACCGATCGTGGGACACTGGCGGCCGCGGTCACTGAGCTTCAGACCGGGTCGCGGGCGGGCGTGACCCACGGCTGGGCACTTAAAGGGGACGTTCCCTTACGTGATTGTGCCCAGCCTTGCCATTCTGCCGACGTATATCGGCGTTAGGCAGTCCTTAAGTGGTTAAATGGAATATTTACTGTATTATAGCAAAAAGTAAAACATATTGGGCCACATTCAGGAAAGAGATACGACGGCTTATCTCCAGATAAGCCGTCGTATCTCTGCGTCTGAGCCGTCTTATCTTTGCGACTGATTCATAGAATCAGTTACGCATAGATTTTCATTAGATCTGACTTGCGTAAGTCTCTTACGCCGTCGTATCTTATTTTCATATTCAGTCTGGACGCTAGGTGGCGTTCCCGTCTAAAATATGCAAATTAGCCTCTACGCCGATTCCCGAAAGTACGCCCGGCGCATTTTTTTTTTACTTTGTTTGCGTTAGCGTAGGTTCAGCGTAATGTTACCCCTGCTGTATGAGGCGCAGCCAATGTTAAGTATGGATGGCCTGCCGGTGTTTTTTTTCCCATCGTTTATGTAAAACTTTCGCGAATAGGGCTTTGCGTAAGTGCCGTTCACGTCGTTTACATTGCGTATTGGCGCCGTGATTTGGAGCATGCGCACTGGGATAAATTCACGGCCAGTGCATGCGCAGTACGTTTGGCGTGGGATCGCCCGTTATTTAAATAATACACTCCCCCTACCCGCCCAATTTGACTTAAGACGGGCCATTTACGCTACACCGCCGCAACTTTACAGGCAAGTGCTTTGTGAATGCGGCGGCGTAGTGTAAACAGCATACGCTACGCCAACACAAAATTACACGATTATACCTGAATCTAGCCCATTGTGTTTTCTTCAAAATTGTCGGTCATTTTTTGTTCATAGCGCAAACAATTAAAACTGCAGAGATGATCAAATACCACCAAAAGAAAGCTCTATTTGTGGGGAAAAAAGAACGTCAATTTTCTTTGGGAGCCATGTCGCACGACCGCGTAATTGTCATTCAAAGCGTGACAGCGCTGAAAGCTGAAATTTTGCCTAGACAGGAAGGGGGTATATGTGCCCAGTAAGCAAGTGGTTAAATAATAAAAATAAAAACTACTGACACCATGCCGCTACCCTACGGACACCAATTTCTGCCCTACTGACACCGTGTCTAATAACACTGTCAGTATATGTACACATACACACAGATATGTGTTTGAGCTTTGGGGTGCACACCCTAATGCAATGGGCTACGCACACCTATGGTTGGGGGGTCAATGGTTTGCCCTGTGTTTCCCTTCTAGTGCATGGCATAGCTTCTAGTATTTGGAGGTCATTTTTACCATATTGGTAATTTTTGTAGGTTCTTTACACTCTAAGGTAGAAGGATTAGAAGACAATATATTTTATTTTTCTCTCCTTTTTAAAAAAAAAGAAAAAGAAACTTGCCCTTGCTTGGGATCTCTATTCCCGGATGGCCACTGACCAGTCAGTGAATGTTGTATTTATGTGAAGGAATTAATTCCAGGCGTTTTGCCAAACACGACTAGAGATACAGTGCATGTGTTGCTAATGCTGTTTGTATACCAGGACCTCCATGTTATGGCTACAGTACAGATAACGTGCAGGAAGCTCAGCTGTTAGCAATTGCAACAGCCTGCCCTTCAGCTCATGTATACATAACCACTTTAGGAAGACCGATCAGCATTCAAAGGGTTTTTTTTTTTTTTATCTTTGGGGCACTAAAACTGACCTATGGATATTAAATGATTGAAGGACAGCTATTACAAAATAAAAGCTGAACTCCAGCCAAAATCTTTTTTCTTTGGATGGGATGGTGTCTTGCATTCATCCTGCTGGTGGCACTCTATCAAAGTCTGAAGCCGCGTACACACAGCAGAGAACCTCGACGGGCAGAACACATCGTTCCGCCCGTCGAGGTTCTCTACCGGCCGTCAGATTCCGCGACCCGCCCGTCGGGAATGGCAACCAGCCATTCATCCCAACGGGCCGTCGAGCAAATAGAGAACATGCTCTCTATTTCTGCTCGACGGCATTCCCGACGGGATGCTCGCCGAGAGCGTACACACAGCCGAGGTTCTCGGGCAGAATGCGGCTCCCAGCGAGGTTCTCGCTGGTTTCTGCCGAGAACCTCGGCCGTGTGTACGCCGCCTGAGGCGGCGTACGCACGACCAAGAAACTCGTTGGGCGAAACACATCGCTTTCCCCGTTGAGTTCCTTGTTCGGAAGTCAAAAAACTCGCCGAGCCAAACTTTCCCACTGCCCATCGAGGAAATAGAGAACATGCTCTCTTTTTGGCTCGACGAGTTCCTCGACGGGTTTCTCGGTGAAAAGTGTACACACGACCGGTTTCCTCGGCAGAATACGTCTCTCATCGAGTTTCTTGCTGAATTCTGCCGAGGAAACCGGTCGTGTGTACGCGGCCTGACCCACCAAGACAAAAAAGAAAGCTAAAACCTTGCAGGTTTACTTCTGTAATTGTCGCTACCATTGCTGGCTATTGACAACCAACTTCTGACTAGGGATAAGCCGAACAGCCCTCGGTTCGGTTTGCACCAGAACTTTGCGAACAGGCAAAAAATTCACGAACACCATTAAAGTCTATTGGACACGTACATGAAAAATCAAAAATACACATTTTAAAGGCTTATATGCAAGTTATTGCCATAAAACATTTTTGGGGACCCGGGTCCTGCGCCAGGGGACATGTTTCAATGCAAAAAAAAGTTTTGAAAAATGAAGTTTTTCGGGAGCAGTGATTTTAATAATGCTTGAAGGGAAACAATAAAAAATAAATATTCCTTTAAATTTCGTGCCTGGGGGTGTCTATAGTATGCCTGTAAAGTAGCACATTTTCCTGTGTTTAGAACAGTCCCTGCACAAAATGACATTTCTTTTTTTTTTTTTCCAAATAAAATTTTTTATTTATGAGAAACAGATTCGCAAGATACAGGTGAATGCAGGCAATAACAAAAGCCAAAGCAGACAGTCATCCAAGAGTACAAAAGTTACTCTAGCCCTTTATGGGTAGAGGAGGAATTAAGTTCCCGGCCCATTGGGCCCTGTTTCAAAAGCTGACTCTACTGCCTTTCATGTCAACATGTTATGCATTTCTAACCATTTCCTAAACTCTGGTGTCAACGGTGACACCTAACCAGTAAATTGTATAAGAGGAGAGAGGGATCAGGAAAAGAAAAGAAGGGAAGAGGGGGAAGAGAGAATCAGGTCACCGCGTCTGCCACCTCGCCCGCTCCCGGCTGGTCCTCCCGTCGGCGCCATTCGCTCCAGACCTCGTCGTGGGCGTCCATGCTATTACGTATCCTGGCTGTCATCCGCTCCATCAGCTCTACGTCTTTGATCCTAGCGTAAAGGGCCTCTTGGGACGGGGGGGTGGATTTTTTCCAGTTAAGGGCTACCAGGCATCTAGCCGCCGTTAGTATATGTCTAAGTAGTTTCTTATATGGTTTGGCCAGGCGGGGCTGGGAAATCCCTAGCAAGAATAGTTTAGGGGTCAGGGGGATTGGCGTCTCAAAGAGACGGGTAAGCAGCTGCTGCGTGGACTGCCAAAACGGGGAGATAAGGGGGCATGTCCAATAGATGTGGAAGAGAGAGCCCCTATCCCGATGGCATCGCCAGCATCGGTCAGAGGTGGTGGGGAATATTTTGTGGAGTATATCCGGGGTTTGGTACCAGAAGCACATAATTTTATATGAGTTTTCCTTATACAAGGTGCATAGGGACGATTTAGCAGCGTGCCCCCAGACGGCCTGCCAGGCCTCTATCGGCATTGACTCCCCTAGCTCTCTCTCCCACCTCAGCATATATGCATGCTTCCCCCGTCCCTGCCAATCATATGCATTCAACAGCTGATAGATGTCAGTGATCAGCCCCCGTCTATGGCGCCCTTCCAGGACAATACGTTCAAATGGAGACGGCTGTGAAAATTGGAGCTTCGGGGCTATTGTTTGGGCATAATGCCTTATCTGTAGATAGCTATAGAACACCTGTCTGGGCAGGTCGTGTTTCACCTGGAGCTCCGAGAACGTCAGCAGCCTGCAGGACCTGGGGTCCACTAAGTGTCCCAAATGAAATAGGTCTCGAGAGGCCCAGGGCCATGACATCTGGTGGGTCAGGCTGTCCGGAATTTTGGGGTTGCAGATGAAGGAGTTCAACAGGGAGGACTCGGACTTCAGCGCCACCTCCCGGGACATCCTACGCCAGAGCCCCCTGAGTAGGGACATTGAGCCCAACAAGCGGCCAGGTTCCACTCTCACATCGGCATCCCATAAGAGGCTGTTTGGGTGGACCGGGGCTAACCATATCTTCTCTATCTCCGTCCATTTATTGAAGGACCTCTGGGGGAACCAGGAGACTACTGCACGCAGCTGGGTAGCTTGGTAATATTTAACAAGGTTGGGGAAGGCCAGGCCCCCGTCCCCCCTTGAGGCTGTCATGACCGACCCAGGGATCCTATGCTTCCTATAGTTCCAGACAAACTTCAGCATATCACTCTGGAGTTTACGGAGGTGGGCGTACGGAATCGGGATGGGTAGCGTTTGGAACAGATAGAGGAGTTTGGGGAGAATGACCATTTTTATGGCCGCCACGCGGCCTAGGAGTGAGATATGATGTGCCTTCCATTTCAGAAGAAGGCCCCTAATTGTGCGATATAGGGGAGGGAAATTGGCTTGGTATAGGGAACTGAAGGACGGGGTGATATGGACCCCGAGGTATTTAAGGGATGAGCTCTCCCAAGTATAGGGGAAGTTCGACTGTAGGTGATGGAGCTCACCTTCTGGGACATTGATCGGGAGGGCCGCTGACTTTGAGGCGTTCGTTTTGTAACCCGATAGTGTCCCGTATTTATCTAGCTCAACATGAAGGTTAGGTAAAGAGATTCTGGGTCGGGTCAGGGTGAGAATGATGTCGTCTGCAAATAAGGATGTCTTGAATTCCTTTCCCCGCATCGAGATACCCCTAATGTCCGGATTTCCCCGTATGGATGCTGCCAGGGGCTCGACACATAGAGCGAAGAGCAGGGGCGAAAGTGGGCATCCCTGGCGCGTTCCGTTGGCTACTTGAAAGGGGGGGGATGTGGCGAAGGGGGTTTTAACCTGGGAGGTAGGGTTTGAATATAGGTGTTGTATCGCCCGCAAGAAGGGTCCTTTAAACCCCATGTGGTGTAGGGTAGCAAACATGAAGGGCCAACTCAGGCGATCAAACGCCTTTTCGGCGTCTAGGCTCAGTATGAGAGCTTCCGCACCGTCCCTGTTGGCTACATCAATCAGATCAATGACCTTCCTGGTGTTGTCCCCTGCTTGGCGTAGCGGCACAAAACCTACTTGGTCCTTATGGATCAGGGAGGGGAGAATGGCATTCAGCCTAATCGATAGAAGTTTGGTGAATATCTTAAGGTCCGAATTCAGTAGCGCTATGGGCCTATAGCTAGCGCAGGAGGCTGGGTCCTTGTCCGGTTTAGGTATAAGGGTCAAAAAGGATCCCTGCATGTCACTTGGGATTGGGGTCTGGTGGAGAAAGGCGTTAAATAATGTGGTCATGTGGGGGCTGAGTAACGGGAGGAAGGTCTTATAGTACTCGTAAGGCAATCCGTCAGGGCCCGGGGATTTATGGGCTGGGAGGCCCTTCACTGTCTCTGCCACTTCCTCCGCTAGTATAGGAGCGTTCAGGCCCTGCAAGTCCGCTGTCTTAAGTCGGGGTAGACCCGCTTGTTCTAAGTATCGGGCCATTTGGGCTTTCATGTCGGGAGACGGGGGGTTGTGTGGGACTTCCGGCTTGTTATATAGGTCTATGTAATAGTCTGCAAAGGCTCCCGCTATGTCCTTAGGATGGGTCAGAAGATCGCCCCCCCTGCCCTTTATCTGGTGTGGGGTAGAGGCGAGGGCTCGGTCCGCCAGTTTCCTGGCCAGGAGAGCCTGCGCCTTGTTGCCCTTATCGTAATAGAGTTGTTTCAGTCGGGTCAGCGCCTTTTCTACTTTGCCTAGGGCTAGTTCCCGCAGCGTCGTGCGTGTTTGGACAATCCGTTTAAGGAGTGCAGTGGAGGGGTTTAGCAGGAGTTTTGCCTCCAAGGCCTTTAGCTGGCTTTCAGCCAGTGCTTTAGCAGCACCGGCGTCTTTCTTCATCGCTGAGGAAAGGGCCATGCATCGTCCTCTAAGGACCGCCTTGTGGGCAGCCCACAGGGTAGAGGCGGAGATGTCTGGAGTGTCGTTTTCAGTGAAATAGTGCTGGAGGGTTTCTTCCAATGCCCGTTTCGAGGGGTCGTGTTGCAGAAGGAAGTCATTAAGTCTCCAATTATAGGGGCGGCGGAGGGGAGCGTTTAAGTTCAGGGTTAATGTGATGGGGGCATGATCCGACCAGGAGATAGGCAACACGCTAGCCGCTTCCGCAATCCGGAGCGTGTTGTTATTCACAAAAAAGTAATCTATTCGCGTGTGAGTGCGATGCGGGGCCGAGTAAAACGTGTATTGTCGATCTCCTGGATGGAGGGCTCGCCACACATCAAAAAGTGCATTTTTCCTAGTCAACTGGCGGAACAACTTTGAGTCCCTGAGGGCCCGGGTTTGCGAGGTCTGGGTATTGGCCACCAGGCGGTCCCAGGTGACCGAATGAGCTAGATTATAGTCTCCTCCTATTACCAGAAAGTCATGTGACTCTCGGAACAGTCGTGCATAAACCCTGGTCAAAAAGTGGTGTTGATGTGTGTTGGGCGTGTAAACTACACAGAGGGTAATGGCCTGTGACTGCCACAGGCCCCTAAGAATTAAAAAGTGTCCCCGAGGGTCTAAATATGTGGAGGAGCAAGAGAAGGGAGACCCCTTTTTAAAGAGAATGGCTACGCCCGCCTTCTTATGTGGTCCGAAGGCCTGGTATACCTGGGGGAAGTATCGGGATGCAAACGTGAAGGAGTCCCCCCTATCAAAGTGGGTCTCCTGCACCATAATAATATCTGCCCCCGACTGCCTAAACTCTCGGAGCGCCAGGTGTCGTTTCTTGTTGGAATTCAGCCCATGTACATTTAACGAGAAAATTCTAGCCATAATCTAGGATGGGGTGTGCTATATGTTTACTTATCTGATGGAGCAGATGGCGTGTCCAGGCCAGGGGGGGCGACGGCCAAGCGAGGAGAGCCGGGAGCCGATGGGACGAGGTACAGACTGCGGCGACCAGGAGCAGGGAGCTCTAGAGGGGGGAAAAGAAATGAGAGTAAGAACACACAGATTAAACACAATAAACATTTGTATGCGTGCCCTGGCTGACCAAGAGGTCGCGGGCCATACAAGTTCCAATCGGACTCCCCGGCCGGGAGCTTTAAGAGGTCCGGGCCGGGGAGACTCAGGGGGACCGAGGTCCAGGGAGGAACTCTCTGGCGGATAGCCACCAGGGGGGATCAGCATCCAGAAATCCGATCAGTCCAGACAGGGGCCGCCTCGGGACAGCCCGATAAATAAAAAACAGAAAAAATGTGGTGATGGCCTTCGGGGGAAAGGCAAGGGTACGGAGCTTGTGAGCGTCCAATAAAGGGGTCATAGCATACCCGCACCGCCAGGGACAACAAAAAAAAAAAAAAAAACAACAACAAAAAGTGGAGAGTACATATCAGTAGTTGGCGTCATCTGGCTTGGGTTGGTCGGGTTGCACAGGACAGTCAGTTGGTCATCGGGGAAGGGGCCTTCCAACTCCGGGACCTCCGGTTCTGTGTTTAGGGGATCGCCGGGATGGCCCTGGGCCCTTGGGGCGCTTGTTCGGTGGACCCTTTTCCAAACCACCGGAGGTGGAGGGGGGGTGGCCACCAAGTCCCAGTCAGGTAGCTGAGGTACAGGAATGTCCAAGGCGTCGCAGAAGGGGTCTAAGTCTTCGGGGTATCGTAGGATCGCCGACCTCCCCTGGTGTTTGGCCGTCAAGCTGAAGGGGAAGCCCCATCTATAAATGATGTCCCGGTCCTGCAGGGTGCGCAGTAGCGGTTGTAGGAGTCTCCGCTTCTGGAGCGTGATCCAGGAAAGGTCTGGATATATTTGTATTGGGGAATTGTCGAACACCAGGTCACGTGCAGCGCGGGCCTTGTGCATGATGGTCTCCTTCAGCGGGTATGATTGTATGCGGCAAATAACATCCCGTGGTTTAGAAGCGGGGCCTTTCGGGCGTAGGGCCCTATGAGCTCTGTCCATTTCGATATGTCTATCCAAGGGTGCCCCTATGAGGTCGTTAAACATCGTCTGGAGCGTTTTCTGCAGGTCCTCAGCCTCTTCTGCCTCAGGGAGGCCTCGCACTCTAATGTTGTTGCGGCGCCCCCTGTTGTCCAGGTCCTCTAAGTGGCGCTGCATGTCCCGTAGCATAAGATGGTGGTCGGAGCCCTGAAGTTGGGTCCTATGTACGGCCAGTTTAGTCTCCTGTATCTCTTCTTCAGCCATCTCTACTCTATCGGCCAGGTGTTTAAGGCCTGCTTGAATGGTTTGAATTTCGGTCCTACAGGTGTCCTTTACGTCTGCAATCAGTTGCTTAAAGTCCTCTTTGGTAGGGAAGGCTTGCAGAAAGGACTGCCAGGGGGGCTGCTCAGCCCAATCCGGGCCCCATGGCTGGCGGGGGGATGCAGGGTCTGCGTAGCGGTGGGTCTCTGCAGCACCGATCATGGCTGGGGTCAGGGGGCGTTCAAATGGGAGAGCACCCGGGTCAGACCCTGAGGCGGTCAGGGGGGGCTGCGGGGTAGGCCCCGGGGACCCGTCTCCCCGAAATGGTGGGGCGGTCTGTGCCATCCGGGCTTAGGAGAGGTGGGGGCGGAGAACTGCCTCATGTGCCCCCGTCAGGGGCAAGTCTGTGGGGTGGGGTGCTCTCTGGGCCTGGGGAGGATTTGAGGCCCACCCCGAGGGAAAGTCATGTGCCTGGGGGGGACCAGGCCTCGCCATCATGGGGGGGTGCGCTGGGTTCGGCAGGGCTGGGAAGTCCAGAAGTGGGTCTGGGGGGGAGGGTGGCTCCACGGTGGCGTCTTGTGACCCCAGGGCCTGTGCTGTGCCGTGCGATCCGGGGGCGGGCTCCGCGGCCTGCCGCCACTGCGATGGAGGATGCGTTGCGGCCTGGTCCCCGCCGTGCGTGTGTGGGTCCTGAGGCGGGCGGTTTTGGTCACTCACCCCCTGCTGTTCCGGAGTCCTCCGCGGGGATGATGGTGTGTCCCCGGATGCCTGCGATTGAGCGGCGTACTGGCCGCGCTGTGGGGACAGGTCCCGGCGCTGCAAGGCCTCGGTGTCCGGCGCCATCTTGCTATGGCCAGCCGGCGGCATGTCGGGGACCTTGAAGTAGTCCCTGAAGGACGTGGAGGCTCCGGAGAACGGTAGGGCAAGTCCTCTGGAGGCGGAGCATCTGCTGGAGCGAGAGGAGCTCATGGAGCTAGGAAGATTTCCCCCGAAATCGGCCTATGTGCTGCGGGCTGAAGCGGAGCTCCTAGGCAGCACGTCCGTCCAGCTCGGCTTCCGGTCACGCCCCCCACAAAATGACATTTCTAAAGGGAAAAAAAGTCATTTAAAACTGATTGCGGCTATAATGAATTGTCAGGTCTCTGCAATATACCGTATTTTTCGCTCCATAAGACGCACCTAGGTTTTAGAGGAGGAAAACAAGAAAAAAAATATTCTGAACCAAATGGTGTAATAAAATATTTTCCAAGAGCCCATGAAACGTAGATTGACCATTGCAGAGAAAAGCAGACTGACCATTGCCATGAAATGCAAACTGACCATTGATCCCCTATCCATAACTCACATCTGCACACCCACCCATGCACAACCCACCTCTGCACCCCCCCACACCCTTCTACAACTCGCATCTGCACCCCCTGTCTACAACTCACCTATGCGCCCTCTTTCTGCGACTTACCCCCACGCCCTCTTTCTGCAACTCACCTCTTCACCCCATGTCTCTTGCTCACTTCTTTACCCCCATCCTTCTGCAATTCACCTATGCACGCCTTCCCCTTCAATGACCACAGCTCACTTTATCGCACTTTTCCCCTTTTACAGCTCACTTCTGCACTCGCGTTTTCACTTTTTTCTACAGCTTATCTCTGCAACCCCCTAACAGCTAAGCTTTGCATCTCTTTATCTCAGCTCCCTCTGTATCTCCTCAGCATAAGCCCCCCCCCCCCAACCAACCCCCTTCTTTCTGGCTTTACACACGTGTACAGCACTTGTGGCTGCAACGCTTTTCACTTGCCAGTGGCAGGCATGGGGTCATCAGGCATCGCCATCCGGACATCCGAACTGTCTCTCTGTTGCAGCACACCTACGCTGAGACTAGATGCCACGGAGGAAGGTAGGCGGAGCCTCCGTGAGTTGCTTGGAGTGCGGGCAATCACTGACCGCTTATGGGTGCTAGTCCCCGCACCTCTCTCCCCGACCAAGTCAAGCTGTTTCATCACTACAGACCTGCCTGGGGGTCTGTAGCTGGCCAGGGACAGTTTGTTTGTCGGCGGGAGCCGGAACTCAGCAGAAGTGGGATTCTTTCGTCCAGAGATGCAAAATGCACTGGGCAGAGGGGCGGTGCCAGCGGTGGCGGGGGGCGGTCCCTTTTGTATAAGACGCAGAGACAATTTCCCCTATATTTCTGGGGGGAAAAAGTGCATCTTATAGTGTGGAAAATACGGTACATAAAACTCATTGAAACAAATGACATGGGTCACGCCCCCAGTCCATTACCAGGCCCTTTGGGTCTGGTATGAATATTAAGGGGTACCAAAATTAATAAAAAAGTGTGTTGGGTGGGGGGGTCCCCCAAAATACACACCAGGCCCTTCAGGTCTGGAATGGATTTTAAGGGGAAACCTGCACCAAAGTAAAAAAAATTGAATAGGGGTCTCCCCCAAAATCCATACCAGACCCTTATCTGAGCAAGCAACCTACCAGGCTGCAGGACAAGAGAGCGCCCCCTTCTGAACCATACCAGGCCACATGCCCTCAACATGGGGGGATGAGTGCTTTGGGGTGGGGGGGGCTCTACGCAAAGCACCTTGCCCCCGTGTTGATGGGGACAAGGGTCTCATTCCCACAACCCGTGCCCTGTGGTTTTGGGGGTCTGCGGGCGGGGGGCTTATCGGAATCTGGAAGCCCCTTTTAACAAGGGGACCCCCAGATCCCGCCCCACATGTGAATTGGTAACAGTACATTGTACCCTTAACATTTCACTAAAAAAAGTGTATTTAAAAAAAAAAAAAGACAAGAGACAGCTTTTTATGACAATAACTTGCATATAAGCCTTTAAAATTAGCAATTTTGTTTTTTCATGTTAAAGTCCCATAGACTTTAACAGGAAGTTCTCTATTTCTAGTTCTTGTTCTCTATTTCTCTATAAAAGAGACGAGAGGCACCTCTAAGTGTAGCAAGATGTTGCTAAATGTTGTACCTTCATTAAATGTAACCATATTTCTACCCTTAGAGGCTCCTCTCTACTTTTTTATACTCAGTTGTGACATGACGCTACTCTTATATCAAGACATTGCTTGTATATCAAGGCAAAATGTATTAAAACATTTTGCTTGTCTTGCAAAACGCTCTTAAACCAAGGTTGTACTGTACACCATTTATTGATAGTTTTTATAAAGTGGGTTTAGTGACACTTTAGGATTGGTTCACACTATTACAAATTGGATGTGGGTCTCTTCACATCCAATTCGCTTGTCAGGAGATTGTGACCGGCTCTCTGTGGAGCTGGTTTACAGATCTCCGGAGCGCCTCCCTAGTGAATTGCACAGGAGTCCTGTGCGTCTTCTGGTCCGCTTCAGGTCCGAATTCAGCCAAAGATTCGGACCAAAATCAGACGCTGCATACGGCAGTGTGAACCCAGCCTACAACTGGACTGTTGTGACATGTCACATTGTTTCTCTGTCACCTAGCTGCGTCATACGGAGTGTCCTGTTTGCCCATTGACTAAATCATTAGTTTGGTTTGTTCTAGTGATAGCTGGATGAAAAACAAAAGCCAGTTTTAACTGGAGCGCACCCTTAACCGCTTGCCGACCAGCGCACACAGATGTACGTCAGCAGAAGGGCTCATACAGGCAAATGGGTGTACCTGTTCGTCCCTTTTCATTTTTTGCACCGTGTGGGTGCACATGCCAGCCGTGGGAGCGTGCCTGCGGCACCGGTGGCCCACGATCGTGAGACAAGAGACAGAATGGGGAGATACCTATGTAAACAAGGCATTTCCCTGTTCTGCCTAGTGACATGACAGAGTTCCTTGTCATCGGGAGCAGTGATCGCTGTCATAGTAGTAATAGCCCATCCCACCCACAGTTAGAATCACTCCCTGGGACGCACAACCCCTTGATCACTCCCCTACCAGTGTCATTTATACAGTAATCAGTGGCTATTTATAGCATTGATTAATGTATAAAAGATAATGGTCCCAAAATAGTGTCAAAATTGTCCGATGTGTCCACCCATAATAAGGGGGAAAAACAATAACTACAGATATAAATTGATGGTCAGACTTTGAGGCAGATAGGAAGTAAGTTAAAAAATAGAAATTTTATTACAAGCGTAGAATATTACAAAGATGCAGAGATAATTACTTAAAAAATGTTACATAAAATATAACCATAATAATAACAGGCAATACTAGAAAAAAAATCCTTTGAAGTCGCCTACGCGTTTCGCCGTGGGGCTTCTTTAGGACGGTACAAAGATAATTTTTTGATAGTATGGGAATATTATTTCCTTATGTCAAGTATGACTTCACGATGGATACAGCCAGCGAGTGAGTCTATTAAAGAAATACAGCAACCACAGATGGGACAAAAGGCCGGGTAAGCGGCTAGGGGTAGAAATCCCCAATCTAGAATCCCAAAACTGGTGCTGGAGCTAGGGCAGTGCATTCAAAGTTGTCTTATAAACAACCGCAATATATAGATCCAAGTCTGGTTGCTGTTTATGTATTCCGCAGACAGCGGACAAAGTGGTCAACAGAGACAATATTTGAACAGGTAGTGCTTTCATGTATGCCCCAGGGTGATAGCCCGTGCTGTACAGTTGTTTTTTCCCCTATCGTACACGGATGTGGCAAATGTGAGTGCTTTCCCAGTGTGTCAATCTGCTTTTCTTTTTCCCTTCCCATCTCCCTGTTCTTCCCCTTTCCCCTCTTAATCCTCCTCTTTTTTTGATTGTTCACCCATAATGTCGCAGTCCCGATAAAAATCGCAGATCGCCGCCATTAATAGTAAAAAAAAAACAATATACGCTTATTGAGATTTTCTTTAACAAAAATACGTAGAAGAATACATATCGGCCTAAACTGAGGATTTTTTTTTATTTTTTATATATTTTTTGGGGATATTTATTATAGCAAAAAGTTAAAAATATAGGGCCAGATTCAGAAAGAATTAGATTCCCGCAGAGTATCAGAGATACTCTACGCCGCCGTACTTTACCTGGCTCTACGAGGAATTCAGAGAGATTTTGGCCCGTAAGGTACGGCGGCGTAGTGTATTTCTCCCGGCGGAATCAAACTACGCGAATAGGGGGCGTGAGGCATTTAAATTAAGCGCGTCCCCGCGGCGATCGAACTGCGCATGCTCCGTTCAGAAATTTCCCGCCGTGCATTGCACGAAATCACGTCGTTACGTCATTTTTTTTTTGAGTAGCGTCGTTTACGGACATTCCTATTCCCGGACGACACAAAAAATAAAATAAAATTGAAAGTCGACGCGGGAACAACGGCCATACTTAACATAGGCCGCGTAACGTTAGACCAGCTAATAGCTGGTTTAACTTTACGTAGCGAAAAAATGACGTACGCGATTGCGAATGACGCTCATAACTTCGTGGATCGCCGTAAAAAGCTCATTTGCATACCCCGACGCTGAAAACGACGCAAACTCCACCCAGCGGCCGCAAAAAGATTGCAGCGTAGATCCGAAGGTGTACGAAGACGTAAGCCTGTCAGATCGAAGCCCAACGCCGCCGTATCATGGTTTGAGGATTCAAACTAGTGATACGGCGCGCGAAATTTGAAATTACTCCTGTCTAACACCAGTTAGACAGGCGTAATCGCTCTCTGAATCTGGCCCATAGCTTTTTTCAAAATATAGCTTTTTTTTGTTCATAGCGCAAAAAATAAAAACCCAGAGGTGATCAAATATCACCAAAAGAAAGCTCTATTTGTGGGGGGGGGGGGAACGTAAATGTTGTTTGGGTACAGTGTCGCACAACTGCGCAATTGTCAGTTAACGCGACACAGTGCTGAATCGCAAAACGTGCTCTGATCAGGAAGGGGGTAAATTCTTCCGGGGCTGAAGTGGTTAAACTCATCATATCCCCTTAGACAAACACAAACAAAACTAAAAAAAAAAGAAGTAAAATCAGTACAAAGGTCAAAGTCCATGAAACCTGTTCCAAACCAGACACGGAACAGGCATTTCACATGCCTTTCCCAAGGACGAGTCTGTTTGTGAGAACATTTCCAAAAGACTTCACATTTCTATGACAATATACAAGAATAAAGTCATGTAACATTGCAAAATATCTCGGATCTGGCACGGGACACGGCTTGGCTGTGGCACGTTAAATATTCATCCAGATTGCATTTTTCCTCTTAACTTTGAACATTCTGTGTTTTCCTTTTTAAATTGATTTTGCCAAATAACATCTCAGGAGGATTACTTAAGTACTTTTGACATTCACTCTACATCTCGCTGCTTCAACACAAAGTTTCCTTATTTAACTAGCAGATGCCTCAAGTGTCAGTAGAAATTTCCTCTTTTTAAAATCACAGAAGGGCTCCGTAGAAAAGATCAATCTGATTCTGATTATGTAGAGATTCCCTGTGGCAAGTCTTTAGTGACTACCGCGATCACATTGATGTAACTTATTTATCAGAAGCTCTACAGATGGTCTCCTGGCGGATGTATAAAACACAACCTTTAATTCATTGATGTAATCCTTCAAAAGCCATGAAATAATTTTTCAAATTATTTCTATGAACTTTACTTTGATAATGAGCTGCCACACAACGGGGTAAAGCTGACAGTTTTGCAGTTGGGGTGTCTAATTTGTAAGCCATATGTCTTTTTTAAGCACACCCCCAGAACTACATCTCCCAAGAGCCCCTTTGTTCCACAGTGTGAAGCTTCCTTCTTGCTACTCTATGTGGAAAGTATAGAGTAGCAAGAAGGCTACCTGCAGTTGTTCTGTACACAGAATGTGTACTGACCACTCCCCAGAAACATAATTTCCTGCTTGTGTGATTGGCTCACCAATTTTCCCAGAAGTCTGCCTAATATACAAGTCAGATTTAAGGCATCCCCTGCAACAAAAATGTCACAAGGGATGTAGGCCCAGCAGATTTCCTAATCAGTGCTGTGCAGGTGCACAGCTGATAGATAATTATGAAACCACTCCCATTAGACCCACTCATCACTAAGACCCAGAGGAAAATACAGGGATTACTTCAGAATAACAAAAGGTAAGAATCTGCAACAAAGGTTGTTATAATCCTTGCAATGTACAGCGATCATCCAGAGGGGAATGTTTTTTTCTCAACAAAAATTAGGTAACACTTTAAAATCAGCTAAATGGCTATTCACACTTACCGTATTTGCCGGCGTATAAGGCGACTCGGCGTAAAGGACGACCCCCTAATTTTCCAGCTAAAAATTTGGTTTTGGGATATACTCACCATATAAGACGACCCCCTTCCTACTAGTCTGTCTGGAAGCTGAGGGGTAGCCGGAACAACCGCTGACAGGAAAAAACGCTGAAAGGAACAGGCTTTATTCAGCTTTTTTGAAATCTCACTGTGCCCATTACATGCCTCAATGTGCCTCAATGTGCCATCAACATGATAGGTGAAACTCCTGCGCTGAAATGGGTGAAAAGGGATTGGACCGTGGGAAAGGGGCCGTGGGAAAGGGGCACGGGAGGTATACTGCAGCAAACAAAGAATAGGTCTATCCAAATGGACAATAAAAGGTATACAACAAGTGATATTGTTTGCGCTGTGGTGGTGATGCCTAAAGGGTGATGGGAAAGGGGAAGTGAAGTAGTAAACTAGGTGAATACAATAAGTGACAAAAATGTATAAATATATAGAAAAAATTCTATAAAACACAATGTGAACAAAGTAACAGTAAATAACAGTGACCGTGTCATCTATAAAGATGTGTGGTGGACATAATAGAATGCATGGTCAAACTCAGTCCTGCAGACAAAACCAAATAAAAGAAGAGAGTCCAACTTAATCATGCAACTCGGTGCAGCAAGTGAAATCTGGTGTGAAGTCAAAAGGAGATGTTCCAGCAGCCAAATGAGTGAAGGTGCAATGGAGGATTCCAAAACGTGCAGCCCACACCTCTAGTGATCCTATCAGCTTACCTCGAGGCTATCTGATATAGCCAGAAAGATAGGGCATCAAACTCTTGATGAATGGAAGCCTCATATCCGATGGGGATCCCCTGATGAAGTCACGTGGTGTGACGAATACGCGTCGGGATTGGAGCACTGGACCCTTTACACCTGACGGACGGTAGACGAGCTCGCTGCTCGTGGATGTATGACCGCCTCAGCTGACTTTATGTGAGTTTTTATTTTGTGCTTTGTTTATTAAATTATTTTGCGGTATTATGCGATGTGCCCTCCTATTTTTGTTTCAAGCACCATCGTTTGAGTATCGGCGGATCAACATCTAGCCAAACAGCGGCAGCAGAGCAGCACCTGACGAGCTCGCTGCTCGTGGAGATAGGCACCCCCTTTCACCACTCTGTGTAAGTGCACATCTTTTGATTGCTAGCAGGAATCCCTCCAGTGGTGACAGGACTACTCTTTGTTTTTTTGTACTTTCTCCTTCCATGCACCATCGGATTTGAGGCTTCCATTCATCAAGAGTTTGATGCCCTATCTTTCTGGCTATATCAGATAGCCTTGAGGTAAGCTGATAGTGCCATCAACATGCCTCACTGTGCCATCCCATGCCTCACTGTGCCATCCCATGCCTCACTGTGCCATACCTTATTCCTGTACTGTGGGCATCCATTATTCAAAAGCCACGCCTCCTCCTCGTGCTGTTCCGTGATAGGCACCTGTGTTCCGCCTATCACGGAGGTCCTCTCGTCTGAAGCCGAGGATGAGAAGACATCCATGATAGGTGGAACACCGAACAGAGGCTCTGCTGGGAAACCAAGTGTTCCGCCTATCACGGAACAGCACATGGAGGAGACATGGCTTTTGAATAATGGTACCAGCGTATAAGACGATTCCCGAGTTTTGAGGGAAGTTTTTAAGCCCAAAAGGTCGTCTTATATGCTGGAAAATACAGTATAGAAAGATTAATAGGCATATAACAGTAAAATACTGTAGTCACTCAGCAGGTCCCCGGTGGATGGTGGTGTGTAGACAATGACAATATGAAAGCGTGACAAGTTAGGTATCTATTTACTCGGTGTAACATCATCTTTCACCTTATCCATAATAATTGGGCTAGCTTTACTGCTTTCTTATTTTGTCATTCATGAAACAGGTTTTTTTTTGAAAGCCACAAAAAAAAAAAAAAATTAGAAAATTTTTGGCGCAAATACCGTTGGAAATTTGTAAGAAAAAATGGCCGCCACTTTATTCCCTAGGGTGTTTGTTAATAAAATATATATAATGTTTGGGGGTCCTGAGTAATTTTCAAGGAAGAAAATATAATTGTTAAATGAACGAGAGAAGTGCCAGAATAGGCGCGGTATGGAAGTGGTTAAAGTGCAACAATAAAAGTTAAAAATTCCTTGAAATTTCGTACCATGGGGGGGGGGAATCAGGGCCGCCATCAGGAATTATGGGGCCCCTTACACAGCTTCAGGCATGGGCCCCCTGGAGCAGAGAACAGGGGGGGGTGCTGCCGCCTGAAATTGAGAAGGGGGGGGGGCTGCCGCAATTTCATAAGCATGGGGTTTCTTTACAAAAAAATAAATATAGAAAAATATATATTAAAAAAAGGGTGGTAGCCATCCGGGGGCCCTGGGGACCTCTGGGCCCTTTAATAAAAATAAACCTCTGGGCCCTTTAATATATATATATAAAGGGGGTTGCCTTGGGAGCTCTGGGCCCTTTAATAAAAAATAACTAAAAAAAATAAAAAAATAATAACATGGGGTGGGAGCTGTGGTGGCTCAATGTGAATGGCACTGTGCTGACAAGCCGTTCACCTCTGCAGCCAAGGGTTCGGATCCCGGTCTCGGCTACATGTGAATTGAGTTTGGTGGTGTCAGCCCGGCTCCCGGTGGGTGTGCTATGCAAGGTACGCCTGTGCTTAGTACGCCCACCCCCCCCCCCAAAAAAAACACCACACTTGCACGCACACGAACGCACTTTGGCCATGAGGTCTCCTAAAATAAAGAGAGGCGAAGGACCTACAGGGCTGGCTGGGTGGGCTAGACTCCCTCATAGGGGAAGTCCCTCTGTCCCATCGGGCTCCCAAGTGTAGCAGGTAGGGTGGGGTGAGTGGGAGGCCCCCCCTCACACCCGCCATTGCCACCGGGGGCATGGAGAAGGATGGCGATTGCAACTCCTGCAGTCCGGCTCCTCTCTCTCGACTTCACGCACAAAATACACTTTAAAAAAAAAATTAAGAAAATAAAACAACCTGGGGAAAATATTAAATGTTTATAAAATTTTTATAAGCAAAAAGGTTGTCATCTGGGGCCCTTTCATAATTATATTATATATATATATATATATATATATATATATATATATATAATGTTAAAAAAATAACAAAAAAATATATATAAAATATATATTTTTTTGTATATTTTTTTTTAAAAAGGGGGGGGGGGGGGTTGTCATCTGGAGCCCTGGGGATCTCCGGGCCACTGGGGACCTCCAGACCCCTAAAAAAAAACATTGGCCCTTTAATAACAAAAAATATGGGGGGTTGCCACCCGGGGCCCCTTGGGCCTCTGGGCCCCTGGGGACCTCCGGACTGCTAAAAAAAATTAAATTCCAAAAATTGGCCCTTTAATAAAAAATACTAAAAAAATAAACTAAAAAATATATATAAAAAAAAAAAGAGGGGGGTTACCATCTGGGGCGCTGGGGGGCCTCCAGGCATCTGGGAACCTCCGGACCCCCGGGCCCCTTACAGGTGTACTGCCTGTACCCCCCTGATGGCGGCCCTGGGTGTAATGTCAGCATGTGAAAAATGACATTCTGAAGGAAAAAAGCCGTTTAAAACTGACTCGCGGCAATAATGAATTGTCAGCTCCTGGCAATTGCAGGAGAATTCATTCATAAAAAACACCAAAAAAAAGCGTGGGGGTCCCCCCAAATTCAATAACCAGACCCTTCAGGTCTGGTGTGGAATTTAAGGGGAACTCCACCCCAAATTTAAAAAAAAATGGCGTGGAGTCCCCCCTAAAATCCACACCAGACCCCTTATCCGAGCACGTTGACCTGGCCGGCCGCAGAAAAGAGTGGGGGACAGAGCGCGCCCCCCCCTTTCCTGAACCGCACCAGGCCACATGCCCCAAAACACCTTGTCCCCATGTTGATGAGGACAAGGGTCTCTTCCCCACAACCCTTGCCCGGTGGTTGTGGGGGTCTGCGGGCAGGAGGCTTATCGAAATCTGGAAGACCCCTTTAACAAAGGGGCCCCCCAGATCCCGCCCCCCCGTGTGAAATGGTAATGGGGTACATTGTACCTCTACCATTTCACCAAAAAAATAAAATGTAAAGGGTTGAAAACGACAAGAGCCGGTTTTTGACAAGTCCTTTATTATCTTCTTTCTTCTTTCCTTCGGGTTTCTTCTTCCTCTGCTTCTGTCTTGGGTCTTCTATTCCCGCATCTTGCCCGGCATGTTCTTCCATCTTCCTCTCCTTCCGCTGTCCGCATCTTCTTCTTGTTCTTCTTCGCCGGAGCTGCCGCTTCCAATTGAAATCCCCGCTGTCTGCCGGACCACGCCCCCCTCTGACGCCACGGGCAAGCTCTTAGGAGTGTGCTGCAAGTGCGTCAGAGGGGGGGCGTGGTCACATGTCAGAGGGCGGGCAATTCAATTGGAAGCTTGTGCGCGGCTTCTTCTTTGCCAGAGTCGCCGCTTCCAATTGAATTGCCCGCTTTCTGGAACATGTGACCACGCCCCCCCTCTGACGCACATGCAGCACACAGGGACTTTCCTAAGAGCTTGTCCGTGGCATCACAGAGGGGCATGGTCCGGCAGACAGCGGGGATTTTAATTGGAAGCGGCGGCTCCGGTTAAAAAGAACCAGAAGGAGATGCGGGCGAGATGGACAGCGGAAGGAGAAGATGGAAGAACCCCCCCGGGCAAGATGCGGGAATAGAAGACCCAAGACAGAAGCGGAGGAAGAAGAAGATGGAGGAAGAAACCCGAAGGAAAGAAGAAAAGAAGAAGAAAGAAGATAATAAAGGACTTGTCAAAAACCGACTCTTGTCGTTTTTAACCCTTTACATTTTTTTTTGGGTGAAATGGTAGAGGTACAAGGTACCCCATTACCATTTCACACAGGGGGGGGTCAGGATCTGGGGGGCCCTTTTGTTAAAGGGGTCTTCCAGATTTCGATAAGCCTCCTGCCCGCAGACCCCCACAACCACCGGGCAAGGGTTGTGGGGAAGAGACCCTTGTCCTCATCAACATGGGGACAAGGTGTTTTAGGGGGCACCCCAAAACACCATCCCAATGTTGAGGGCATGTGGCCTGTTGCGGCTCAGGAGAGGGGGGGGGCCGCGCTCTTTCCCCCCCTTTTTTTCTGTGGCCGGCCAGGTCAACGTGCTCGGATAAGGGGTCTGGTGTGGATTTTGGGGGGGGACTCCACGCCATTTTTTTTTTTAATTTAGAGTGGAGTTCCCCTTAAATTCCACACCAGACCTGAAGGGTCTGGTTATGGATATTTGGGGGGAACCCCACGTCATTTTTTTTTAAATTGACGGCGGGGTTCCCCTTAATATCCATACCAGACCTAAAGGGAACTGAGGGGCTCATACATTGTTCAGAGCCCTCCTTGCAAGATGCCACCTTTTGGCTTGTTGTGTTTGGATAAACCAGGCAGCAATTAGCCAAGATTGCCGAAACACGCAGTATGCAACTTGGGTTAAACCCAACTTAACCACGTCAATACTGGGCACTTTCACCCCCTTCCTTCCCAGGCCAATTTTCAGCTTTCAGCGCTCTCGCAATTTATTTATTTACGACTCTGTTTTTTATTTTTTGCAATATAAGCTGAAAAATAGCGTAAATTTGTAATTAAAAACATTGTTTTCTTTATTCTATTTTAAAAGACATCCAATAAAATCAAATTTTGTCATAAATTTAAGCCAAAATGTATTCTGCTACATGTCTTTGGTAAAAAAAAAATCCTGTGTATAATAATTGGTTTGCGTGATCACGAACATATGTATGCAGATGATCATTTACAGATGTGCGCAGGTGATCATGGACATATGGGTGCAGGTGATCATTGGGACATGTGATTTTACTGTTACATATGTGGGGGACAGGAGTTTTTACTATGTGGGGACATGTGTTTTGGGGATTTATACTGTGTTTTACTAGGCTGGTGATCAGTGTGTAAAAATCTGTAAAAAACAGTTCATACTCACTGATCACCAGCCGACTGCAGCGATCCGCTCTCCTCTCCTCACCGACAACTAATGTGTGAGGAGAGGAGAGCCGGCTCTCTGTTTACATCACATGATGGCTATGATTGGGCACGGCCATCATGTGATCAGGAGGGCCAATCACTGAGCCCTCCTGCCGATCTATGATACGCTGTGTCTGGGTGACACAGGCGCATCGGGATCGCGACGCTGGGCGGGCTGGCGCACGAGCGGCCCTCTTCTTTTTAGGGACATCCTGAATGTCCACTCAGAAGGAGAGAGTGCCTACCCGGCCGGACATATGCAGTGGCCGTGTGGGAAGTGGTTAAAACTGGAATATAAAACTTTAACTTTTCACCAAAAAAATACTTCACTAATATATATGTCGGCACCCTATACATGCATCCGAGAGATACATTGTCTAAATTCTAACAGAACCTAAATCACAAATTCACTTCACTAATAGCAGTACAGCTCTGTTTATTATACTCTATAAAAACAAAGATCTGAGGAGCCCTACACAACGCCTTGCATCTCCATTTCCCACCTCGTATCTTCCTCTCCCACCTCATATCCCCTATTTCAGCAGAATCACTAATGGGCTCTTTCCAGGAGATGAAGATGTTGGTGACAGGAGAGATCACGGTCTAGAGACAGCATGTTCATGTTCTAATCATGTATTCAGATTGGCAGCATATAACAGAGGGTCATAAAGACCTTTGATCAAAGCATTTTGTAGTTGTTATACAAATGGAGGAGCATCTAAAATTATACCTCAGACAGGAGGCTCATATCTTATGCATTAATCTTTCTTTATTAATGCTCACAGCAGAAATAAAACTGATCAGTATTCAAACTTTTCTAAAAATAACATGAAACAGAAAAGCTGAAACTTGAAAACTAGAAAGAAACTACGTTTCCCAGCAGTCCTTGGGTCTGTGACCCCTTCCTCTGGCCTCTGCATATAAGGACTGCTCCTCCCCTTCCTATTCCTCTTTCTTTCTGCTCACAGGAGAGATAAGTATTGCACTGCTGCTAGTTATCTGTGAGGTGTTTTACCTTTACTTTTACTTGTACAAAACCTGTGTAACCTTATTATAACTTATTATTATAACCTAGTGCTTATTACTGAACATTGTTCGTTTATAGGAGCGGTTGCTGGGCTACTAATAATACTTAACATCTAACAGGTGTAGTACACCTCTCTCTGGCAGGCCCCCTCCTTCCCATAGGTCAGGATCTGAGGTGGTGATTTATCATCCCCCAGTTACTTAGCATTCTATAACTGCACTGCCAGAAGGCAATGTCTGAGGACCGCTCTGTCCCCTTGAAGGGACCTGAAGTGCCTCTGGAGCCATCATGCATGCTTAACGCTGCACAGATTCAGGACCTGGTAGCCAGGTCTGTGCAAGCTGCCATGGCAGCCGTGGCGTTACCCTCGGGTTCACAACAAACCCCCAGGGTTGCCCCCCACCGTAATTGAAGAACCTCTAGTAAAAAGAGGGAAATCCTCCCAAAAGAGGAAGCATTTGGCTCATATCGAGGACTCCCCGGCAGGGGAAGCAAACAATGTGCACAAGGCTCTCCCTCACCCGGATTGCCACCCCACGCACCCACCGGACCCCTTTCAACCCCTGAGCCTCAGGGAGTCATGCATGAGGCGTACATCCGCCAGGCGGAACAAACCGGACTCCTACGTACTCGACTCAGACGATATTTCGTCTGACGAGTCCTCAGAAGCCGGATTCTCGGGGTCCGAGTACGATGACAATGATGATATGGGTGCTGGGTCAATGGCGATCCCACACGACGCCAAACCTGATATTCAGGGCAATACAATCACAGACGCTCTGGGAGAACCTCTCTTCCATCCAGATGCCATATCTCACCCGCGGTCGGGAGATTGGGCTCCCCTGCTCCACGTGTCCCAATACGTGGAACTCTGGACCCGCAGATCGCTGGATAGAGCTAACCGAAATAAATGGCGGGCGGAATGCCCACACCCTTGCCTACCCAGTAAGGTGGCATGTACACCAGACATTGATCCCGTCTTATCTAAGTACCTGGCCAAATCAGGGAAATTCCCCAAGAAGGGGATAGATCGCTCATTCAGGAGCATCCAGGACCGGGTCCTCGACATGTTGGGCCCACTGACAAAAATCCTTAACTTGTCTGAGCAAACAGCTGCCTCAGCACAAGAGGTTGATGTGCAACAACTTCGGGGGTGGGCCCAGAGGGCCATATGCCTTTTAGGTAACGCCAACACGGCATGCTCCACGGAGTGCAGACGCTCCATCCTCATGCGCCTGGATCCACAACTGGCCCACCTGGCGGAGACCGAACCGGGACCTTCTGCTGAAGGCCTACTATTTGGGGACTCCCTTGTTAGGGACATTAACAAATTCGTGGGACTATTCAATAGTCTCGACAAAGCTCAATCGTCCCTCAAAAGGGCAGGCAACCAAAAGGTTTTTGCTAGGGCCGGCAGAGGTAGGGGCCGCTCTGCCGGCCGAGCTGGTTACTCCAGACCATTTAATAGGGCTCCCGCCCAGCAACATTACGCTCAGACTCCTGCCTCCTATACCACGGTGGCACAACCCGCACCGTTCTTTCCACCACGTGGCAGACCATGGAGAGGACGTGGGAGCAGAGGTGACCCCAGATCCCGTCCATACTCCGGTAAGTCCTCTTCTGACTCCAAGTTTTTCCACCCCTGTAGGGGGAAGACTACGGTTTTTTTATCCACGCCTGGTCTGCGATTACGGCAGACGCATGGGTGATAAACACAGTCACAAGGTTCCAGATAGAACTGTTGTCCTGCCCTCAACTGGGCATTATTCCTCCCCCCATTCGTTTCACTGCTCAGAACATTGCACTCATAGACAACGAGTTGGGAGAACTGATTTCCAAACAAGCAGTGCTCGAGGTAGACCCTCTCTCCCTGGGGTTCATAAGCAGTCTTTTTATAGTCAAAAAGAAGGGGGGAGGTTACCGCCCCGTGATAAATCTCCGGGGCCTGAATCAAAACGTCACATACCGTCACTTCAAGATGGAGGGTATCCATTGCCTCCGAGACCTCCTCCACCCGGGGGATTGGCTGGCAAAGGTGGACTTAAAAGATGCATATCTCACAGTCCCCGTACATCCGGAGTCACAACACCTACTCCGATTCAAATGGTGGGATCGCACGTGGCAGTTTACATGCCTACCGTTCGGGCTGTCATCGGCCCCATGGTGCTTCTCCAAATTACTCAAGCCTGTGGTAGCCGCGTTGCGGAGCAGGGGCGTTCGTCTGATTATTTACCTAGACGATATCCTTATCATTGAGAACTCAAAATCTCAGGCTCAGACCCACGTAGGCTGGACCGTACGTCTCCTGCAGGACCTAGGCTTCCTCATCAACATGGAGAAGTCTATTCTGCACCATCCCAGAGCATGGAGTTTCTCGGTTTCCTGGTAGATACCAACCAGGCGGTCTTGCGTTTACCCAAGGCAAAACTTGCTCTGATCCGCAAAGAGATCAGAGCAGTACTGCGCAAGCAATCCCTATCTTTACGGGTATTAGCCAGAATAGTGGGCCTCCTGGCCGCATCCATACAGGCCGTCTTCCCGGCCCCTCTCCATTACAGAGCCCTTCAACGCCTCAAAATCCTTCACCTGAGACAAGGTCTCCGTTATGCAGACGAGATTCCACTCTCCGCAGAGGCCAGGACGGAACTGAAGTGGTGGCTCGGTTATGCCGTCGATTGGAACGGCAAGACAATCTTCAATTCCTATCCGGACGTCGTCTTAGAATCCGACGCAAGTCGGAGGGGCTGGGGCGCTCGATTCGGAGAGATTTCAACAGGAGGGATCTGGTCAGTCAGGGAATCCTTCCTACACATCAATGCCCTAGAGCTACTAGCTGCCCTCTTCGCGGCTCAGAGTTTTCTCTCAAAGAGATCAAACTGTTGCGTATTGCTACGCATGGACAACATTTCAGCGTTACAATACGTCAACCGTTTGGGGGGCACCAGGTCCAAAATCTTGGCGGATATCGCCAAGGCTTTATGGCACTTCTGCCTGGCCAGGAATATCGTCCCCATGGCGGAGTACATTCCGGGATCCTCCAATATCGTGGCGGACTGGAACTCCAGATACATTACCGATTCCAGCGAGTGGCGGCTAGACCGCTCGACCTTCATCAGTATCATCCATCTCTGGGGACCACTGTCCATAGACTTGTTCGCCTCCAGACTCAACCATCAGTTGCCCCAATTCTTCAGTTGGAGGCCGGACTCAACAGCAACAGCGGTGGATGCTTTCCGCCAATCCTGGACGGGGGGGACGCATTACGCGTTTCCACCATTCCAGCTGATATGCCGGACCTTATTGCAGATCGCTACCCAGGGAGCCAAGGTGGTGTTGATTGTGCCCTGGTGGCCAACACACCGTGGTTTCTTCTTCTGTTGGAAATGGTCATCGACCTTCCCAGGGTCTTGCCCTCGTTTCCAGTCCTCCTTTCACACCCGTCCAAAGACATACACCCGCTAATTTCAGACGGCTCTCTGACCCTCCTAGCCTGCCTGGTCTCAGGATGCCAGACGCTGACGGAGGCCTTTCACAGTCAGCTAGAGAGCTTCTCGCCCTGGCCTGGGCCCCCGGGACTCGATCGGCGTATAGGTCAGCCTGGGGAATCTGGGTGCGTTGGTGTAGTCAACGACAGGCTGATCCGATACATACCCCTGTAGCACTTATAGTGAACTTCCTGGCGGAGGCTTTTGATACCGGTAGAGCGTACAGCTCCATTAACGTGTATCGATCAGCTATTTCGGCTTACCATCACCCTGTGGATGCCTTGCCGGTGGGTAGACACCCTCTCATTTGCAAACTAATGAGAGGTATCAAGTTTAAACGACCTCCTCGTCCCAAATACCTATCAACCTGGGACGTATCCAGGGTCCTAGACATGCTATCCACGTGGGATGACAATGAGGACTTGTCTCTCAAACATCTCACGTACAAACTTACGATCCTCCTCTGTCTTATCTCGGTCAAAAGGGTTTCAGATGTTAGAGCACTGGATATTTCCAGGCGACAATTTTCGCCCCTAGGAGTTAGGTTCTCGGTCGTGCGTAGGACCAAGACCGGCATTCAGTCGGTATTCTATCCTTTCTTTTCGGATCGTCCGCGCTTATGTGTCGTCAAGTGCCTGCAGGCCTATGAAACGCGTACCGCCGAACTTCGTTCTCCATCTTCGCCCCAATTATTGGTTTCCTACGTCCAACCTCATCGCCCGGTGACTTCTGCCACTCTAGCGCGCTGGGTCAGGTCGACTATGGACATGGCGGGTATAGATACCACTAAATTCGGCGCACACTCCACTAGAAGTGCAATGGCTACTAAGGTGGTCTCGGCCGGGGGATCTCTGTCAGATCTTCTACTGGCGGCGGACTGGTCCTCGGAGACCGTTTTCCGCTCCTTTTACTTCAGACCGGAAACACATGTGTCTATGGCTGCTTTGGGGTAATCTGATGTATATTGTCTTCATTTTCTGTAAGAAATGCTAGCTTTGAACTTGCATAAGATATGAGCCTCCTGTCTGAGGTATAATTCGAGATTTTCCTAGCTTGTGACGGAAAATATTGATTATATGAAGACAGGAGGCGAGTATCTTCCCTCCCTACCCTACCCTATTATGGTTTCTTCTACTCTCTTACAGGATACTGAACACGTTCGACTGCGTTCAGGAAGGTCGAAGACACGTTCCTTCTAACATGGTTTCGTTTCCAAAGGCCCGGTTGGCCGTAGAAGCTGTGGGTTGGTCCCCGTTGGGACGAATGTTACCCAGCGTACAACGGAACGTCTGGGATTCAGAAAAGGCCGGCCGGCCGAAGTCCCCGGAGTTGGGGGTCCCAGAGACTGGTGAATCATTTTCAATTCGTTTGGAAGTTCGCATGAAGAAAGAGGAATAGGAAGGGGAGGAGCAGTCCTTATATGCAGAGGCCAGAGGAAGGGGTCACAGACCCAAGGACTGCTGGGAAACGTAGTTTCTTTCTAGTTTTCAAGTTTCAGCTTTTCTGTTTCATGTTATTTTTAGAAAAGTTTGAATACTGATCAGTTTTATTTCTGCTGTGAGCATTAATAAAGAAAGATTAATGCATAAGATACTCGCCTCCTGTCTTCATATAATCAATATTTTCCGTCACAAGCTAGGAAAATCTCGAATTTCAACACCTATTGCAGATGCTTGCCCACTAGATATGAGTGTTTTGTTTTGCTTTTCTTCTATTTTTTTTTTTTTTTTTTACAAAACAAAATTTGGACACATTTTCATTATTCAAAGATTCTAATGTAATCAAGATTTTATAAATTAATTTGAATTAGAATTCGGATATGAATTCAAATTTGAAAATTCATTTATAATAGAAACATATTGCAATGAATACAAAAAGGTATAAAAGTGAAATAAGATGATTCCTACTTAGGCTGCTTTATACTGTAGAATAAAATAAAATAGAATAGAAAATTATAGCATAGAATAATATAAAAAAATAAAACAATTTGAATAAAACAGAACAGATTAGATGAGAATAGAGTATAATAGAATACAAGAGAAAATACTATAATAGAACATAATATTAAATAGAATAGAAAATAACAGAACAGAAAAAAAATGAATAAAAAATTAAATAAAATAATACAATGAATAGAACAGAAAATCATAAAATAGAAAATAAAAGAATAGAGTAGAAAAAAAACAATAGAATAGAATGGAAAAGAAATAGAACTGAAAATAATAAAACAGAAAGAAATTAAAAAGAATAGAAAAGAATAAAACTGAACAAAATCACACAGAATAGAAAATAAACAAATAGAAAACAAATAGAATAGAATGAATCAGAAAAGAATAGAATAAAACAGAATAGAAGACAATAGAAATAACTAGAATAGATTGGAAAGAATTTGAATAAAACAAAAAAAGAATAAAAAATAAAAGAATAGATTAGAGTAAAACAGAAAAGAATGGAATAGAAAATAAAATAAAAAAATTGAAAATTATAAAATACAACAGATTCAAATAGAATAAAATAGAAGGAATATAACTGTCTTCCGAAATTCTAATTTCAAATTGATTTGAAAATAGCGAATATATGAAACAAATCCGAATATATGAAATAAGTTCTGTAAACTAATCACTCTAACAGAACAACTTAACAACGTAACGAACAAATCTGAAACCAAACATATTTTTCTGGCTTTATTGCTCACACCAGCTATGGTTGACAAACACATACTATATACATGCTGCCACTAAAAAGAGACCTCACTGTTTATGTATTAAACAGCAAGAATAAAGCTAAGCTCCACCCAAAGGGGGTAGCTTTGCTTGTCTGCCTCCCCCCCCTCCACTGTCACATTTGGCACCTTAGTGGGGGAGAGGGGGTAGTGGGTACCTCATTTTTATGGGTATTCAATCGCAGGGCCGTCTTAATAGCATCATGGGCCCCTGGGCAAAGTAATGCATTGGGGCCCCTACCAGCCTGTCCCAATTTACACACCTACTCTCAAGATAGAATAAAACATAATACAATTGATCTTAAACTATAAGAAAACATGCCATAAATCAAATAAGTAATCAACATAAAGGCCACAGTACATGGGGAGTCAGGCGGGCAGAATACTGAGGTCAGGAGGGCACAGTACAGTTTATGGGACGCTGGCCAGGACGTGAGATAAGGCATATAAAATACAATCGAGCCAGTCGGCTCTTCGATTCAGCAGCTCATATCTTCTGGGTCTGGCGCACAACGCGGTAACATCAGAACGTCGTTCCTCCCAACGTTTTGTCACTAGAGGGACGTGTTCACGGGATCTAGTAGGGATCTTTAGTAGAAAGCGTGACTGCCCTGGCAAATCCGGGACAGTTGGCAAGTTGGCCTAGAGGGACCCATGCATTAAGACAGCCCTGCTCGTACGCACTTCCGGCTTAGTTTAGCCCCCCTACTACCCCCACAGCCTTTTTGGACGACTGTCGTCCATTCACTTTCCTTTAGTCAAGATGGCAGCGCAAGCACCTGATAGCCTGTTGAATAATCGTCTCGGGCGAGGACACCGCTGGATGCCTGGACAGACAAGTGCCCTAATATTAAAAGTCAGCAGCTGACTTTTTTTAAGTTGGAGTCTCTTTATTTTCTATAAAGTAAAGCCCACAAACAAGTTGTTAGGCTGGTATGACACGTTGGCTGAATCATGTTCTTACATTAACTACTGACCTGAAACAGATAAAGAGATAAGGAGTTCTGAAACTTTTCAAACACTCATTATTACCATGTTTGTACTGGATCTGTGGATCAAAAAGCATTGAAGCCAGACATAAATGATGAGTCATGTAGAATAATGAGGTCTCCATGCAACGTCCATTGGCCAAAGCTTTTCCCGAGCTGATCAGGACTCTTTAGCATTGCAGATGCTCCATACAGGTAGCCGTCTTCTATAGTAGATTGTATCTAAAGTAGGGTGACCAGACATCCCCGGTTTCAGGGGACAGTCCCCTGATTGAGGACACTGTCCCCAGAAAAAGTCTGTCCCCAGTTTTGTCCCCAGATTGAATTTAATAGGGGGCAGGGGCAATTTCAAAGACAGTCAGTGTAGCCAGTGTAGCCGTGCCTAGTAGCTTAGGGGGTATATTTTTTTCCATTATCCGTGCCCCTTTCTGATGATCATGTGCTTGTCGGAGTGGAGGGAATATTTCTTTAGTTTCAAGTGCATGCCTATTCAGCTTCGCTTGCATGTTCTTCTGCCTTGGCTCACGTCTCGGCCAGCCGCCTGCCTGCTTATCTCCTTGCTTTTCCTGGCGGAGTGATCTTCCTCCGCTCCCCATCCAGTATTAGCCGGGGGACGCAGAGTAATGGCTTGACAGGCTGTGAGGTGGGCGGTGGCGGGCAGAGAGTCGCTGATTGCCGCCATTACTAGTAAAAAAATAATATGTCCCCGGATTTCATTTTAAAAATCTGGTCACCTTAATCTAAAGATGCTTCAAACAGGTAGCCATCTTACTGATTCTTCTAAAGATGTTCAATACAGGAATTCATCTTTTTAGAGATACTCTGTATAGGTAGCAACCTATTGCTCTAATTCTTTTTATATGTACTCTCCAGCAAGGCAGATCAAGTTCCTGAGGCCTTGGATCCCAGTACAAGAAGAGAAGAACTCTTAACCATGGCATCCTCACCAGACAAAAGTCTGTGAGAGAAGGACCCTTCTAGAGAGTTATAAGATATTTATAATCCCCATTTACCTGTTATCACCAAACCAAAATTCAGGCAGAACCGTCACCCAACTCTGCGCTGCTCTCCTTCTGGATATGCCCGGGATAGGCCCAAACTCCGGCCTAGCACAACACACTTTCACCCAGACAGCCGTCTAGGTGGTACAGAACAGTGATCACCTGACCCAAATATATAGTGTAGCGGAATGGCCCGTGGGACCCAGAAACGCTTAGAAAGTATGATATACTCCTGTTTCAGCTTCACCGATGACTCTTATGTGTAGAACACCCTGTGTCTCTAATAGGGGCACAGGGTGAATGAGAATCCCACTATGGTCTGTGTTAGTCACATTTAATGCAGTATAGATATTGTATATATATTATATGTTGGCTGTTATGTACATAAAGCTTGCTGTGGTAATTAAGTCTGCTACTGTGATGTAAATAAATCTAGTCTGGCTCCTAAGAACCTGTCATTGTGTTGTGCTAATTGACCCTGTATTGTGTGAAGTTCTATTGATGATAAATGTGTATTGTGAGTTAAACAGACAGTCTAAAGATCAGATGTCTGAGACATCAGCTGTAGTTAATTAGCTCATGTAAATGATGTCAGACCTGGTGCCAGAAGGTCTACCAAAAGATGTGTATTGGGCTCCTTGTTCATTTTTGGTTACTGACTGTATATAAGAGCCTGATTTTCTCATTAAAGAGTCTATTCGCTTGAACCTCAAACAGAGCGGTGTCTCGTTATTGGGGTTCGTTTGCCTGACTTTGGAGTGTCGATAGCTGTCTTTTGTTCTGAATGGAATATCTTAAACAGCGTTAACCTCTGTCCCATTTGGGGTTCCGTTACATATAGATTCTCCCAGCAGGTCAAGGGATCCAAGAAAACCCCTGCCCATTGGCTGCGATACCCCATATACCCAAAATCTGACCTCACATTGCCCTTCTCATATCTAATGCCACCAGGTACCCAGCCATCTAGCGCAAAAAGAGAGAAGTGCAGCAATTACAGAATTAGAGTAAAATAAATTGATCCTCAACAATTAGCCATGGTCATACAAATAGGTCATATATACAATTAGCTATCATCCCTGGCAGGTACATTTAGGAGCAATCCTGCCTAAACACCAGGGTGCTACACAGAAATAATTAATGTCCTGAGATTAGGAGAAACCTAGCAAACACAGAGAACATTAACAAAGCTAGGGCTGGCTACAGCCTAGCTGCAAAAGCACACTTAATTTCGCTAGGGACACTGGGCTTGGCCCCCTGTTTTTTTTTATTTTATTCTTTCAACTCTTACCTGGCTTTACTGGGTGTAAACTCAAGAATTCAGTGAATCCAGCATTGTCCTACTGTAATCTGGCAAAAGCCACTGTAGGCCAGTCCCACCCTGCCATCATTTTATTTAAGTCATCAGAAGCTGGGTGTGCCTTCTGGGCAGAGGTGTAGCTTGAAGCTTGTGGGCCCGGTGCAAAAGTTGACCTGGCCTCTGGGCTGTTCTCAACCTGTGCTTCTCTCCATTCAGAAAATGGTTTATAGCTTGTCCCCAGCCAATGAGAACGGAGGGGTGTGGACCATGGAAGGCAAAGTGGAAGTCCAGTACTGGAGCGTGGCTGTGGGGCCCCTGGGCAGATCGGAGCTGGACTTTGTGGAGGATATGAAAATATGACAGGGAGGTTGCCTGGATTTTGCAATTGTGACCCCTGCAACCCCTTATGCTACGCCCGTGCTTCTGGGTTCTTGCAGCCCGCCCCTTGATTACTGCAGTGTGTTCTATATCAGTGGTCACTAAGCAGCGGTCGTGGCAGTTCCTAGGGTTTCTGCCACAAATCAACAGTCTGGCGGATGTATACTGCCCAATGTGTTTTCAGTCTTGTTCTCAGTCAATACTGTCAGCACGCATTGACACCCAATGCCTCCTCTGTGGTTATGACTCTTCTGGACTCTGGAGAGGGAGGCACCAGGAATAGTGCAGAGAGCGGGAGGCGAAGAAGGAGGGGACTTTCAATGCATAAGGCATGTACAATTCATGCTAGTGATCTGTTGGATTCAAAATTGTGAGTTTAGTGGTCCGTGAGGTCCGAAAGAAAGGTTGGTGACCACTGTTCTAGATTGCCCCAAAGCATCTTGGAATGTGTGACATGAGTATTTCAGGTGGCTTTGGCAGCTGTGTGGCATTCTTGTCTAGGTGAGAAAGATGGAAGCATTGTCTTTGCTACCCAAAAAGGGGTAATCCCCCACCCCACTACCAAAAAAAAAAAATCTCTGCTATTTCTGGAAAAGAGGCAAGAGGAAAGGAGAAATATTTTTCAAAGGGAGTGAAGGTCTGCTTTAACTACTTGCCGACTGGCTAACGCTGATATACGCCGGCAGAATGGCACGGCTGAGCAAAGCAACTTACCTGTACGTTGATTTAAATTTGCCACTGTGCGGGTAAGCGTACACGACCTGTGACTGTGCCCGCGGGACCCGTGGACTCGAAGTCCACCGGTGTCCCATGATCATGTCACGGAGTTGCAGAGCGGGGAAATGCCTATGTTAACCGAGGAAAACTTTTTTTTTCTATATAATTTTTGGGGATATTTAGTATAGCAAAAAGTAAAAAATATTGCTTTTTTTCAAAATTGTCACACTTTTTTGTTTATACCGCACAAAATGAAAACTCCAGAGATCAAATACCACCAAAAGAAAGCTCTATTTGTGGGAAAACAAGGACGTAAATTTTGTTTTTCAGGGCAATGTCGCACGACCGCGCAATTGTCAGTTAAAGCAACGTAGTGTCAAATTGCAAAAAGAGCTCTGGTCAGGAAGGGGGTGAATTCTTCCGGGGCTGAAGTGGTTAAGGCAGCAGCCCTAATTATACTATATTTGGTACCAGCAGGGGGCAGCACATTGCACGTGATGGCAGGCGGCATGCTTACCTTGCCAAGTGTCATCCCAACTTCTCTGAAAATGTGGGTACATTTGGGATACTGTCATGATTAAATATATATGGTTATGATATTTTTCATGGTTTTTATGTATTTTTTTGTTTGTTTTTTTTTTACAAAAAAAGTATTTCCCTTCTTATATTGATGGATGTACTGGCTCTGCGCAGTGAAACAAATGCATTGATACAGTCATTGGCAGAAGGCACAGGCATGCTGCCTAGCACCTCGCCATCTAAGAGATTAAATTGACAGCTGAAGACGGTGTAACCTGCTGTGATCGGAACTTTTGCTTCAGCTATCAGAGGAATTCTAAAAATAGACTGGAAAGTCTTCAGCATGCAATGAAAGTGCGCAGATTGTGACTCACTGTCCCTGATCCTCGGGCAGAGAGAGAGAAAAAAAATGAGACATCACTGGTGAATATGAAAAAGGATAACAGTTACAAAGGGGAGAAATTTCATTTTCCCAGCCCGATGTATGGTACGTGCGTCTAGTGTAGACGTCTCTTTCAGATTCAGTAAGATGACACCAAGACTGGCTACAATATTAGGAACTTATTTAAAGGATAAGGATATGTAGGATAGGTAGAAAACAATGCTGGGCTATTTATAATATGATTCACCCAGACACTGACCCTACACCTTATCATGGAGACCCCACCACCACCAGCCATGATGTTACTACAGTAGGTGACTGGGATATTGTGTCAATCTCGCTCCCTTTCTCGGCGAGATTGAGCACTTGCGAGCCCCATCGCGAGAGCCAGCGCCGAGCTGGCTTGCCGCGATAGAGACAAAGCCGTCATAGAAGCGACGGGGATCCGACGCGGATTCCCGCCAATTCTACACATGGACGGAGTTTGTTATGAATCCTGAGAAGGAAGTCCCCGCTGGATTTTAAATAAAAATCCGACATGGGTTCCCCCCTCAGGAGCATAACGGGCCCTTAGGTCTGGTATGGGTTGTAAGGAGACCCCCCCTACGCCGAAAAAACGGCGTGGGGGTCCCCCCACAATCCATACCAGACCCGTATCCAAAGCACGCCGGCCGGTCAGGAGGGGAGTGGGGGTGAGCAAGCGCCCCCCCTCCTGAGCCGTACCAGGCAGCGTACCGGAAGAGAACCAGGCGGCGACGAAGAACAGCGGCACCCACCCCCCCGCAGAAGCCCACCAGAGGGGGGCGCTTTTATAAAAGCGATCATACACACTCCCCCCGGCGGCCAACAAATAAAATATTTCAATACCCTGTGTGGTTTATTTGTGTTTACACTTTGCCTCCAGGTGAATGGGTAGGGGTACAATGTACCCCAGACTCATTCACTTAGGGTGGGGGGCCGGTATCTGGGGGCCCCCTCATTAAAGGGGGCTTCCAGATTCCGATAAGCCTCCCGCCCGCATACCCCGACAACCAAAGGCCAGGGTTGTCGGGAAGGGGCCCTGTCCTCATCAACATGGGGACAGGGTGCTCTGGGATGGGGGGGCCGCAGTGCGCCCCCTGCCCCAGAGCACCTGACCCCCCCATGTTGAGGGCATGCTGCCAGGTACGGCTCAGGAGGGGGGGGGGCGCTCGCCCCCACTCCCTTCCTGACCGGCCGGCCGGCGAGCTTTGGATACGGGTCTGGTATGGATTGTGGGGGGACCCCCATGCCGTTTTTTCAGCGTAGGGGGGGTCTCCTTACAACCCATACCAGACCTAAGGGCCCGTTATGCTCCTGAGGGGGGAACCCATGCCGGATTTTTATTTAAAATCCGGCGGGGACTTCCTTTTCAGGATTCATAACAAACTCCGCCCACGTGTAGAATTGGCGGGAATCCGCGTCGGATCCCCGTCGCTTCTATGACGCACTCGCTGGAATGTGCTTTTACTATTCCAGCGAGTGCGAGATGTCGGCAGCCTGTCGCCGAAAATCAGCGCGATGCTGTCGTGCTAAAAACACATTCTCGGCGGCAGGCACTGTAGATATATGGTACCTGGTAACTTACGAAAATCCATACAAGCACACTGACATGTGCATAGAGGAATGTCCACAATATACCGTACATACTCGAGTATAAGCCGACCCGAATATAAGCCGAGGCACCTAATTTTACCACAAAAAATGGGAAAACGTATTAACTTGAGTATAAGCCTAGGGTAGGAAATGCAGCAGCTACTGTACTGTAAGTGGAAAAGAGGGTCAACAATGCCCATTTGCAGCTTCACTGTGTCCATTTGCAGCCTCACTGTGCCCATTTTGTAAACGGAGCTTCTGTCGCTGTATTGCGTTCCACGCTGGAGCGCATACAAAGACTGCGCAATGACGTCATCTCCTGGCGCCACGTGTGTTCCAGCCTGGAACGCGGAAGTGCCGAGCGTAATAACGCTCTATTCGGCACACATGCCTCTCTACTATAAACAGAACAGCGTGTAGTATACACGCTGTTCTATTATTGTCAGCCGTAGCCGGCCACGCTACAAAACTACTGGTACCATCTATCCCTAAGCTGGAAACCATGCCAGGCTGAATCCCTACCACAATCAAGCTCATGCCTTAACTGGATCCATGCTGCCATGTATATTGCCATTGCTGGGGACACCCTAAGATATCTTCCTCCAGGTTACCCCGCACTACAGAATCCCATTGCTACTATGATACTCTGCTTATTGGACAATACTCATCCTCTGCAAGCGGTAAAGTAGCATCACTACGTTACTTATACTGCTCTAGAATTACCTGCTTCACATAGTGCCTTTAGAAAGTACTGTATTTAAATCTGGCTTATTTAATACTATCCTGCTGCTTGGGATTACTTAGTGTGTCTTCAGCTGACAACTGTGGAATATCTTAAAGGGACAAACACTCTCAAATCAATTACGCTAAAGTTGTCTCTCTTAAGTAAATTGCTAATTGCATACAGTATTTTCATATGCTATGTGCTTGACATTCGGTGTTAGGCCGCGTACACACGATCGAATTTACCTGCTGAAACTGGTCCGACGGACCGTTTCAGCAGACATCTCCGATCGTGTGTACGGGCTAGCGGACATGTTTTTCCAGCGGACAAATTTCAAAGCATGCTTTGAAATTTGTCCGCCAGAGACATGTCCATCTGATATGTCCGCTGGTTAGTACACTAACCAGCGGACAGAAATCTCCGGCGCATGCGTCGAATGGATTCGACGCATCCGTGGAAGTATTTTACTTCCTGGAGTGGTGACGTGGCGGCGTCAACGTCACCGCCACATCACCGCGTCCTCAGCCCGAGGGGATTTTCGTCCGATTGGGGTGTACACCCCATCGGACCAAAATCCGATGAGACATGTCCGCTGCAAACGGTCCGTCGGACATGTTTGAGCGGACATGTCTCATCGTGTGTACGCGGCCTTACTTGTATACGGGCTTCCGCCCTAAAAAACAAAACATGTTTGTTATACCTTTTTCTGGCTAAGGGTAGAAGGTGTGTTATACCTCCTCCCTTAGTAGCTCAATGCATTCCTGTATGTCAGTGATATGATGTAATGAACCCCCAAACTCTTATTCTCTGATTAGAGTGACACCTGGGGTCCAATACTAATAATCACTTGGCATACTGAAGTTCGTTGAAGTCTTTTCCTTGATCTAGTTGTGCTTCGCACACCGTAACCTTTCTAGGCTAAGGGTTGAAGGTATGTTGTAATACCTCCACCCTTAGTAGCTCAATGCATTCCTGTATGTGAGTAATATGATGTAGAAAACCCCCAAACTCTTTTTCTCTGAATAGAGTGATTCCTGGGGTCCAATACTAATAATCACTTGGCATACAGACGTGCATCAAAAATCTTCCCTTAAAGTGGTTGTAAACCCCACTTTTTGACTGTTACCTACAGGTAAGTCTATAATAAGGCTTACCTGTAGGTATAAAGAATATCTCCTAAACCTGTACGGTTTAGGAGATATTCCCCCCGCAATGCGCTGCTTATTGCATCGGCGCATGTGCAGGGGGGATCCTCGGCTGAAGGGCCGGCCGCCGTCATCGCCGCTTCAGCCAATCACAGCGCTAGATCGGCGATACCCGGAAGACACGCCGAGTCAAGATGACATCTTGCTCGGCGTGGACCAGGTAAGTTCTCTTCTCCTCGTTCCGAGGTAAGTATTTCATAATGAGCTAGTATGCGGCTAGCATACTAGCTCATTATGGCTTTTGCCTTGCAGGTGTAAAAAAAAAAAATTGTATATGCGGGTTTACAACCGCTTTAACCGCAGTTGTGGTTCACTCCCGTTCACCGTCGTTTGTGACACATTTGTAGCCTCACTGTGCCCATTGCATGCCTCACTGTGCCCATTGCAAGCCTCACTGTGTCGGTCTGCATACCTGATCTCCGTGTCATGCAGTCAGTCGGCAGACGTCCAGTGTAACCCCGCCCCGCCGCCTCCATTAATGGCTGTGTGTTGAGTTATTTTGAGGGGACAGCAAATTTGCACTGTTATACAAGCTGTACACTCACTACACAACATTGTAGCAAAGTGTCATTTCTTCAGTGTTGTCACAGGAAAATATAGAATAAAATATTTACAAAATGTGAGGGGTGTACTCACTTTTGTGAGGTACTGTAAATTCCAGGATGGTGCCTCGCTAAGTATGGACAGCAAGGGTGAAAGCTGCCATATTTTTCCTCTGACAGGTCCCCTTTAAATCACTGATCCGTGGGTCACCGTGATCAGTCACAGTAGATATTTTTTTCTAGAATGGTGGGGTTTTCCTGTTACACTTGGCACATGTGATTATGTACTGTTCCCTGCTTACAATCATCAGATTCAATTCTCATTACTCTCCGCAGACAACGTGGGCTTGTTTCGCTCGCCGGTGATATTGGATCTGTTCTAGCGGAGCTCGCAGTAATTCACACTGAGCAGGGAATTTCACACTCAAATATTGGACACAAGCTCGTGCTAAATTGGTGCATTTCCTCCAAATCCATAATATGCTGTGAGGACATAGGAAGCGCGAGTATTTCTGGCTTTAAAGACATACAGTAAATCACGTTTTGGACATTTAAAGAGACCCTGTCACAGCTAAAAAAAAATAGGCTAGTGCACACTAAGAGGGAAGGGAAGCAAGAGAGCAGCGCTGCTCTAAGCGTAACAAATTAGTTTAGAAGAGCTTTAATTTGCTTTAAAATTCACTCACATTTTAACAAATTTATTATTCAAATGTGAGTGAATTTTTAAGCAATTTAAAGCTCTTTTAAACTAATTTATTACGCTTAGAGCGGCGCTGCTCTCTCTCTTCCGTTCTCTCATTATCATAGAGTCTCATCTGCTCTCCTGAGCTGGTTGCCACTTTCAACTTCCACCAGAACCTTTAACACAGGTTTGGATCCAGAAAGAAAAATGGACTAAAACTTCCAAACATTAACTTTTATTATTAATTTTACTTTTATTATTATTGCCTACTTATCTCACCAGTGCCCCCTGTCAGCGCTCCATTCTACCCTCCTTAGTGCACACTAAAGTCACGTACACATGATCGGAAATTCCGACAAGATATGTTCGATGTGAGCCTTTGGTCGAAAATTTCGACCGTGTGTAGCCTCCATCAGACATTTTCTGTCAACAAAAATTTGAGAGATGGTTCTCAAAATTTCCGACAAGAAAAGTTCGGAAATTCAGAAATTCCAATTGTCTGTATGCAATTCCGATGCACAAAAATCCTATGCATTCTCGGAATCATTGAACTTCCTTTTCTTGTAGTGTTGTGCGTGACAGCGTTCTTGGCGATCGGAATTTCAGACAACATTTGTGTATGCAAAACAAGTTTGAGCAAACATTCCGTTTGAAGAAAAATTTACGGTTTTGTTGTCAGAATTTACGATCATGTGTGCGCGGCATAAGACCCCTTTCATACACACAGCGTGGGCCGCGTTAGCGGTAAAGCTTTACCGTCATTTTAACGCCGCTTTTAATCCCTGTTTTAAATGTGCCCGAAAATGTGCTAGCAAGAATCTATCCATTAACCATTAAGGGTGTGGCATAGATAGAGGGGGCGTCACCCAGGCGCCCCTAATGGACGAGTGGCCACTGAGGTCCAAAAAGACATGAATGAGCGAGTTTTGGGTGGAGGAACTTTTCTTGCCTGCAGAGAGTCTTGACCTCAACCCGATAGAACACCTTTGGGATTAATTACAGCGGAGATTGCGAACTAGGCCTTCTGGTCCAACATCAGTGCCTGACCTCACAAATGTGCTTCTGGAAGAATGGATAAACATTCCCATAGACACACTCCTAAACCTTGTGGACAGCCTTCCCAGAAGAGTTGAAGCTGTTATAGCTGCAAAGGGTGGACCAATATTGAACCTTATGGACTAAGACTGGGATGCCTTTAAAGTTCACATCACACGGTCCAATTATTGGCTCTCATGTGAGTACTTACAGTCACAGCTGGTTGTCTTTTCATTTCTATTATATTATTCCCCCCCTCCCCTGTTGGCAGATACATCAAATCATATTGGTGATCTGTACCCCCCCCCCTTTAGAACATCGATGCACTTGCTCCTGAAGAGTGGATAGAAGTTCATGAAACGCGTTGAGCTAATTTTTGATGCATCCATTCCACACTAATGATTTTAGATGCTTTCATTGTTGTACCAATCTTGGTAAAATGTCAATGCCTACTCCATCTGGGGTTTCTTTATGTACAATATTCATTCTCTGTGCCATGTTGGTTATAATGTTATTATATGTATATTGATATTTTCATATGCTCATATGCTATCATGTATTTTATATGGGTTGATTTATGCCATTATTTAGTCTAAATAAATATACAAATATTACACATCTATATCTATCTACCCCAATTTTGCTTTGCAACTAGGGATGGAGGCACAAACTTTCCCTGGCGTCTCATTTAAAGTTCCAATTATTCCCTCTTTTTCAATATTTATAGTTCATGTGCGTGTAAAGGCAGGCGTCCCAATACTTTTGACAATATAGTTTATGTCAATGCATGAAGCAGCATCTGAAACAGAACATTCCATCTGCAACTAAAGAATCACTTTTCCTTATAGGTTTGCTTTAATAATGACTGTTTTTTTGAGAGTGACAGTTCTATTGTGTGTGATACGTTCTCTACACTTGAATAACTCTGGGCAGATTCTTCACTTGACTTATGCAGGAATCTGAATATTATACGTTTTTTGTTATTATAACTGTTCTGGCTGAAAGATTTATATTTTCCGCTTGTTTAGCTTGAACTTACTTTGTGCCAAGCCTGACACCTCAGTTGGAGCGTAAGGGACATTTGCTGGATCTCATATGCCTGACCTCACACACTGCACACTGGGTAGGCGGAAGGCACTGAGGTCACGCATTTGACAGGCCACCTACTTTCAGACTTCAGGTGACCTCCGACTGTCACAGTAATTCCCATATTTCTTTTCTGACGGGTTGCTTTTACGTTTTGAGCAGCAATAGTTCACAAGCAGCTAAATTGAAGTAACCCTACAAACCAATGGCAAAACCTTTAGATAGGCATGGAAGCTACCCATGAGAACCAAAACACAAGGGGCTACGTTATTCAAATTTTAGTTTAAAGGGTTAGCTGTGAAAAATGCCTTCTCTTCTAAAGTGTGAAAAACACAAACTCTGGTGTAATCGAACATTTAAAACGAGTGGCTATTGCTTTGTCTGCAAAGGGATTCTAAAAGTTAGCTGGTGTTCCACCAAGGACTCCCTCATAGGAATTTAGGCTTAAGGCTGTGGGTGCAAAAGAGGTGCAGTGGAGGCTTGAGACTATGGGTGCAGAAGTGGTACAGGGAAGGATTGAGGCTTCGGGTGCAGAGGTGGCACAGTGAAGGTCTTGGGTTGTGGGTGCATAGGTGGCACAGTAATTGTTTGAGGTTGTGGGCGCAGTGGTGGCACAGTGAAGATTTGAGGTTGTGGGCGAATAGGTGGCCCAGTGAATGTTTGAGGTTGTGGGCGCAGAGGTGGCACAGTGAATATTTGAGGTTGTGGGCGCAGTGGTGGCACAGTGAAGATTTGAGGTTGTGGGCACAGAGGTGGCACAGTGAAGATTTGAGGTTGTGGGTGCAGCAGTGGCACAGTCAACATTTGAGGCTGTGGATACAGAGGTGACACAGTGAATGCTTAAGGCTGTGGGTGCAGAGGTGGCACAGTGAAGATTTGAGGTTGTGGGTGCAGAGGTGGCACAGTGAAGATTTGAGTTTGTGGGTGCAGCCGTGGCACAGTCAATATTTGAGGCTGCGGATACAGAGGTGGCACAGTGAATGCTTGAGGCTGTGGGTGCAGAGGTGGCACAGTGAATGCTTGAGGTTATGGGTGCAGAGGTGGCACAGTCAATATTTGAGACTGTGGATACAGAGGTGGCACAGTGAATGCTTGAGTCTGAGGGTGCAGAGGTGGCACAGTGAATGTTTGAGGTTGTGGGTGCAGAGGGGGCACAGTGAAGGTTTAAGGTTGTGGATGCATAGGTGGCACAGTGAAGATTTGAGGTTGTGGGTGCATAGGTGGCACAGTGAAGGTTTGAGTCTCTGGGTACAGAGGTGGCACAGTGAAGGTTTGAGGATACGGGTGCAGAGGAGGCATGGTGAATGTTTTGAGGTTATGGGTGCAGAGGTGGCACAGCAAAGATTTGAAGCTGTGGGCTCTGGCAGGTCAAAGAAGCGCAGAGTGGCGCTATAACAAACATATTTGGCACAATTATATTACAGAAACACACACATTGTACATTATATAATACTGTAATAGAGTGGATTTCACACTGGGGATTACTGTCAGGCAGGGAAAGAGAGGGGGGACAAAAGACATCACATTACATGGTAAGACCTACCCAGAAAAAAAGGCCTACTGTATCCTTTTTTCTCAAAATGAATATAAGACCCGGGCCTATTTTTGGGGAAACACGGAATAAGAAGAGTTCTATTAGGATTGTGGCTATAGGAAAGGTTAGTGAATGGGTTGAGGTTATAGGGAGGCTAGGGCCTCAGAGGTCTTAGGTTAGGGCTTCTCTCAGAGTCTCAGTGCCGGGACAGGTCTCTGTCTAAAAGTTGGGTTGGAGAGAAGGTCAGTGTGATGGTTAGTCTGAAGTTTAAGGAGAGCTGGGAACTGGAGGTGGCTGGGGCCTCAGAGGTCTTAGGTTAAGACTTTCTTTCCTAGGGCCCATTCACACCTGAGTGTTTTGTCGCCTGAAGCCTGAAGCTATAAAACGCTAGAGGGGGAAAAAATCCACTATTCTCTATGGAGATGGTTCAGATCTCCACTCCAAAATGTCTGAAGCCGAACGCCTGAAGCTCAAACAAGTTCTGGACCCTTTTTTGTCGCTGATTTGGGCTGATTTGGGCGTTTAACGTTTGTATTTCCATAGAAACTAATAGAAACGCTTGATTCAAGCGTCTAGCGCGACAATGAGCATTTCTACAGGCATTTTGTCGCTTTAATCTGTTCTGTGAAATAGAACATTCACCCAGGAAGAAAATAAAAAAAAATCTACAAACATAGCAACAAATGATGAAAGATAATAATTTTTCCTAAAAACGTTGGACAACGCTATATGCAAACGTGCAAATACGTGCAACAGTACGCTGAAAAAAACGATCAAAAACGCTACGCTCAGGTTTGAATGGGGCCTAAGTTCCAGGAACAGTACATCAACCAGACCCAAACTATCAGTGTTAAAAGCTTATATTGTACAAATGTTGGTTTGTGGAGGGGCAGGTGTTCACATAGGCAGGGCTGTCTTAATGAGAGGGAACCCCTGGGCACTGCCCAGGGGCTCCAACTGCATGGGGGGCCCCTGCACTTTCCCCAAAGCAGTTGGTCCTTGAGCCCATGCTGCCCCGAAATTGGGAGCCCCCTGATAGTACTGAGGGTGATAGATACACAGGGGATGCAGTCTGCCTCCTACCTACTTGATGTCTCTTTAGCTGCACTGTCATCATTGTAGGGGCCCCAGAGCATTACTTTGCCCAGGGGCCCATGATGCTATTAAGACGGCCCTGCACATAGGCAAGAGGCAAAGTTGAAATCTACAGGACAAAAAAAATTAACTTCAAAACATTTTTAGATTCCAGAGTAGAGATTGCATGTTGCATAGACGGCCCTATACGGTAGAGATTGCATGTTGCATAGACTGGGTAAAATAAAATACTAATGATTTTATGGCTTGGGAAAGACCATCAGATCTGCTTGAAAATAGTGTTTTTCCAAGTGTGGTGACAGAGTGGTGGTAGAGCGGTGTCTCTACATCTCACTTTATGATTTATGTTTGTTCCCTGAGAGAAGCTATTCTAGCCAGAGATGCATTAACAGAAGGGTTAGAAATATAGGGTCACCCAGATATTGAGTTATTAATGCCTGTCAGTGCTTGTAACTTAAGTTCACAACTAGAGATATAAGAGAGACGAGAAAGAAAATACATTTATCACCAGGACCGTCTTAATAGCATCATGGGCCCCTGGGCAAAGTAATGCACGTGGGCCTCTACCAGCTTGCCCCAATTTACACACCCACTTTCAAGAAATAAAGTATAAATAGTTGATAGAATTAAACATTTATTCATTAGCACTTTCAATAAAATCGATTTAACAAAAGGAAAACATTCCATAAATCAAAGACTAGTCAACACAAAGGGAAGAGTACAGGGGGGAATGCAGAGGGGCACAGTACAAGGGGGTCATGAGGGCACAATACTGAGATTAGGAGGGTACAGTTTAGGTTCTGGGACGCTTCCCAGGACATAACCATATTGGGACAGTTTAGTAAAAAGCATGACTGTCCCAGGAAATCCAGGACAGTTGGCAAGTATGATGTAATGTAAGATTATTGTGGGGACCACCATGTACCTGGAGCCCCTGGGCAGTGCCCAGGAGTAGGGATGAGCTTCGTATTCGAGTCGAACGCATGTTCGACTCGAATATCGTATGTTCAATCATTCGTCGAATTACGAACGTTTTGGGCCATTCGCGCCAAATTCGAGTTACGTTTTCCAGCCCATAATTCACTGCGGCATCGCAATGCATTGCTGGCTGATTGGCCAAGCATGCACTATGATCCGCATGCTTGGCCAATCACAGCTTGCAAACAACGGAGAGCCATAATTGGCCAAAACCAGGATGGCACACTATAAAAGGCCACCTGCAGGTCGGCCTTATGTAGTGTGTTTCGGTGGTTAAAAGAGAGAAGACAGAGAGAGAGAGAGTAATTTTTAGTAGGTAGATAGAGCAGACAGGCAGGCTAGTCAGTTAAAGTTACAGGGCCAGATTCAGAAAGCATTTACGCCAGCGTATCTATAGATACGCTGCGTAAATACTAAGAATAGCCGGCGTATCTTTTTTTGCTATTCAGAAAAGAAGATACGCCGGCTTTCTCCTAAGATACGAGCGGCGTAATTCGCTTACACCGTCGTATCTTAAGTTGCATATTTACGCTGGCCACTAGGCGGCGCTTCGTGTAAATTATGCAAATGAGCTACTTACGCAGATTCACGAGCGTACTTGCGATGGCGTGACGTAGTTTACGTCGTTTGCGTTAGCGTTATAGCGGCGTAAGGTTACCCCTGCTATAGCAGGCGCAGCCAATGTTAGGTATGGATGTCGGGACCTCGTCGAATTTAACGTCGGTTACGTCGTTTGCGTAAATCGTTCGGGAATGGGGCTCGACTTTAGTTACGTTCACGTCGTTTACATTGTGAAAAAAGCGACGTGATTTCGCGCATGCGCACTGGGAACGTCCACGGACGGCGCATGCGCCATACAAAAAAACGTCAATTACGTGGGGACATGATTCATTTATATGAATCACGCCCCCACTTCAGAAATTTGAATTGCGCGGCCTTACGCCGTGCACTTTACGCTACACCTCCGCATATTATAGAGCAAGTGCTTTCTGAATAAGGCACTTGCCCATAATATTTGCGGCGGCGTAGTGTAAAGAGGAAACGCTACGCCGCCGGAAAGATACATTTTTGTATCTGAATCTGGCCCACAGTGTGTAGAGGATATATATGCATCCCAGGTGTTGTACATATATTTATACACTGTATAGTTTAGCTACATGCGCTCTTCCTAATTTACTGACAGGCAGGTGATTGTGCTAGCTGCAGTATTCTCACATGGTGTTTTGCCTGTGTCCTCTGCAGTGTGCACCATAAAGCTACGTGGTGTGTGTACTGCCTTTGTCCTCTGTAGTTTGCACCTAAAGCTACTTGGTGTGTACTGCCCATGTCCTCTGCAGTTTGCACCTAAAGCTACGTGGTGTGTGTACTGTCTGTGTCTGTGCTATTTTTCTCAATGATTTTCATCCATATTGCAGGGACCAGACCCAGCAGGTACGATATTTAAAGGAATTTTTCATTTTTTTTATTTTTTATTTAAGCATCATTAAAATCACTGCTCCAGAAAAAAAACTTTTTTACCATTGATACATGTTCCCTGGGGCATAAACTGGGTTCTCAAAGACGTTTTACGACAATAACTTGCATATTAGGCTTTAAAAATAGCACTTTTGAATTTGAACGTTCGAGTTCCATAGACGTCAATGGGGTTCTAAATGTTTGCGCGAACGGTCGGTCCGTTTGAAGGTTCTGGTGCAAACCGAACGGGGGGGGGGGGGTATGTTTGGATCATCCCTACCCAGGAGTGCGCTTACATTAAGATGGCCCTGTTTATCATCACATCCAATGCATTTTATGGTTTGTGGTATAGGTCCACATGTGTTTGGGATATTTGAAAACACAACCTTATTTTAACTGAAACTGTAAACATTTGTTGGATGCTGTTTTCAAACAGTTAAAAAATAAAAATAAAAAATTGTATCTGGATCAATATTTTAGAAAGTACTGTAGGCAGATGGTCTACATAACAATCAGACACATTAATTTTATCAGAAGAAAAGGTCAGCATCGGCATACTTGCCAACATATTTGTCCCAGTTCCCAGGACACCTCTGCCTATGGCTTATACTTGACATGCCCGCTTTCCGGATTGTCCAGGCCAGATAATGCCCACTTTCCTAGCAGTACCATAATTATGCAGGAAACATCCACTTGTGGCCGCATATCCCTCAGTCAAGGCCATTTTTTGAGTTACTGCACATCAGTCATAGAAGGCATTAGGCAAAAAAAAACATTCTGACTTTATAAATACGTTAAGTTCATCTCTACTTCAGGCTCACAAAACCAGTGATGTGGTGTACCTCCTCTTACAGGTTCACTGATGCCCATTGTCATTCAGTCCACTTCCATTGGACCCAGAGTGTCATAGCTCTGCACCCTTGCCTTAGACTCATAGGAGAATGCTGCAGGGGTTTGGGGAAGGCAAATAGGAGGGTCTGAGCCCAAAGTTGGCTTTTATAGGCTTGTTCACACTTGACTAAATTTCTATTGCTTAACAAATGCACTAGTATAGGCGTTAGACTCGCATTATTGAGCTTTAGTATGGGCGTTAGACTCGCATTAATGGGCTTTAGTATGGGCGTTAGACTCGCATTAATAAGCTTTAGTTTGGGCGTTAGACTCGCATTAATAAGCTTTAGTATGGCCGTTAGACTGGCGTTTTACAAGCTTTATTGACAAGTTAAAAATGCTCCTCAAATGCCCTATGGGCAGTTTTGAAGCATTTGATGAGCATTAAGGTGTGTTAAAACAGCTCCACAAACTCCTATTCAACTACAGGAAAAAAAAACGAATCTTAATGCCCGCAACCGCACGACAACTGCCTGCCAGAAGCGTTACCATAGACTTGAATGGGAGGCTTCAAACACGTTGATAGGCTTCAGTTTTGAAGTGACGCAACACTAACGCGTCATATTTTGATAGTGTGCACAGCACTGTGTGCGGTCCATTGTATCATTTGCGTAGGTGTTTGAGGGGCATTTTTAGTCTTTCTCAAACAACTGCTTTTAATGCCTAAGACTGCATTCGCACGTCAGGGTTTTGAATCGCGGGCAGATTTGCCGCAAGTCTACCTGTGATTTGAAAACGCCGGCAGACCCGCACCCCGATTTTAGGTATCATTCAAATGCGAGTTTTGCGATTTTGTCATTCACACATCGGCACTTTCAAATCACGGGTAGAATCGCGGCAAATCTGCCTGCAATTCAAAACACTGAAGTGTGAATGGAGCCGAAGGTGGAAGGAGGGGCCCAAGCCCAGATGTGGGCTTTAAAGGTTAAGACTACTTTGATCTTAAAAAGAATGTATAGTATTTACAAAGTTTTTTTTTTTTTTAGATACTATATATCAATAAAAGACTTCTGTGATCTCTGCAACAATATTTAGACCGATCATGTGACCAAATCAGTTAAGCCCCATGTCCACCCAGTGCCCTCCACATCTTAACCCACCCAACCAGCTCCTAGTACCTAAACACATGTTAGATTTGCAGCTTTGTACAATGCAAACAAGCCTAACAGTGCATTAGCTCTACCTCTATTTATAACATCTGTTGTGTGGCTGGTTGTAAGAAGATAATACATATACAGTATCTTACAAAAGTGAGTACACCCCTCACATTTTTGTAAATATGTTATTATAACTTTTCATGTGACAACACTGAAGAAATAACACGTTGCTACAATGTAAAGTAGTGAGTATACAGCTTGTATAACAGTGTACATTTAGTGTCCCCTAAAAATAACTCAACACAGCCATTAATGTCTTAACCACTGGCATCAAAAGTGAGTACACCCCTAAGGCCGCGTACAGACGAGGAGGCATGTCCGCTGAAACATGTCCGACGGACCGTTTCCAGCGGACATGTCTCCTCGGATATTTGGTCTGATGGCGTGTACACACCATCGGACCAAAATCCCCTCGGACGGATAACACGGTGACGTGATGGTGGCGTTGACGCCGCCACGTCACCAATCCAGGAAGTAAAATACTTCCACACATGCGTCGAACCAACGCATGCGGGAGATTTATGTCCGCTGGCATCTACGAACATGTTTCCAGCGGACAATTTTCAAAGCATGCTTTGAAATTTGTCCGCTGGAAAAACCTGTCCGCTAGGTCGTACACACGATCGAATATGTCCGCTGAAACTGGTCGGGGGACCAGTTTTAGCGGACATGTTCGATCGTGTGTACGCGGCCTAAGTGAAAATATCCAAATTGGGCCCAATTAGCCATTTACCCTTCCCGATGTCATGTGACTCGTTAGTGTTACAAGGTCTCACGTGTGAATGGGGAGCAGGTGTGTTAAATTTGGTGTTATTGCTCTCACTCTCTCATACTGGTCACTGGAAGTTCAACATGGCACCCTAATGGCAAATAACTCTCTGAGGATCAAAAAAAAAAAATTGTTACTCTACATAAAGATGGCCTAGGCTATAAAAAGATTGCCAAGACCCTGAAACTGAGCTGCAGCACGGTGGACAAGACCATACAGCGGTTTAACAGGACGGGTTCCACTCAGAACAGGCCTCACCATGGTCGACCAAAGAAGTGGAGTGTACGTGCTTAGCGTCATATCCAGAGGTTGTCTTTGGGAAATAGACGTATAAGTGCTGCCAACATTGCTGCAGAGGTTGAAGGGGTGGGGGGTCAGCGTTTCAGTGCTCAGACCATATGCCTCACATTGCATCAAACTGGTCTGCATTGCTGTCGTCCCAGAAGGAAGCCTCTTCAAAAGATGATGCACGAGAAAGGCCGCAAATAGCTTGCTGAAAACAAGCAGACTTAGGACATGGACTACTGGGTCAACAGAAAAATCTCCTCCGCGCCGGTGTTAAAAGCAATGGTCCTACTCACAAAAAAGCTTAGTTAAAATCTTTTCTGACAATTAAGCTGGATCTCTTGGCACCTGCAAAGCAGGACTTGATAACAAGGGGATCGAACTGTACCATTCGATTACTGGAACCATGTCCTGTGGTCTGATGAGACCAAGATAAACTTATTTGGTTCAGCTGGTGTCAAGCGTGTGTGGCGGCAACCAAGTGAGGAGTACAAAGACAAGTGTGTCTTGCCTACAGTCAAGCATGGCGGTGGGAGTGTCATGGTCTGGGGCTGCATGAGTGCTGCCAGCACCGGGGATCTACAGTTCATTGAGGGAACCATGAATGCCAACATGTACTGTGACATACTGAAGCAGAGCATGATCCTCTCCCTTCGGAGACTGGGCCGCAGAACATTAACATGATAACGACCCCAAACACCTCCAAGACTTCCACTGCCTTTATAAAGAAGCTGAGGGTAAAGGTGATGGACTGGCCAAGCATGTCTCCAGACCCAAACCCTATTGAGCATCTGTGGAGCATCCCCAAATAGAAGGTGGAGGAGCGCAAGGTCTCTGACATCCACTAGCCCTGTGATGTCGTCATGGAGGAGGGAAAGAGGACTCCAGTGGCAACCTGTGAAGCTCTGGTGATCTCCATGCCCAAGCGGGTTAAGGCAGTGCTGGAAAATAATGGTGGCCACACAAAATATTGTAAGTATTTTAAAATGCATTTAATTCGATGAAAAGGTGTTTTTATATTTGGCTAGAATTCTGAGTTAATGAATTTCTTTTTCCCTTTTATGTGATTGACATCTCAGTTCATGTTTTCACAAATACCTCCTGATGGAGCTTTAATAAAGTATCAGTGCATAATGACAATGTACGGTATAAGCCGCAGACAGGATCACCGAGGACATAAAGGACACAATCAAATCAGCATAACAAAGCAATGACATGGACTGTACCCTGTCTGTGTATAATGAGATAAGACAGTGTAAGTCCAGATCACAATGTATTATTAAATTCCAACCAGCCAAGTCATGTAAATCTAGATCTAGGCCATTTATTCCACGTGACGTATACTTAAATAGAAACTGTAATGATTTTGGTCAATTGAATTTGAAGTACATTAAACATTATAGACTATAACACTCCGTATGATATATCTTGTGGGATGTACATTATCTTATGTGTTGCATACTCTGAAAGGCTGCACTCTATATTCTGTGCTGTACATTACAGTACATACTATAGGCAACTGTATTCATTATGTTGTGCTCAATGCTTCATACTCAAAGACCACTGCACTCTTCATTCTGTGTTATGCCCCATTCCCATAGGTATGTACAGCCTATTGTATTAGGGTGTGCTAGAGCTGCACGATTCATCATCAAGAATCATTATCGCAATTTTTTTTCCCATTGCGATCTTGACAAAGTGTTTCCCGATCTTTGGTATGTAGAGAATTCTCTCTACTCTCAGACACCAAAAGTCTGGGCAGTCTGCCAAGTTTTACAACATTCTTTATCAGTGGAACTTTAAGGCCCCTTTCACACTGGCACGTATTTTTAGGCGGTTTTGCGCTAAAAACAGCGGTGCTATACCGCCTGAAAAAATCGTGCCCTGCTGTCTTCGATGTGAAAGCTCAAAGGCTTTCACATTGAAGCAGTGCGCTAGCAGGACCACGCCATGATTAACTACTTGCTGACCCGCCGCCGTCGTTTTACGGCGACAGGTTTGCTCTCCTGCGTGATAGCCCGTAGCTCTAAATCGGCTGTCTCGCAGGCCACTCGGGGCGCGCGCGCGCCCCCCGAGTGGCCTGCGAGACAGCCGATGTAGAGCTACGCCCCCGAGTCCCGTGCGCGTGCCCGGTGGACGTGATCGCGGCCGGGCACCCGCGATTGCTCGTTACAGAGCGGGGACCGGGAGCTGTGTGTGTAAACACATAGCTCCCGGTCCTGTCAGGGAAGAAATGCTGATCTTCTGTTCATACAATGTATGAACAGAAGATCAGTGATTTCCCCTAGTCAGTCCACCCCCATACAGTTAGAACACACCCAGGAACACCTTCCTCGCCCCCTAGTGTTAACCCCTTCACTGCCAGTGGCATTTTTATAGTAATCCAATGCATTTTTATAGCACTGATCGCTATAAAAATGCCAATGGTCCCAAAAATGTGTCAAAAGTGTCCGCCATAATGTGGCAGTACCGAAAAAAAAATCGCTGATCGCCGCCATTACTAGTAAAAAAAAAAAAAAATATTAATAAATATTCCATAAAAATACCCCCTATTTTGTAAACCCTATAACTTTTGCGCAAACCAATCAATAAACGCTAATTGCGATTTTTTTTTTAACGAAAAATATGTAGAATACGTTTCAGTCTAAACTGAGGAAAGAAATGTTTTTTTTTTTTTATATATTTTTGGGGGATATTTATTACAGCAAAAAGTAAAAAAATATTAATTTTTTTCAAAATTGTTGATCTATTTTTGTTTATAGCGCAAAAATAAAAACCGCAGAGGTGATCAAATACCACCAAAAGAAAGCTCTATTTGTGGGTTTTTGTTTGGGAGCCACAGCGCATGACCGCGCAATTGTCAGTTAAAGCAACGCAGTGCCGAATCGCAAAAAGTGCTCTGGTCATTGGGCAGCAATATGGTCCGGGGGTTAAGTGGTTAAGCACTGACACAGTGCGAAATGCGTAGGCTGTTTTCCCATTTTTGCTGCTTTCTTGTAGTTGCATTCAAGAGTTTTTTGGAGTGTGGCTGTCCATCCTTTTGAAGCTTCTACCATTTACCATGTTGTCTTAGTTCTTATTGCTTTAAGCGGTTGTAAACCGCAACATTTTTTTTTTTTTTTTTTTAGACCTGCAAGGGAAAAGCCATAATGAGCTAATATGCACCGCATATTAGCTCATTATGAAATACTTACCTCGGAACGAGGTGTAGGGAACTTACCTGGTGCACGCCGAGCGAGATGTCATCTTGACTCGGCGTGTCTTCCGGGTATCGCCGCTGCAGCCCTGTGATTGGCTGGAGCGGCGATGACGTCACTCCCGCGCGTTCGCGTGGGAGATTTAAATCCGGCTGGCCGTTTTTTTTTCGCCGTGGAGTCCCCCTGCGCATGCGCCGCTGCTTTTAGCGGCGCATTGCGGGGGTAATATCTCCTAAACCGTACAGGTTTAGGAGATATTCTTTATACCTACAGGTAAGCCTTATTATAGGCTTACCTGTAGGTAAAAGTCAAAAAAGTGGGTTTACAACCACTTTAACTGATTTACTTGACATATGTGCATTGTTGCTGTACATTACTTTCCCAGATAAACCTCACAGTAAAGACAATTTATGTGTTTATCGAGACGTGTGTGTGTTTCTCATTGGTCCTTGCACTTACACTATTGCCAGGTGTAGCAGAGGGGGCCTAGACTGTTATTGGGGTTGAGAGTCAGAGTAACAGACTGAACAAACTTAAGCAGTGTCTACAGGGGTAGCACTACAGTTGTTTTATTTTTGTTGGCTCTTCTGTGATCAGTGGAGCAGTTGTTGATTGCTTTTGGCTGTTCTGTGTTTCACAGGCTCCAGGTTTGACTGTTTGCTCTGGTATTCTAGAGGATTCTATAATCATAGTGGGCTGGATAGACAAATTAACAGTCTGAATATTTATGGGGCTTTAGACAATCCCTGGGGAGGTGGTTGAAGAGCACATAAATAGTCTGATGCCTGGGGCAGTCTTGTTGTAAGTCCTGGGTCTAAGTCCTTAGTCTCGTCCTGCGGAAGATGTCCCCAGCCTGAAGGGCTCTAAACAGATTACTGGAGTTTTCTGCATGTTTCTGCATGTTCTTCCGATTTCCAAAACCCCTTTCTGAAGCTAATTAAGGGATTTCACCCAAGGACCTGGTCTTGAGAGTTCACTGAAGAGTGCCTGATGGAATTTTAAAAGGGCCTTGCTATCCTGTTGCATTGTGGACATTAACCTCTCCCTCACTGAAGACCGGCTGGTGGCAGTGCCGTATTAATAGCATCATGGGCCCCTGGGCCAAGTAATGCTCTGCGGCCCCTACAATGGAGGTAAACAGACATCGAGTAGGTAGGAGGCAGACAAGCGGAGCTTCCCCTTTTGGGTGTAGCTCCGCATTAACTACATGAACAATCATTCTGTACTACATACATAAAGTAATAAAGCTGTCCTGTGCATATGGCTGTGAAATTATAGGTATCATTCTGCACAGCACGGCGCACCACTGCCAGCCTGCCTCCCCTGTGTATCCATCACTCTCAGAGCCATCATGGGGCCCCCAATTTCGGGGTAGCGTGGGCTCAAGGACCAGCTGCTTTGGGAAAATATCATGGTCCCCCATGCAGCTGGGACCTCTGGGCAGTGCCCGGGTGTGCCCTCTCATTAAGACATCCCTGGCTGGTGGATACCGGAAGGATTCTGTGACATTGTGACTACTGACCTGAGCTTGGGGTCCTAATGACTGTCTGCTGTTTTCCTTTGGGTGCCAGTGGTAGCTCCAATTGAAATAGGTTTTACCAGGGCTCAGTTCTGATCATTTTCTTTGCTCCTCTTACAAAAAGACTGTTCAGAGAGGATTAGCAAAATGAAGTGTTCAGTATTTCTGGAATATCCATATCACTCTATACCAGTGATAACAAACCTTGGCACCCCAGATGTTTTGGAACTCCATTTCCCATGATGCTCATGCACTCTGCAGACTAGTTGAGCATCATAGGAAATGGAGTTACAAAACATCTGGGGTGCCAAGGTTCACCATCCCTGCCCTAGACTGATTGATGAGCCAAAGTGAATGAACTGCTATTGTGTGGCTGGCTGCCTCTGCACTAATCTTGGGAAAGAACCAGTTGGATTACAGTGGCTCCCTCAAGGGTGGTGCTACACATAACCCCGATCACAGCACACTGCACAGTGGGCTGTACATTACATATCCCAGACTACAGCCCACTGTACACTGTGCTATACATTATGTCAGGCCTTGACAAAATCCAGGCGCCCGGTCGTAATTGCGACAAGAAATTGTGACCTGGGTAGGCTTAAACACGGGCCGGCCGGTAATTGAGGCCGTGGTTTCACAGTCTTCTGCAGGCCTCAGCTTCCTTCTGTGATCTGGCTCCATCTTGTGGTGGCCGTTGCCATTACAGGTTACATTACATTACAAGTAGCAAAACAGCAGTTCTAATGTGTTTTTCACTGTTTTCACTGCCATCTCCTTCCCTCTAATTAGAACCCCCAAACATTATATATATTTTTTATTCTAACAACCCAGAGAATAAAATGGCGGTCATTGCAATACTTTCTGTCACACCATATTTGCGCATCGATCTAACAAGCACACTTTTTTGGGGAAAAAATACACTTTTATTTAATTAAAAAATAAGACAACAGTAAAGTTAGCCCAATTTTTTTTATATTGTGAAAGATAATGTTACGCCGAGTAAATTGATACCCAACATGTCTCGCTTCAAAATGGCGTCCGCTTGTTGAATAGCGACAAACTTGTATCCTTTAAAATCTCCATAGGCGACGTTTAAAAAATTCTACAGGTTGCATTCTTTGAATTACAGAGAATGTCTAGAGTTAGAATTATTGCTCTCGCTCTAACGATCGCGGCGATACCTCACATGTGTGGTTTGAATACCGTTTACATATGCGGGCGCTACTTACGTATGCGTTCGCTTCTGCTAACTTTTTTAGCTGGCTCCTAGATTCCAAGCAAATTTGTCAAACCCTGCATTATGTACCCCAAGCCACAACACTCTGTACACTGTACAATAGATTACACAACCCTTAAAACAGTACAGTCTATATACCTCCTGCAATTGCAACCTATTTCATGCACAAGTGTGCTCTAGTGATGCCTCCTATGGCATTCATTTTATAGTCATATTTCATCAGTTTGGGCCTGCAGAGTAAAAGTTGTCATAGTTTTTTTTTGTCTTACTCCTTTGTGAATTGCTGGGGTTATGTGAGGACTAGAGTCTGGGGAAATACATTACACACGAAGAAATGCACTTTACCCCCCCTTGGTGAATCCAACTAGTGGAGAATTTTTTTTACAAAATATTCTAAAATCTTACAAAATACGTAACTCACGATATAACCTTCTGGACTGACTCCTGGCAGCTAAATGAATACGGTACCATCAGTACAGTGTGAATTTTTAATGTTAACATTTAAACATTCCTTCGGTCTGCTACACGTTTAAAGGCCACTTTTTAAATTAAATTGTCTGTCTCAGCTGGATGCAAGTTATATTTTCTCTTTTAAGTTTAGTTATTTCTAGAATCATCTCTTTCTATAGAGACACACGTCCAGACACTCAACTAAAAGTTGTTGTCAACTTTTACACATCTCTCCTACCTGACATTTCTTTATCCTTCACTTATCACAATACATACAATGCTGGTTTGGGCATAGAAGCCTCAAATATGTATCTGGGTCCTCCAGTTCCCAGAGTCTGTGTATTTTGATGAGACATGAACTTCTAAATTCCCTTGAGCCAGGGCTCATAGTCAGTAGGCAAGAGGCCACCCTGCAGTCCCCTCCAAAAGCCCCTGTCCTTGTTGGGTCTGTCACAGTACGATTGTCCTGTAAAGAACATCATAGGGCAGATACTACATTCTTAAGGGTTGCCCTGTGATCAGCAAATAGTCAAAGAGAAGTAGGGCTGTCCTGTAATCAACTTCATAGGCCAGATAATTAATGCAATATGGTTGTCCTGTAATGAACATTGTAGGACAAATAGTCAATGCAGTAGGTTGTCTGGCAATGAACATCATAGGTCTGATAGTTACTGTATTAAGGTTGTCCTGCAATGCACATTTTAGGCCAGATAGTCAACACAGAATGCTTCTAGTGTAATGAACATCATAGGCCAGATAGTCAATGCAGTATGGTTGCCCTGAAATAATCATCATAGACCAAATAGTTAATGCAGTAGGTTGTCTGGCAATGAACATCATAGGTCTGATAGTTAGTGTAGTAAGGTCATCTTGCAATGCACATTTTAGGCCAGATAGCCAACACAGAAGGCTTCTAGTGTAATGAACATCATAGGCCAGATAGTCAATGCAGTAGGGTTGCCCTGAAATTATCATCATAGGCCAAATAGTCAATTCAGTAGGTTGTCTTGCAACGAACATCATAGGTCTGATAATTAATGTAGTTGTCCTGAAATGCTCATCATAGGCCAAATAGCCAGTCAAGAGTCAGGTCAACTACTTTTACGTATAAGGCCGCGTACACACGATCAAACTTGTCTGCTGAAACTGGTTCGCAGACCAGTTTCAGCGGACATATCCGACCGTGTGAAGCATGCTTTAAAACTTGTCTGCTGGAAACCCGTCCATCCGACATGTCCGCTGGTTAGTACGCCTAACCAGCTGACAAAAATCTCCCGCATGCGTCACATGGATTCGACGCATGCGTGGAAGTATTTTACTTCCTGGAGTGGTGACGTTGCGGCGTCAACGTCACTGCGTCCTCAGCCCGATTTTCGTCCGATGGTGTGTACACGCCATCGGACCAAAATCCGATGAGACATGTCCGCTGGAAACGGTCCGTCGGACATGTTTGAGCGGACATGTCTCATAGTCTGTACGCGGCCTCAAGGTAACTTTTGAAAATATTTTTTTTCTAGCAAAGTATATTAGAAAACGTTAAAAAAGACGATCAAATACCTTTTCAAGAATAATAGGCGGAGAAACATCTGCCTATCCTCACGTGTCATCAGACTTCTAGGACCCACATCTCTTAGAAGTGACAGTGGCACATGTGCTGTACTTGGTCCTTTATTCAGGATATGTCTACTTTATGGAGACCCCCTCCTGATTAAAGGATCACATTACAGAGTGCTAAACCCAATCATCCTGAAAGGTATTAGTGGTGCACGTGCTGTACATGTGTCCTTCCCTCAGAAAGGGACCTACTTGGCTGGAATCCATCCTGTATAAAGAATAGAACTGTAGACCACCAGGATCAATCATGCCCAAAAGTTACTGTGCTATAAAAGTTTTGTATTGGTTCTTCACTTAATATGGGTCCATTTGCAGTGCCCATGCGTATAACAATAATAATTTGAGGATCCTCCTTTAATTAAAAGAGTAAAGTAAAGAGTGCAAGGACTGACCATATCCAAAGGCAGGGCTTTTTTTCAGGGGGAACTTGGGGGAACTCAGTTCCACCACCTTTGGCTCAGACCCCTTGGTGCCTGCTCACTACAATCACTTGTAAACACAGAAGTCTGGGTTCTGTGTTTACAAGTGACAACTTTGTAACTCCCTGAACTCTGCACTCTGTATGTAATGCAATTCTGGTATTTTATGCCCCTTTAAGATCCCTCTACTGTTTGTGAAATCTGAACGGGTCGTAGTTGAGTTCCTGCACCTATTTTCTGAGAAAAAAAGCTCTGTCCAAAGGTGATAGTGGAACACAAACTGTAGTTTGGTTCTTGACTTCTGACTGAAGAACCAAAATATAGAACATCGGGACCAACCTTGCCAATAGGTGACAGATGTGCACATGTTGTACTTTAATGCTTCATTCAGAACAGAGTCCACTCACAATGAATTTTCTACAAATAGAAAATCTCCCTGTGTCCTAATGAGTTCTTCCCAGCGGTTTAAGAAGATCTCAATTATTACTTTATTGTACGGTTTTTGGCCATCCTGACCTAACTGAAAGGTGCCAAGTCCTTTTTAACAGATAAAGTTCTTTCTCACAGCTGTGCCAGATTGTTCATTTCCAAGAGCCGAGGCATATGCCACACATTATTTTAACGCAAAAATAAATGCTTCATTTAATTAGGCATAATGTATTCTCCCAACCCTACACTGTTCGAGTTTTTGTCACTTTAGTATTCCAGTTCTTTTTTATTTGTCATGAAGTTCTATTCTAGTCTAATTAATAAACAGAGGGTACGTTTAAAATGCTAAGATGCACACGGTACACAACCTGGAAGCTAGTGGAGAATACACAAGTAGTGGTGTCTATTGCAGTAATTTGTAGCTTTTAGAAAGATGCCACAGGTATGTCATATGCATAGTTACATTGGTAAAAGCTGGACCAATAGAACCATGTATAAAATTGTCCATACCTGTATGTGTGTATATTATATATATATATATATATATATATATATATATATATATATATATATATATATATATATATATATAGCACCCTCTACCATAGGTAGGTGCTAGAAGTGAAGTGTTTTGTATGTTCTGTCAGTGTAGGTAAATTTAAGCAGGCCTATGCTGCGAGCTAGGCCTGTTTGTTTTTGATCTGGGGTCAGGGAGTTATTAGTGTAGCAGTAGGTGACTGACATGTACTTCAGCTTTTGGGCGTCTTCCCTGCTTTCAGTGAGAATGTTCTGGAAGAGGGGCAGGGCTGAGAGTTGGAGTGCCATGGAGTACATGTGAGAAGCCCTGACCAATCCCCAACTAGAATTGGCAGGGGGCACGCCTCCTACATATACTCACAGTCAGCCTGCTGGTGTGGAGTTGTCAGCTGGGTGCACTGAATGATGGAGTGCTACACTGCGTGCAAGAGGAACACCCCCATCTGGGGGGTGCAACTCAGGAGGAGGAGCTCGGGAGCATCTCCTTACAGGGTCATAGAGAGGTGTCCTGGAACAAGAGCTGGAGAAGCAGTCGGTCCGCACGTCCGGGTTTATCCTTCAGGAAGGACCATGGGCAGGAGTTGTTGAGTTTCTACACTAACCACTCCCTGCCCCCAGATCAAAAACAAACAGCTAGCTCGCAGTATAGGCCTGCTTAAAAAAAAAAAATTATAAATCTTTTTTATTGCATTTTTTAACAATAAACAACAACAAAAAAAAGAGAGAACAACAACAGGGACATACATAGTGCTTAACAAATCTCCGTATGATTGGCATGCAAAATTAACAACTCATGACAAGTATATGCGTACTCAGGACACCGCATGATACCCAGAATGTCAGACGTCTCCTCCATCATCAGAACCAACTATTCCCCGATCAGGCACACAATCCTCCTTTACCCCGTTTTGGCAGAGTACTTAAAAGCTGACACATAAAAATCTACTCTGTAACTTTTTCACCTGACTATCAAGCTGTAGTAGGTTCCGCTAGCCACGTAAAGGCCTGCTTAAATTTACGTGCAATTACAGAGCATACAAAACACGACACTTCTAGCACCTATCTATGGTAGAGAATGCTATATAAATACAGTGGGGATCTAGAAACTGCATGTTAGGGGATCTGGTTATAGAGCCAGAGGGAAAGACTGTCGAGAGTTGTGCCAAATCGTTGCAGAGCCATGAGGGTGGGTAGGATTTGCAAGTCGGGCTTGCTGGGATCAGTAGCCCATCATCAAATATCCTTTTTTAAGTAATGTCCATGACCACAAGAAGGGGTACTGCAGGCCCCGGCCTACTAAGGATCATCAGTTGAAACCAACTTGGGGCTTTCACACTGGAGAGACAGCAGCGGCTCTTTCAGGGCGCTTTGCAGGCTCTATTTTTATCGCTATATCGCCTGCAAAGAGCACCAGTGTGAAAGGGGTCTTAGACAAGCCTGTGAAATACTGGGAGAATATAGTCTGGTCAGATGAGACCAAAATTTAACTCTTTGAATGCCATAATACACTCCATGTTTGAAAGTCAAATGGCACTGCACATCACCCCAAAAACACCCTCAATACCAACAGTGAGGTTTGGAGGTGGGCACATCATGGTGTGGGACTGTTTTTTCAGCATACAGAACTGGCAAACTTCATATCATTGAAGGAAGGATGAATGGAAAAATGTACCAGGACATTCTTGATAAAAAAATCTGCTGCCATCTACCAGAATGATGAAGATGAAATGAAGGTGGACATTCAGCAAGACAATGATCCCAAACACAAAGCCAACGAAACTCTCAATTGGTTTTAAAGAAAGAAAATAAAGCTGCTAGAATGACCCAGCCAATCACCTGACTTGAATCCAATGGAAAATCTATGGAAAGAGCTAAAGATCAGAGTTCATAGAAGAGGCCCACGAAACCTTTAAGGTTTGAAGAATGTTTGTAAAATGGGCCAAAATCAGCGAAAAATTTGACTAGTTTCTCCATACAGGAGGCGTCTTCAAGCTGTCATTACCAACAAAGGATTTTGTACCAAGTATTAAATAAATTTCGGTTAATATGTTCAATACTTTTCAATGTGTCATTCAATTTTATTACACATAACTTAATTTCTGAAGTTTTTTGTTTTGGTTAATTTGTATGTATGGATTGTATGGGTTGTCGACGTGGTGAAAATTGTTGTGTCGATAGCACGTTCACCTAGAAAAATGGTGACGCTTTCAATACTTATTTTACCCGCTGTATATTAGCAGGGGTTTTCTAAAATGTAAACGTTGCTTTAAGGGTCCCTTTATGTTAAAAAGGTTGAGAAATGCCGCTTGCAACCTGTAGCGATTTTAGCTACTTTAACTAATTGCCGACCGCCCGCCGTCATATTACTGCGGGGCGGTGGCACTGCTACGCGGGAGCATGTAGCTCTACGTCCTCCCTGTAGCAGCTAATAGGGCGCGCGCGCGCGCCCGCGCGCGTTCCCCGAGTCCCGCGCGCGTGCCCGGCGGGTACGATCGCCGCCGGCCACCCGCGATTGCTCGTTACAGAGCGGGGAACGGGAGGTATGTGTGTAAACACATACCTTTCGTTTCTGTCAGCGGGGGAAACGCTGATCTTCTGTCCATACAATGTATGGACAGAAGATCAGTGACTTCCCCTAGTGAGGCCACCCCCCCCCATACAGTTAGAACACACCAGGACCACACTTAACCCCTTCCCTGCCCCCTAGTGTTAACCCCTTCACTGCCAATGGCATTTTTATAGTAATACAATGCATTTTTATAGCATTGATCGCTATAAAAATGCCAATGGTCCCAAAAATGTGTCAAAAGTGTCCGATGTGGCCGCCATAATATCGCAGTACCGAAAAAAACACGCTGATCGCCGCCATTACTAGTAAAAAATAACAATAATAAAAATGCCATAAAACGACCCCCTTTATTGTAAACGCTATAAATTTTGCGCAAACCAATTAATAAACGCTAATTGCGATTTTTTTTAACGAAAAATATGTAGAAGAATACGTATCGGCCTAAACTGAGGAAAAAAATGTTTTTTTATATCTTTTTTGGGATTTTTATTATAGCAAAATTGAAAAAATATTGCATTTTTTTCAAAATAGTCGCTCTATTTTTGTTTATAGCGCAAAAAATAAAAACCGCAGAGATGATCAAATACCACCAAAAGAAAGCTCTATTTGTGGGAAAAAAAGGACGACAATTTTGTTTGGGAGCCACGTCGCATGACCGCGCAATTGTCAGTTAAAGCGACGCAGTGCTTAATCACAAAAAGTGCTCTGGTCTTTGGACAGCAATATGGTCCGGGGCTAAAGTGGTTAAAACAGTCCTTATTTTTGAACAGTGTATCTCTGTATGGCATAAGGCTGAAAAAAAACTCTCCTATGGGAAAATGCAGTGAAACCATAGGAGGGCTCCTAAATTAAGTGAAAACTGCTTTCCCCCTTTGGAAAGCCCCAAATGTACAATTGGCAGTAATGAAGCTGGGAAAGCAAAGTAAAGGCAACTGATTGTCACACAAACCTGCCAGAACATACCAATGAGCCTGCCAGTCTGCTCATCACACAGCGTACAACTCTCTGTATTCACAGCTCGTCCCCGTCCTATGTGGGTCAGCCACTAATTACGGTGTTGGAGGAGTCCAGAAAGTACATTACACATTGTCCCAGGGAGTGATTACTGCCCCGGCCAATCACACATATCGTATAAACAGCAATTTGCTTCCAGTCTGTTTCTTCCACTTCATAACAACAACAGTTTAATTAATAAGGGATAAAAAGGAGTAAAAGAAAATTAATTAAACACTGGCCACCATGACAAAACATTTCGATAATTTTTTATAAAAGGCTGAAAGTGATAACGAGTTTTTTCTCAAGATATCTTCATTCTAATAATTCAGCCCTTTTATAAAAATATGCTGGGTAAATTCACAAGGGCTTTTTATTGGTGGGACTCTAGTCATTTCTTCTTTGCCCCTCCTTCTCTCCCACACTCCCTCTCTATACTCTGCAAGGCCGTGATCCATTGTTGCTTCTAACTGAATCACCAACGTCCTTCCCTCTGCCAACTCTGGCCAGACACTACAAAAATTTTGTATGAAAATGTTGATTTTTGTAATGTTTGTTTAATTTTCTAATGGTTAGTAGACTCAGATTGATGATCATTGTCAACCATGATAAGGAAAGTTGAAGGCGCAGGACGGAAAACTTTTCTTGAACAAATGAAATTCGAATTGTAAATGTGTTTTTTGTTCAGGAAAAATATATATTGTACTGAAGCCTGTTTACTACTGTAGCACCTGGCTATTTTCAGAGCCGATGCTATTGTAAATTTAGAGGGGGTTCGGAGAGGTAGTTGGCTCTGAACCGGTTATTTAGTTAAATTTTGTGCCTCTGTTTTAGTTTGGCTGTACTTTTTGTGCATACTGTCGTTGTCTGGGGTACTGAGTTCTACCCCAGGCCAACAGGTGGCAGCAGTGGGGTCAAGTGTAGTTGGATATCTCTTCCCGGCAACCAATCAGAAGGGTTGGCCGCCTCGCTGTGCATGCTGGTAGGCGGTATTTAAACAGCAGACGTCATTGGTTCTGGGTCGCTGTGTTCCCGCCCTTGTGCTGGGCAGTCATCCCACCAACCCCTGTGTGTGGCCCTCCTAGCCGGGGGGTGTGTGTGTCGCAGTGTTCCTGGCTCCGGGACTGCGTTGGCCCAGAGCGCATTCATCCAGATTGTGGATCCAGTGTGTCGCCTGGGTCCCTAATTTAGCAGATGGTCCTGGGCTGTCCGTCCAATTGGAAGAAGCCGCCTCTGTCCGGGGGATACCTAGCAATAGGCTGGGGTTTCAGGAGAGGCCTGTCCATTTATCATAGGACACTTGGGTTCTGAGAGGCTGGATGCAGATCGCCTATCAGTTGCTGACCTAACCGAAGCTATGTGAAGGAGAATCGGGTGCTAAATCCAGGGATTTTGGACCAAATGTATCTCCAATCTTCAGGAGGGTCTGTGGCAGAGACTTAATCCTATCCATCTGAGTGACACTCTGGCTGCCAGGCTGGTGAGAGAGGCCTGTCCAGATGCACTATACCCACTCTGGCTGGAGTGGCAAAGACAAATTTGTTGTTGGAAGCAGGACTGTTTCCCATATCCAGTTACAACTGAATCTGCTGTATTCTATTTTGCTATCCCTTCACCTTTCCACTGTTTTCTATCTTTTTTACCCAGCTGGGTAATAAAAGCACAGAAAAGACACCTGTGGACATTCCCTTTACTACAACTCTCATCAAGCACCCTAGACGTTGGAGATACAGAGGTAACATGCCACCCAAAACAAACCAGCAGCTCCTTCGGGGGTAGTGCTACACTACATATGGGAACCCATTTAAAGAACCGTACACACAATCTGACTTTTTGACAACAATTGTCCGGCGGACCTGTTTTAGTGGACAATCCGACCGTAAGTGCACTCCATCGGACAAACTATTTCGCTTACCAATGTTCGCTGTGAGAGCAGACAAACTTTCCGGCAACAAATGTCCTACGTCGGCTTATCCTATCGTGTGTACACAAGTCCATCGGACTAAAGTCCAAAGTACAAACACACATGCTCAGAACTAATGCTAAAGATCAAACAACAATAGCAGAATTTGCCCAAAGGGTGGCGGTAAAGAGTAGAAAAACCACATGGTATGTCTATTACGTCACTACGTTTGTGTTTGTTGGCTGAAAAAGTCCTGCCGTGTGTATGCATACCAAGTTCACGGGCAATGCCCTTCATGAAAAAAACAGATGGAAGTCCAATCGTGTGTATGAGGCTTAAGAAGCAGGTTTGGGGCGAACTATTAAGGGCTTTCAAACAAAAATAGTTGACTCACAGATGGCAAGATTGAATGCTCTGGTTAACTTTTTTTAGAACTTCTGTACACTTCTGTACTTCTGCACAACCTGGTGTGTGGCCAGCTTTATTCTAAAGATTTCTAAAGATTTCTCATTCTAATCCCTAAAGTCTAAGCAACCAACATTTCTTATTTAGTCTTTGGTCTGTTCAGAAGCTAACCAATAAGAACAATGTGGCCCCTCGAAAATATGCCATAACGAACATATTTGCATCATATGACACGCTAATCTTCTGAATGTCCTTTGACAGTGATGGGATGGCCATGGTTCCCCTCATCTCTAGCACTTTCATCTTCACCTAGTCTTCCTCGAGATTTGGAGGCTTTGGCCGTAATAATGTACCTCCACATGGGCGTTAATGTAAATGTACATGGGTGTTAATTCATTCTAACACATAATTGTGCCAAGTGTGCACACTGTGCTGCTCATGTTCACAGGCAGGGAGAAGCATTTATGTTGATGGGGACAAGGGCCTCTTCCTAATGAGCCTTGCCCAGTGGTTGTCGAGGTCTGTGGACGGGGGGTTTATCGGACCCTGGAACCCCCCTTTAACAAGGGAGCCCAACATCGGAGGAGGGTTGTCGGCAGGAGAGGTGGCGGAGGAAGAAGAACACCGGACAAAGACCGGAGAAAGAAGAAGACCTTATGGTTGGTTGCAGACCTGCTCCACCACCCAACCAGTGGACTCTATTGGGGACCCCGGGTATGGGACTCTGATGAGGAACCTGATGATGATCCTGAAGTAAGGGGGAATTGTAATATTCCCCCCACACACATTCAAGAAACTGGCTGTTCTGTAATGCTGGGTGCTGTAATGACCATAGATGATCAAAGTGAAGAAAATGTCATCAGCACACCAAGGATTCCTTAAAAAAGGTCCAAAGTTTAAAGCGGGGTTCCAACCACAATTTGCATTTTTTAAATGTATGTCCTTTTATCATGCGTTTTTATAATATAAATCCGGTCACTTACTATTTTACAATCCGCCACCGCTCTGCATAGTTATTCAAAAAAGATAGTTTATAAAACTAGGTCCACACGGTTGTCATTTTGCTTGTGGGCATTGTGAAGCCCACAAGCACTTACTTCCTGGAAGTCTTGGATGGGGAGTGATAATTGGACAGCGCACTGCATCCTGGGAAGTGATGACACACATTTCCCAGGAGCATTAGAGGGAGATGATGTCAGAATCCTAGGTGATTCACAGGGCAGATTTTGTGGGACCGCATAGCAACAGGCATTTCCAGATGAGTAAAAAAAATAAAAAAATTAGGTCTAATGAGCACAACAATGAAAAAAAAAAATTGGGATGGAAACTCCACTTTAATTTTCATGGTCACATGATAAACATACATCAACGTTTCAGAGCCACATAGGGCCCCTTTGTCAGACAAGTGACGTCACTTGCTTTAGGAAGGGGCCCTGCGTGGTCCTGAAAGGTTGCTGTATGTTTATCATGTGACCATGAAAATTAAGCTTTGGACCCTTACAATAAATCTTTGGTGGCGCTGATGACATTTTCTGAACTTTGATGTAAGGAAGGACATATTAATTTCTACAACTGATTTCATTGGCCTACAGATATTTGTAAAATATACATTATGGCCGCTGTAATAATACGTTTGGAGACCCTGATCTAATATTGGGTTTTAGGTTGGTATTATCTATGGTGAACCAGCCAGCTACATCATAGATCTGAGCTTGTATGCTGACATGTGTTTGCTCGGTAGCTTCCCAACCAAGGGAAGCATAATGCTACTATCATCCACTTGTTTTACAAATTTGGAAACATTTATTGCTCCATCTCTTATGCCGCGTACACACGATTATTTTTTGCGTTTTTTAAAACGTCATTTAAAATGACCGTGTGTGGGCAAAACGTTGTTTTTTGTCTTCAAAAAAACGACCCAAAAAAAATTCCAACATGCTTGAATTTTTTGTGTCGTTTTTCAAAACGTTGTTTTTTGTGTCATAAAAAGTGATGGTGTGTGGGCAAAACGATGTTGAAAACGACGTTTTTTAAACCCGCGCATGCTCAGAAGCAAGTTATGAGACGGAGCTTCAATGGAACAGAGTGCCGTCGAACGTGGTGTACGTCACCACACTTTGCTAGAGCTTTGTAGAAAAACGATGGTGTGTACACAACGTCGTTTTGGAAAATGAAGTTTGAAAAACGAAGTTTTTTTCATCGCAAAAAGTGATCGTGTGTACGCGGCATAAGGTTCAACTTCAAAGGGAAATCATTCTCACTTGCCAAAAATCAGGCAGAATAACAGCTGTCATAATATTGCCTCACAATAGTCAGAAACTTGCAGTATGAAAGATGAATCTTTTCAGACACGCTTTTGTCTCCCCAACTGATCTCTATCATAAGTGGAATTGTTTCAGGGTTTTGTAAGACATCAAAGCTCTTCAAGAACTCTTTTTGTAAAAACTTAAAGCAAAGCTGTACTTTTCTTTTAATCAGAGAAGTAACTCGAGAACTCAGGCTCTTGTCAATTTCCCCCCAAAATTGCTGTTCTGACTAGGGATGAGCTTCGCGTTCTATACGAACGTATGTTCGACTCGAACATTGTCTGTTCGTACGTTTCGCCGAAATTCGAACAAAAGCGGTCGTTCGCGCCAAATTCGAGTGGCGCAAAACGGCCCATAATTCACTGCGGCATTGCGCGCTGATGATTGGCCAAGCATGCTTGGTCAATTATGGCTCAGGGCTTTAGCACACGCCCCACACTATATAAGGCCGCCTGCTGGACGGCCTTGTGTAGTGTGTTCCGGTTGTTCATGAAAGCAGTCAGAGAGACAGAGAGATTGTCTTTTTAGATAGCTAGATAGAGCAGGCAGGCAGGCTAGTCAGTTTAGCTTTAATTACAGTGTGTAGAGAATATATATACATCCCTAGGAGTTGTACATATATTTATACACTGTATAGCTTAGCTAGATCAGTTCTTCCTAATTTACTGGCAGGCAGGTGATTGTGCTATTTAAAGACGTTATCAAAGGTATAGACACCCAGCAGGTACAATATTTAAAGGAATTTTTTTTTTTTTTTTTTTATTATTTAAGCATCAATAAAATCACTGCTCCTGGAGCAGTGATTTTAATGATGCTTAACTTAAAAAAAAAAATATGAAAAATTCCTTTAAATATTGTACCTGGTGGGTGTCTATAGTTTGCCTGTGAAAACGTCTTTCAGAACCCGGGTCTTGCCCCAGGGAACATGTATCAATGGAAAAAAAAGTTTTAAAAACGGTAATTTTTTTACGAGTCATGCTCCTGAAAAAACGACCGGTTTTTAAACTTTTTTCCATTGATACATGTTCCCTGGGGCAAGACCCGGGTTCTGAAAGATGTTTTCCAACAGTAAATTGAATATTGGTCTTTAAAATTATCATTTTTGAATTCGAATGTTCGAGTCCCATAGACTTCAATGGGGTTCTAAATGTTCGCGCGAACGATCGGTCTGTTCGACGGTTCTGGTGCGAACCGAACACAGGGGTGTTCGGCTCATCCCTAGTTCTGACCCTTACGAGCTTACACAAGACAACGGTCACTCTCCCCACCTCACCTGACAGTGCTAGGGACTGGTGATTGGCTGGCTATGCAATTAGCAATGCATTGTGGGATACAGTGAAACAACTCCCGTGCTCCACCATATTTTCACATTTATACGACTTGTCCCACGATTTTGGACTTCAAAATCGTATGACAAGTCATTCTCCATTATTTTCAATGACTACCATTCATACTGGCACGACTTTACGTTGTGCCTACTTCAAAGTAGTCCTTGCACTACCTTGGTCCGATTTTGATGCCACTTACACAGGCATTCATTAAAATCGTGGCAAAATCGCGGTAAAATCGTGGCCGCAAAATCGTGATAATATCGCGCGACTTTGAAGTTGTACAAGTGTGAAAGGAGGCTTAGCCCTGGTTCACACTGGTGCGTTTTGACATGCGATTTGGCATGTCAAAACGCATGTCAAAACGGCGGATTTTGATGCAAATTTATATGCTTATATTAAAGCGGATGTCCGCAGCAGAGGACGACCGATCGCTTGTCACTCTGCTGCTCCCTCCGCCATCCTCGGTGAGGGAAGCAGGAAGTGAAGCGCTCCGGCTTCACTGCCCGGTTCCCTAAGGCGCATGCGTGAGTCTCGCTACGCCTGCCGATTGGCTCCTGCTGTGTACTGGGAGCCGAATGTTTCCCAGAACACAACGGGGAGGACGGGAGGTGACGTCATGCCCACAGTCTGCCCGAGACTGTGTGGCCGGAAGTGGGTGCAAAGACCTATCTTTAGACAGGTATCTGCACCCCCCTCCCCCCTGAAAGGTGTCAAATGTGACACCGGAGGGGAGAAGGTTTTCCGATCAGCGGGAGTTCCACTTTAGGGTGGAGCTCCGCTTTAAGAGCTTAGCTGTAGGCAGACACAAATATTTACAAGCAGCCATGAATGTATTTCACTACAAAAAAAGTCTGCATAGATCGATCAGTGATTAGATGGCTTCCTTGGTATATTTGCATTGCCATTACAGGATCAGCAGGAACAATGGGATGTGTACTCCAACAAACAATGTGTGATGTGCAGTCTGCACAGATCAAGGCTGATGGATCAAGGATCAAGGTCTGGTTGGTGATAAATCCCAAATCAGCGCCATGGGATGGAATATTGGATCAGGCAGACGAGTCATGTGGTTGGGTTATTGATCTGTGAATGGAGACAGAAGGCATTGGCTGGAGGGAAATTGACAACATTGTAAGCGGAGAAGTCCCTCTACAAACTGCAAATCCAACGGCTAGTAATCTGTTTTACACTCAAGTAGCTGCAAAGTAGAGCTAAGTGTCTGTAATTGGCCATAAATCATAGAGAATGCAGAGGGGAAATGATAGGGATAATGATTCCCTACTGGGTTGGAAACAGGGAACTCGAGTTTGTACAATAATGAATAAAATACAACTATTTTCAATGTGCTAGGGCCAGATTCAGGATAGCGAGCGGTTCTTTAAGGCGGCGTAACCTATCTCATTTAAGTTATGCCGCCACAACCTTACCCGCAAGTGCTGTATTCACAAAGCACTTGCGTGTAAAGTTGCGGCGGTGTAGCGTAAATGGGCCGGCGTTATTCAAATGCGGTGGGTAGGGGGCGTGTTGTGATTAAAATAGGCGCGATCCCGCGCCAAACGTACTGCGCATGTGCCAGCCGACAATGTATCCCAATGCGCATGCTCCAAATTATGACGGTGTTTTCAACGTGAACGTCAATGACGTAAATCTCCATTCACGGACAAGTTACGCAAACGCCATAAAAATTTTCAAATTCGGCGCGGTCACGACGTCCATACTTATCATAAGATGCACCTGCTTTATGGTGCTTTATCTTTACGCCAGGAAAACCCTTACGTAAATGGCGTAAAGTCACTGCGTCGGGCGGGCGTACGTTCGTGAATTGGCATATCTCGCTGATTTACATATTCTCTGCGTAAATCAGCGGGAACGCCCCCAGCGGCCAGTTTAAAATTGCAGTTAAGATCCGACGGCGTAATACAATTACGCCGGTCGGATCTTAGCTGCAACCCGGCGTATCTTGTTTTCTGAATACAGAAAACAAGATACACCGGCGCAGATTCAGAGTTATGCCGGCGTAACTCTACCTAAATCTGGCCCTTAGTCTTTAAATGGGTTGTCTACTTTATACTGGCATATAACCAACCCCACTTGTATATGTGGGCAGTTAGACCCCTTTCACACGGGCGGTTTGCAGGCACTATTGCGCTAAAAATAGCACCTGCAAACTGACCTAAAACAGCGAAAGCCCAGAGGGAGTGGTGCGCTAGCAAGACGTAAAAAAATGTCCTACTAGCCGCATCTTTGGCGCAATGAAGGAGCTGTGTGTATACCGCTCCTGCCCATTGAAAGCAATGGAACACCGCGGCTATACCACCGGCAAAGCGCCTCTGCAGTGTTTTTTAACCCTTTTTCGGCTGCTAGTGGGGGGTAAAACTGCCCCCCTAGCGGCCGAATAGTGCTGCAAAATTAGTGGTAAATTGCCGTTAAAAAAGCGGCGCTTTGCCGCCACTGCACCTCCCGCCCCAGTGTGAAAGGGGCCTCAAAGTGACCCCATCTGCACTGAGCATATCTAAACACAAGGCAGCCTGTAGGTGGGGAGCACATACCTCCCAACTGTCCCTGATTTCGAGGGGCTGTCCCTGATTTTGAAGGGACTGGCTTTGATTTGGAGCAATGTCCCTCTTTCCTCCTCATCTGTCGCTCATTTTGGTCTGATCGATACAGTTGTATATAAAATGCACTATTTATCTTTCAAAAAGTGTTTTCCGGTGCAAAATCTTTTATCCAATTACTAAATTGCTGCATTCGTACACTTCAAAAGCCAATATAAAGGAACAGTAGTAGTAAAAATAAAGCACTTGTGGGTTTACCTATTTAATATTTTTTTCTCCTTTAAGAGGGTGTGGCAGGGGGTGTGTCTTATGCCTACATACACTTGCTTATAGGTGTCCCTCGCTCCCATCTCAGAAAGTTGGGAGGTAAGGGGATGCCGTGTGGTGTGGAGACAATAATAAGTTAGGCACCCAGCCAGGCACACTGACAGTTCAGTAGCGTGAGAGAAGTAGACTCCAGATGGAATGACAGCATCTGTTGAGAGGGCATGGAATGCGGCCTGGCTGTCTGGTCCGCTTGTCCAGGAGAGATGAGGCCCTATGCTTACCCTCCTGTTACCATCCCTAATGCCGCATACACACAACCGTTTTTTGGGTTGTAAAAAATGACGTTATTTTTTATGTCATTAAAAACGATCGTGTGTGGGCTCCAGAGCATTTTTTATTAAAAATTTCGAACATGCTCTAATTCTTCACGTAGTTTTTAACCACTTAAGCCCCGGACCAAAATGCAGCTAAAGAACCAGGCCTCTTTTTGCAAATTGGCACTGCGTCGCTTTAACTGACAATTGCGCGGTCGTGCGACGTGGCTCCCAAGCAAAATTGGCGTCCTTTTTTTTCCACAAATAGAGCTTTCTTTTGGTGGTATTCGATCACCTCTGCGGTTTTTATTTTTTGCGCTATAAACAAAAATAGAGTGACAATTTTGAAAAAAAAATGCAATGTTTTTTACCTTTTGCTATAATAAATATCCCCCAAAAATATATATAAAAAAAAATGTTTCCTCAGTTAAGGCCGATACGTATTGTTCTACCTAATTTTGGTAAAAAAAAATCGCAATAAGCGTTTATCGGTTGGTTTGCGCAAAATTTTTTGCATTTACAAAATAGGGGATAGTTTTATTGCATTTTTATTATTATTATTTTTTTACTACTAATGGCGGCAATCAGCGATTTTTTTCGTGACTGCGACATTATGGCGGACACTTCGGACAATTTTGACACATTTTTGGGACAAAATGCATTTAAATTGCATTGTTTATTGGGGAAATGACAGTTGCAGTTTGGGAGTTAACCACAAGGGGGCGCTGTAGGGGTTATGTGTTCCCTATAGTGTAATCACACCTCCTTGATTAGAGAGAAGCTCCCAGTACTTTTTTCATAAGCAAACAGACAAGCATTAAGCGTGCAGAACAGAGAAGGATTACAGCAAAAACGAACAACGAGGACATGAAACCAGGACTGCATTAGGGAAAAGGAACTGCTTATGGACCTCCTCCTGCAGATATACATCAGCAGAATGGCACGGCTGGGCACATCAACGTTTATTTACGTCAGTAAATAGTATCCAGCCGTGGGTCACGGGCGCGCGCCCGCGGTGCGCTCCCGTCACCCGGTCCGAAGCTCCGTGACCGGGACCGGGGGACTCGTGGACCCGATCGCCACTGGAGTGCGGCGATCGGTCCCCGGAGCTGAAGAATGGGGAGAGCCGTGTGTAAACACGGCTTCCCCGTGCTTCTCTGTGGCCGCAGCATCAATCACGTCATCCCTGTTATAGGGGGACGTGATCGATGACGTCACACCTACAGCCACACCCCCCTACAGTTGTAAACACACACAGGGAACACATAACCCCTACAGCGCCCCCTTGTGGTTAACTCCCAAACTGCAACTGTCATTTTTACAGTAAACAATGCAATTTAAATACATTTTTTGCTGTGAAAATGACAATTGTCCCAAAAATGTGTCAAAATTGTCCGAAGTGTCCGCCATAATGTCGCAGTCACGAAAAAAAAAAATCGCTGATCGCCGCCATTAGTAGTAAAAAAAAAAATTAATAAAAATGCAAAAAAACTATCCCCTATTTTGTAAACGCTATAAATTTGGCGAAAACCAACCGATAAACGCTTATTGCGATTTTTTTTACCAAAAATAGGTAGAAGAATACGTATCGGCCTAAACTGAGGAAATACATTTTTTATATATATTTTGGGGGGATATTTATTATAGCAACAAGTAAAAAATATTGCATTTTTTTCAAAATTGTCGCTCTATTTTTGTTTATAGAGCAAAAAATAAAAACCGCAGAGGTAATCAAATACCACCAAAAGAAAGCTCTATTTGTGGGGAAAAAAGGACGCCAATTTTGTTTGGAAACCACGTCGCACGACCGCGCAATTGTCAGTTAAAACGACGCAGTGCCGAATCGCAAAAAGGGGCAAGGTCCTTTACCTGCATTTTGGTCCGGGTCTTAAGTGGTTAACATGAATTTTCTGTACTTGCATGGTTATTAAAGGGATAAAACATTGGAAAATGTGTATTATTGCAAACATAGAATATTTTTTTTATTCTTTTTGCCTTGACATACGTTTTGAGTGAAAACTACCAGGGAACTGCCATGGTGCCCATTTGGCTAGCGTAGTCCCAGACCCATGACATGACCCCATGACTCTGGGGGGAACATATTTACAAGGCATTAACATCACTGACACAACAAATTGCCGTGCTATTATGTATTCGGAATCACTCTATAATTACAGCCCACACAAGTGTTCTATCACCAATATAAATACCGCACTATTGCGACAGGCGATGATGTGCCCGGCCTATTACATTCTGTTCGTCGTTCTCCTGCCGCGCTCTGAGCGTCTCTCTCTCTGACTTCTGATCGCTGATGGATTTCAAGCTCCGCCGGCTGATTCATAACAACAGCTAGAGAAAAGAAAATAAAGCTGGTGCCATACAAATCATTTTTCACCTTTTAATTTGTGAAAAAATAAAGTTCATGTCCAGCCAATTCATTTTTTACATTGTATAGATTTAGGGAGGAATTTAACCCTTGTCAAGTGGTTACTGCTTGCCAAAATTTCATATATTTCAGCTTATCAATCATTAGATATGGTGGCTGCATTTGTTTTCTGTTTTAGTTTTTTTTTCCCTCTGTCTCTGCCTGGTGATCTGGCCAGTAGCACACATCTGTATTAGAGCGCCCCACCACTCTGGATGAAGGATCACAGGGGGCACCTTTGGACAGCAGCATTGTCAGTCTGGGGGAGGGGAGTGTTGGATATACTAGCAAATTTAGCAGTGGCCATTAACCACTTGAGACCCGGACCAATATGCAGGTTAAGGACCTTGCCCCTTTTTGCGATTTGGCACTGCGCCGATTTAACTGACAATTGCGCAGTCGCAATATTAATACAATTGCCATAAAACTATGCCTTTGTAGACGCTATAACTTTTACGCAAACCAATCAAACGCTTATTGCGATTTTTTTTACGAAAAATATATAGAGGAAAACGTATCGGTCTAAACTGAGGAAAAAAAATTGCTTTTTTTATATATTTTTGGGGATATTTATTATAGCAAAAAGTAAATAATATTATTTTATTTTTTTTCAAAAATGTCGCTTTATTTTTGTTTATAGCACAAAAACTAAAAACCGCAGAGGTGATCAAATACCATCAAAAGAAAGCTCAATTTGTGGGAAAAAAAGGATGGCAATTTTGTTTGGGAGCCACGTCGCACGACCGCGCAATTGTCTGTTAAAGTGACACAGTTCCGAATCGCAAAAAGTGGCCCGGTCATTGACCAGCAATATAGTACGGGGCTGAAGTGGTTAAGGTTCAATGGACCGGATTTTCTTGGGCCAACAAATACGCAACAAAGCAATTAAAACAAAAGAAAACCCAAAAATCTCCAATGGGAATACGTTTTCTTCGCTCCATAATATACTGTATGCTAGTTCCAGGTTAGTAACCTCATTCACAGTCCAGATGGATAACTCCAACAATTATATATAGAAATGTTTTCTGCTACCTTCTAAGACTGGGGAGGCTTCCAACAGCTGGCAATGTAGGTCTACTAAAATTTTCCATCTGGAAAATTTGCAGGATGTGTTACACTAAACAGCCCTCAGGAGGACAACTGATCCATTTGAGATAATAGAACGCAGCTCCAGTGATTGCAGTCTGAAAATAAAAATAAAACTTTCACTTGAAGTAAATATATTAGGTGTATAATCTATGCCAACAGAAGCTACGGCATCGCACTGATAGGGTAAATGGAATATGCATTTATTTAATCAAACATTTATTTACAATTGTCAAAGCATGTGTTCGATTGGCTCTGTGTATATGTGTATGTGTAGGTGTATGTATATATGTATATATATATATATATATGTATGTGTATATATGTATATATATATATATATATGTATGTGTATATATGTATATATATATATATATATATATATATATGTATATATATATATATATTAGATATAGTGATATTGTTTGTATCTTCTAGTCAGGATATATCTTTACACAACAAATATACTGTATTCAAATCGCCTGTGTTTTGATGTATCAAGACACAGGATATTAACGGTGTCACATTCTGTCATGAACATATGCTATTCCCACCTTTAGCTGGGAAAGGAGCTACTGCCTGGTTTCCCAGAGATTTTTGGGAAGTGACATGTATATGCTAAATGACCATTTGTTCTCCTTTAATGAAAAGACATTCAAGGGACCTCCCCTTTTAGAAGGTATAAAAATTGTGCTGAGACAATGTTAACTAGAACACATCTTCTGAAATGTACTGTTGTTCTCCAAGCTTGTAGTACTATCTGCTTGCTTGTAATAATAAATACTTCTTGTTAAAAATGAACACGGATTCAGCAGTCAACCTGTTATTGGAAACCCCTAGTTTTGGGGTTCCCCTTTCAGCTGGTCCTTCGAATGCCGGGGCAGATGCCTCCACAGACATCGCTAAGAAGTGGAACAACATAAGTCGGGAATTCACTTCTGCTGGTTAAGGTAAGCGAATTTTTGCTTACTGTGACTTCCCCTTGTGTTGTGCTTATTTCTATAGTTTTTGCCATGGAGTACTCTGTCTAAAAAAAAAACCTTGACTGTTGAATTTTGTAATTTTTAACATTTCTTTTTACTTTTCATACTATCTGTGCCTTTTACTTTCCTTTGTATGAATGCGCTTTGGTGAATGGTCTGCTCTATATCAGATGCAGTGAATGTTTAGCTAGAATTTCTGCATTTCCTGCGACTAGGCGACTAGCCAGGTCAGAAATTTGGGTTTTCGGACTCAAGGGATCATTTATAGGCTGTGGCTGATAAGGTACTTTGTGTGGTAAGGCCCTGGTTTATTGCCAAGGGTGACGGCCTGCTTAAAAACAGTGCTGCTTGAATCACAAGTACCAGTCTCGCATGAAAAACTGTCTTCTGTTCTCTTCTGCGTGATTCTCTATAAAATCACACAATAAGCAGAGGTACTATCCCTCCTATTCTGCACAGTGCCTATAAACTAATGTGGAAGACTTTAGGGAAAACCAAACTGTCAGATGCTATACTCTACAACTTTCTCCTATTGAAATTAGACTGAGTGTGTATCCTGCATAAGTGACTTGTCTAAGGGAGTGTTTTTTTACATTCTTTAACTGTCTATGTGACCTCATTTCAGTCTGTGTGGCTGATTCAGTGTATAGTCTGTGGTAAATCCTTGGCCAGGATTGAAGACAGATAATACAATTCCTGCTATAACTAGGTTCACTGCATCTGTGTGACGTGGGGACTTAGTGATAGATTAATTCTTCAGGAAGTCTTATCACCGTATAAGATGGGGAATTGTACCACCGCGTACACCCCAAAAAGGGTCCTGTGTGATCCCATTGCCAACCCTTCCTGGTCTGCCAAAGATTATAACTTTGGAGCAGGGACGGTTCGTCCCCTGAAGGAATGGAATAGAGGCACAAAAGGGTTTCTAGAATGAATGTAAAAACCACTACAAGAAAAGACAAGCAGTCATTAAATACTCGCTAGTCAGCATTGTGACAATATTGCTGAAATGACTGTAAGCAGATCATACCCTACATTACCACCCACAACTACCAATAGTGATGAAAGGGCAGCGAACAGTTCCACTATGCATAATTTATCTGCTTCCCCACCCCTACCCCCCCAGCCAGAATAAAAAAAAAAAAAGAGGGGAAGTGCAAGCTTATTCAAAAAATATGCAAGTATTTTTGTCTACAGGGTGTAGTTGGCTAAGTGGGAGACTTAGGCCGCGTACACATGATTGGTCCAACCCGATGAAAATGGACTGAAGTCCAGTTTTGTCATTGCAAACAGATCGTGTGTACACAATCTTATATTTGTTGTGCGGAAGTGTGTGAGATCCATGGATTGTGATGTTGTGTTAGTTGAATTAACACTGTATGAATTTTGGTGGCATGGATTGTGATGTTGTGTTGGCTGACATGAGGATTTGTTTTGCGTTTGTTAAAAGTTTAAAAATAAGAAATGGTGTTTTATAGTTCCTCTCTTTCTTTGACACGAGTTAGATTGAATGGTGTGTGTGTAACGTGTGTTCTCAGCTGCTGACAGCCCAAATGACCCCCCTTCTTCCCAGGTCTGTGAGAAAGTGTGAACAACTGTATTGTCATGCAAACTGAGTGAGCTAATTGAACTGTAAAAACAAAAGTAAAATCCATCCTAATATTGTCGATGTAAATGTATGATTTAACGATAAATCTGTGTTTCCATAGAAGAAACAGTTTTTGAAGTTTTCCAATATGCTCAGTATGGTAAAGTATAGCTGTCATGCAAGACAAATGGGGGTCTTATAAATAAAATATGTTTGTTTTCAGCTGCTCATTTTTAACCATGGTGAATACATTTTTCTTTTTTTGGGGGGAACTATTAGTATACTATAAAAAAAGGAAAAAAGAAAAACATCTTTTTCTTTTCCTCCTTTTTTTATATATATATATATATATATATATATATATATATATATATATATATGTATATATATATATATATATATATAAACGAAGTCCACGTGGCAGTCTATATGTATTAAATAATACATATAAATGAAAAGTTGAGCTCAACAATTTTTTGGTATTTTAAAAAGTGCACAGGGAATGTAATGGAATGAAAATTTGTGTTTCATATGCTAATGTATTGTTACCGGTAAATAACCATTGATTTGTTTCCAGGATAAGAATGTTTTTTTTTTTTTTTTTTTTTGTTTTTGAATGTTTATTACTAACTTTTATTTTGTGTTTTACAGATTTGATAACCGAGTTTCCAGTCTTTCAGAATAAGACAACTTTAAGTTGGTCAGTCAGTCAGGTTTCACTATGTTTTTAGGTTTTCATGACCACTACCGTCTAGTTGTCAGTCCATCAGACTATGTTTTTTGGACCACCTAGCGTGGGTTGCATATTCTGATCCACTGAATAGCAGAACCTACTAACTGAAGTCTGCGTATTAATTTTATTTTTATTTTTATTTTTTTTTAAAGTTCAGCAAGACGGCAGGGGATAATTGGCACTCTAACACATATATTAGACTAAGTAGCGTTCAGGGGTATTGTTTTTAGTGATAAAAGAGTTTTGGGGTGTTCTCCAGAGTTTGAAATGGATCAGCCATAGATCCGTGGCTTATCTGTTTTCTTATTACCGAAGATCAGCCATGCTGACACGTGTAGTTCCATAGATCTAAAAAATAAAATAAATAAATAAATAAATAAAAGCCTGATGCTACTTTGGCCGGACATGTGTTTAGCACTGCTTCAACTGGTTGAATCTGGAGGAAAGGTGTACAGGAATAGCATATATAGGAAAAAGGGAGGCTCAAGGGCAACCGTCTTTGGAGTGGGAGGTGGGTCACTGGGTACCGTAATTACTATAGAACTGGAGATAATCAGGAACACATTGGGAGACCCTGGGCTACATATCCTGGAAGGGTTAGGAAATCCAACTCGTTCTATTCTCATCCCTAGGGGCAGGGATGGAACTTTGGGCAGAGACGGAACTTTGTGCATATGTCACGGTCAATTTGGGTACTAAGCTATCAGACCCTATTGGGTTAAACCCTGGAGCCCATTGAAAGAAGGAAATGTTTGAATGGGTGACTACGATGACCTAAATGTATGGGGGGCAGGTACCCAGAAGACTGGTACCTATGGATAATAAGGTGTCTGTTGGCCAAACTAGAGGGTGCCAGGTGATACAACAATGGGGTGAAAACTTCTTCGCAGAGGCAGTGTCTCAAGCTTAGCAGTCCTACAGAGAAGCTCTCGTTTACTGGACATGTGAGAGATACACCTAGTTGATGTCTCACCTAAAAGCTTGAATCCCGGCACGAGTAATGCGAGTAACTACATACAGGAACATGCCCTGTAAAAAAAAAAAAAAAAAAAAAAAAAAAAAAGGGAATAAACGCTGGCTAACAGGGTACAGTATGCCGTTACCATTTCGCTTCAGCATCTCACAGTGGTTGATAGAAACCTATTGCCCTGTATGTGCTCAGTATACACTAAATCAAGTGACCAGTGGCTTGCTCCCAGAGATGTGCGGACACAGACAGGTTCACGCAGGACGCTTATCTCTGAGGAGTAACCCAACAAAGGAGGGGTATATTCAGCACTATGTAAGGGGAATAGGAGCCGGGATGGGTGTTAGTAATAGAATGGAAGGCGGTCTCCTGAGGAACAAACTCGCAGCCATGGCTTCAGACAATAAGCACGGCTTTGTTGCTCAGAGAGATTGGTGACATTCATAACAACATGAAACAAAGTTACATAAATACCCAGTTTAATATGGCTCGAGATTTCGTCGACCATGTTAAGATTGGAAGAGAGTATGATAGAGTATAGGACAAAAATATGTCATAGGCTCTGGCGTACATGCAGGGGCAGGTGGAGTTATCGACCAGTATCAAGCTGATTGTACAAATATCTGTATGAAGGGCAGTAGCCTAAGGAGTTGGCATCACCGCTCAGTAAGATTTTAATAAAACTCATCACTTACACAAATCCAAAGTGATGGTCAAATGCCTGGATGGGCTGTACTGGCTTGGATTGTGAAAGGTGAGGTGCTATATGATCCCATATACGGAAGGGCAGACTCAGTCTGTAGATCGGTGGGCATCAATTGGCTTACTGACTGGGGATTCCATCTTGTTGCATCTGTGGCTAAGTGACCCACATGTGATCAGAGGGTATGGAAGCTGGGGGCAGGTTGATATTTCCCTCTGTCAGAAGCGTGACCATGACAATGTTTTTTGCATTCCAGGTCAATACACAGTGGTGAATGAGGAATGTTGGGAAGGTATTTCATGATAGCAAACCCGACATCCTCTTTACACTTACTGAAACTTCCGTTGGGATACAGGAAGGAGTTAGAAGTTGGGTAGTTAAGATTGGGCAACATGATTTAAATAGTACAAAAAGTTTGTGCAATGCGTAAATAGAAAGGCCCATCTCTATGTAAGGGGAGGGGATGCGCTGGATATCTAATCTTATAGATACAACAAACCTTTTGCCCTTTTGAGGACAATCATAATGCTGATACCGCCCATGATAAAATTGAGTTGGATACCCCTGTCCTAGATATTTAAGCGTCCACTGTCTTGGGCTAAGTTTCCATTATAAAAACTCCCAAAGTCACGTGATTCAAAGACTCTGGAGTATGACTTTGGTCAAAATTTACAGTCCCGTCAAGGTAGTGCAGGAATCTTTTAAAAATCGCTGCAATTTTAAGTCGCAATAGTGGGAACTGAGCCTTATACAGTTGTTGTATATTATTTGTATATTATTTTATGATAAAAAAAGTTTCCTTATGATTGAATTGAAGAACTGTTCCTTAAAAAAAAAAAAAAAAAAAAAAATGAATGTATATTACTACATGTATGTCAATGCCACTACATTGAGTGTTAAGATTACTTGGGTATTATTAAGAGTTTAAATTAGACCTATGTCTCAGATCTTCAGTTTTTCTACAGATCTGTCTCCTCTATTACAAAGAAATGTGTTTAAGACTAGTTTAACTTCCTGTTAATTGAATTAGCAACATGCCCAGTCAGTACTGCCTTTTCAGGCTGAAACAGATTGCCTTAGGCTTTGCATAATAATGTCCCAAGCAATTCTGCTTGTGTGTCTCCAAGTGTATCTAAAGCCAGTTTCCTGTTTGGGGTCACAATACAACTTCACTACTCTTATAGATTCCTATGTGACTATTTGCATGGCTACTCATTTCTAGCTGTATTTCTTTGCATATGTATCTCCAATGTCTGTGTGTGTCCAGGCACACACCTGTCAGCTTCAATTTTCTTTAAACCCCCTACTGTTTAGTGATCCCAGCACAGCAAGGGTTTCTTATGTGTTTATTGGTCTTTAGTTTTCAGGTATCTTTCCTGCCTTAGAATCCTTGTATACATCAACTGTATCTTGTGTATCTGACCTCCTATGAACCCTGAAGCCCAGTACTGCATTATACTCCTGTTATTCCTGTAAATCCTGTATCCTGTTCTCTCTTGTATACGTTCCTGTAGGATCATTGATCCAAGCCATACGTAATAGCCCCCCCTTCTGAGAAGCCTATTGTTTATAATAAATGTCTTACTGAATTCAGGATAATATGGACAGTTTAGTTGGATGACAGTTGAATAATATTTTTACTGAAAATGAGAATGGTTTCTCCTTGTATAAAGATTTTTTTATTTTTCTTCTAGGTCTTATTGCCTCTAGAACATACATTTACTTCAGCAGTAAAAAAACCTCAAAAGGCTTTATGGTATTGTTGTTAATAATCAAGTTTTGGGACTAACAATCTCTGACACCACCCCTCCACCATCCCTCCTCATGCCATCAGTCACAAACACCATTGATGAAAAAGAGTGCTTTCAAAAGCTTGTGTCGAAAGAACTTTGATACTTATCATGTCAGTTGTCTTAAAAAAATGTATTTTGTCATGCGGACTACGATAAGTCCTGAAGAAAAGAAAATTACGTTTTTGCAAACCTAACGGAAACCTTTTAACATGTGAATTGCGCAAATTCTGAAGAAAAGAAGATTAGGTTCTGCACATCTACCAGACATGTGGACTACGATAGTCCTGAAGAAAAAAATTATGCACATTATTATGCGCTCTTAAGGTGTTTTCAATGGAGTCTTTGGAGGGATAGCCTGTCACAGTTACAGCAGAGGAATCAATTAAAGACTTGGTGTTCATGCATTGTTAGACCAACACATGATATTTTTATTTTTTTATATGTTTAGATCTTTTTTGGTATTTTTGTATTTTTTAGCCTTGACAAAACAAAATGAGGTTTTTCTGCAGAAGTAAATTGGGTACATACATTAGGAAAAATACGAACTAGAAAACAGATTAGGCAGTTAGAGGGAGATGTTGGAATTTAAGAATTAAAATTGTATCTGCTTTTCTTTAAAATGCCATTTATGTTAGGTTTTGTATGTGTTATGAAACTTAGTTTTTTCCATCTTCCCCATTATCAAGACAAATAATGTTCACATCTAGTTGGGCCCTGTCTCCAAAAGAATCCTTACACTGAATAGTCAAGGACCTAACTGTCCACAACCAATGTATAAATTATTTGTTATAGTGCTGTTATGTTTTGTTAATTATGTGGTCAATTTCTAATTTGACCAAGAGATGGGATTGATAGGGTAAATGGAATATGCATTTATTTAATCAAACATTTATTTACAATTGTCAAAGCATGTGTTCGATTGGCTCTGTGTATATGTGTATGTGTAGGTGTATGTATATATGTATATATATATATATATATGTATGTGTATATATGTATATATATATATATATATGTATGTGTATATATGTATATATATATATATATATATATATATATGTATATATATATATATATTAGATATAGTGATATTGTTTGTATCTTCTAGTCAGGATATATCTTTACACAACAAATATACTGTATTCAAATCGCCTGTGTTTTGATGTATCAAGACACAGGATATTAACGGTGTCACATTCTGTCATGAACATATGCTATTCCCACCTTTAGCTGGGAAAGGAGCTACTGCCTGGTTTCCCAGAGATTTTTGGGAAGTGACATGTATATGCTAAATGACCATTTGTTCTCCTTTAATGAAAAGACATTCAAGGGACCTCCCCTTTTAGAAGGTATAAAAATTGTGCTGAGACAATGTTAACTAGAACACATCTTCTGAAATGTACTGTTGTTCTCCAAGCTTGTAGTACTATCTGCTTGCTTGTAATAATAAATACTTCTTGTTAAAAATGAACACGGATTCAGCAGTCAACCTGTTATTGGAAACCCCTAGTTTTGGGGTTCCCCTTTCAGCACTAACCAATGGATGGAGTGAGGTTTAATTCTAGCGGAGAACAGGGCCTAGGTTCAACATGGACAAACTGAGCCTTACCGTGGACCGCAGTGGCGGCTGGTGCTCAAAATTTTTTGGGGGGCGCATACAAAAAAAAAAAAGGAATTGCAGCCTTACTGTGCCAATCAAATGCAGCCACTGAGCCCATCAAACACAGCCAGTGGGCCATCAATTGTCACCACTGTGCCATGTCATCAAACTTAGCCGCTGTGCCATGCCATCAAATGCAGCCACTGTGCCATGCCATCAACTGTCACCACTGTGCCATGCCATCAAATGCAGCCACTGTGCCATGCCATCAAATGCAGCCACTGTGCCATGCCATCAATTGTCACCACTGTGCCATGCCATCAAATGCAGCCACTGTGCCATGCCATCAACTGTCACCACTGTGCCATGCCATCAAACGCAGCCACTGTGCCATCAATTGTCACCACTGTGCCATGCCATCAAATGCAGCCACTGTGCCATGCCATCAAATTCAGCCACTGTGCCATCAATTGTCACCACTGTGCCATGCCATCAAACTTAGCCACTGTGCCATGCCATCAAATGCAGCCACTGTGCCATTAATTGTCACCACTGTGCCATGCCATCAAACGCAGCCACTGTGCCCATCAATTTTCGCCACTGTGCCCTTTAATTGTCGCCACTGTGCCCCTTAATTGTCGCCACTGTGCCATGTAAAATGCTGCCCCCCCCACCCGGCACTTACCTTTCTTGGGTCGGCCATCCTCCTTCCACGGTCCCTTGATGTCTCCTCCCACCCTCGATGAGGCTTCAGCCAATCAAGTTATCGGTAACCAGAACCGATGAACTTGATTGGCTGAGACGCCTGTCGGTCTTTTTCAAGGAACGCACCCCCCGTGCGTCCCTGGATAAGTATTTGGAAGCTGTAGCCTGAGGCCTGTAATCGGAAAGCCTATCAGAGCCGCTGGCTCTGATAGGCACTTCCACAGCCAACCAGCTGTCATGATTTAGATGGCCGGCACTGACCAGGGAGCCAGCCATCTGAATAGTCGGGGGAAGCGGCAATACATAGATTCATGCAATGCATAGCCTGGGGAATTGGCCAGGTGGGCCACGCTGGCGGGGTCCATGGATGCGCGCACTAGAGTTGCCACCTCATCCCTTTAAAACCGAACACATTTTAATTACATAGGTTCTGTGGCTAATTAAGGTGGTAATTAAACTCACTTGGTGCTTTACCTGCATTAAATTAGCCTCAGAACCTGTGTAATTCATATGTGTTCGGTTTTAAAGGGATGAGGTGGCAACTCTAGCGCGCACCCTGAAGGTGGATGCCGCACCTCGAACCAGGACACCGCAGAACTGCCTTGAGCACATGACACCTGTCACAGATATATCTCTTCCCAGCATGCCCCGCGAGGGAAAACTCCTCCAATTGGCTGCTGGGGAAAGCTTGCTCTGTCAGAACCCCCTCTGTCTTTAACTGCTGACCAGGGATGACGACACATCCCTAGAGTGCAGACTGGCCCAGGGGACACTTCTGAAATAAAGAGGATGTCCGCTCAAAAAAAAATATTAAAAGCCAGCAGCTACAAATACTGCAGCTGCTGACTTTTAATATTAGGACACTTACCCGTCCTGGAGTCCAGCGGCGTCCACAGCAGAGGACGAGCGATTGCTCGTCACTCTGCTGTTCCCCCCGCCATTCACGGTGAGGGAACCAGGAAGTAAAGCGCTCCGGCCTCACTGCCCGGTTCCCTACGGCGCATGCGCAAGTAGGGTTGCCACCTCATTCCTTTAAAACAGAACACATGTGAATTACACAGGTTCTGTGGCTGATTATGGTGCTAATTAAACTCACTCGGTGCCTAATCTGCATTAGCCTGAGCCTCAGAACCTGTGTAATTCATATGTGTTCTGTTTTAAAGGGATGAGGTGGCAACCCTATGCGCGAGTCGCCCTGCTCCCGCCAAATGGCTCCCGCTGTGTGCTGGGAGCCGAGTGTTCCCAGCACACAACAGGGGGGAGGGGTGGACAGGCAGTGACGACATGCCCGTATTCTGCCCAAGAATGCTGGGCCAGAAGTGGGTGCAAATACCTGTCTTTAGATCAGCGCGGGTTCCACAACAATTGTGTGAATAGGAGCAAGGTAACTCTTCCATTAGGGGTGCAACTGATCAAAAAACTCACGGTTCGGATCGTTCCTCGGATCGGCAGTCACGGATCGGATCATTTTTCGGAACAGCAAAAAAAAAAAAAAAAAGACAGTGACCCCCCCAAGTAGTACAGGCACACAGTGACCCCCTACCCTAAGTAGTACAGGCACACAGTGACCCCCCTCCCCCCAGTAGTACAGGCACACAGTGACCCCCCCCCCCAAGTAGTACAGGCACACAGTGACCTCCCCCTCCCCCCAAGTAGCACAGGCACACAGTGACCCCCCCCAAGTAGTACAGGCATACAGTGACCCTTCCCACCATAGTGCAGGCACACAGTGACCCCCTTCCCACTATAGTGCAGGCACACAGTGACCCCCTTCCCACCATAGTACAGGCAGACAGTGACCTCCTCCCCCCGTAGTACAGGCAGACAGTGACCTACCCCCCCCCCCCTCCGTAGTACAGGCAAACAGGCCGCCCCCCCCCCCGTGCAGACCTCAGATCAGATAGCGGCGTGTGTGTCCCTTGAGCGCGGTCTCCTCCTCCTCTGTGGGTGTAAACAGAGAGGAGGGGCCGCCGCCGGGTGTACCAAGATGGCCGCGGCTCCGGAGCTAGGCCGAAGCCGCGGCCTTTCCTAATGCTATGCCCGCGGCGGTAGTCCGCGGATCGCATAGCGATCCGATCCGAAGGGGGTGACCCGTTCAGATCACGGATCAACCATGATCCGTTGCACCCCTATCTCCCATTCTTGCTAAATTTAGACTAGCGCCCGCACTGAAAATAAAGGGGCGCTAGATATGCAGGCTTTACAGCGGGCTAAAGAGGAAGTAAAACCCATCAGGGTTTACTCCCTCTTTAAATCTCCCAAACCTGACCACAGGATCCCTTTAAAATTTGGTAAAATTTGGTTACAATGGAGCTGTTGTAGGGGTGCCTTTGCGAAGGCTTCAAAATGCTTTACTTGAGAATGATTTGTGTTTTATTTTTTTCCTACAGTTTAAAATGGCAAGTGGACAGTTATTGCAACACCGCCGAGCCACAAATCACTTCGGATTTTGTCTGAACTCCAGACACAGCAGCGGCCTATTCAACAAAATGTCATCTCAGCTTTGAAGTATACGGTGGAGGAAGCGAGGAGGGAGAGGGGACTGCCCTTTTATTGTGCGCTATTAACAAAAAGCTCAGTAAACACAAAGCATCATGGAAGCCAGACACATGTGTTCTTCCTCATCATTATCTCATCAGTGATCAGCACATTAGGCAATGGAGACAATTATAGTGTGCAGGCTGTCAGCATCAAATTCCTTCAAATAGATAACTGGCCCAGAGGCAGCGAGTAAATCAGGGATACTTAAAAAAAACAACAACAACAATGAAATAGATGTAAAATGCAGTCCAAGCAATATAAAACACCATGACAAGTCATTTAGGGTATGATCCATGAGCACAAATATTGGATTCTAACTTCTGATTGAAATGTAAAGAGATAAAGCTGACCTAGAGTCAGATTCCACCATCATCATCCAGGGTCAATGTCTACTTCCAGAACTGAGATGCTGACTCAGAGATTACGCAACCAGGGCTGTCTTAATAGCATCATGGGCCCCTGGGCAAAGTAATGCTCTGGGGCCCCTACAATAAGGTGACCATATTTTTTTAATGAAATTTGGGGACATATTTTTTTTTTTACTAGTAATGGCGGTGACGCGTCATATTCCGCTCCCCATCGCATTCGCGGTGCGTTCCAAATGCAATTGTGATGCGTTCCAATTAGGGTTGCCACCTCATCCCTTTAAAACAGAACACATATGAATTACACAGGTTCTGTGGCTGATTATGGTGATAATTAAACTCACTCGGTGCCTAATCTGCATTAGCCTGAGCCTCAGAACCTGTATAATTCATATGTGTTCTGTTTTAAAGGGATGAGGTGGCAACCCTAGTTCCAATGGATTTACGACAGTGCACACCAGCAAAGCCGTCATTCTTGGTGACGTGGACTTAGAGGTAAGTGGCCAGTCGGCCTCACGTCCTCGCTTCGCTCGGACGGCTTGCTGCGCTCGCTTGGCCTCCTGGCTCTTTTTTTAACATCCTCCAATCCACGGGGATGTTAAGGAAAGAGCCTGGATGCCGAACGAGGTTTCGCTGGTGTGCACTGTCGTAAATGCCTTGGAACGCATCGCAGATGCGTTTGGAACGCATCGCGCATGTGCAGTTTGCCGCCACAGCACTTCCGCAGCAGTCTGTGATGGGGAGCGGAGTATGACGGTGCACCGGCAATCAGCGACTCTCTGCCCGCCACCGCCCCCTCACAGCCTGTCAAGTCTTACTCTCCGGGCCCCGACTACTACTGGGTGGGGAGATAAGCAGACAGGCGGCTGGCCGGGACTTGAGCCAAAGCAGAAGAACATGTGAACGGAGCTGTATGAGCATGCACCCGAAACTGAAGAAATATTCCCTCCTCTCCGACCAGCACATGATCATCAGAAAGGGGCACAGATAGTGGGAAAAAATATACCCCCTAAGCTACTAGGAGCGGCTATCATTCAGAATTTGTTTTTATTATTCTGCACTGACTGTCTTTAAATCTGCCCCAGTCCCTGTTCAAATCCAATCCGGGGACAAAACCAGGGACAGACTTGGCCTGGGGACAGTGTCCTCAATCAGGGGACTGTCCCCTGAAAATGGGGACGTCTGGTCATCCTACCCTACAATGATTACAGTGCAGGTAAACAGACATCAAGAAGGTAGGAGGCAGACTGTGTCCCCTGTGTATCTATCACTCTCAGTACCATCATGGGGCCCCCGATTTCGGGGGAGCGTGAGCTAAAGGTCCAGCTGTTTTGGGAAAAGTGTAGGGGCCCCCCATGCAGCTGAGGCCCCTGGGCAGTTCCCAGGTGTGCCCTCTCATTAAGACAGCCCTGTACGCAACCATATCAATTCTGGTGCCTGCACAGTTCTTGGCTGTGTCCATGAAGGTCTAACGCAGATTAGCCTCTGCTGCATCAACTCTCTTCCTGACTTGCTACAATATTACAATGTCTGATCACTTGGAGAGAGGAGACTGAGGACACGCTGCTTGCAGCAGAGCGATGACATCATCTCAGACTAGGCAGCTACTTAACTAGTGTTCACAGACAGCTTTTAAAAGGTAGACATTTTACTGAACAATGATGGAAGGAATGTAGCGCTAGAAACTCTATGTGAAAATAGGGATACACATATACAAACAAAAAATACTGAACACCTATACTGCAGTGGCGGTGCATCCATAAAGGGCGCAGATGCGCCCCCCCCCCCTCCCCTCCTGTCACTCTCTCTCTCTCTCTCTCACCATAGATGCATTGCATGAATCTATCTATGGTCGCAGCTATCGCCCCCTATTCATGTGCCCGGGACCCTTGTCGGGTGCCAGACATATGAATTACAGCAGTGAGTGTGTTTTGGAAGCGCCTGATTAGAGCCATAGGCTCTAACAAGCTTCCTGATTAGAGCCTGTGGGCTCTAAAAGGCTTCCAAAAGGGTAAACAGCGGGCGCACTGCTGTGCGTTCGCTGATTACTTAGTGATGTGTTAGGAAACAGAATACTTTGCTTCCCTAACACTGAAAAGTTCTTCTGAATTTAGATTCAGATCAAAATGAATTGCACATGTCTATACAGAGCTCCCTTTCTCTTCTCATCTACAATACCTTGGGAGGGAGGTGTTCTTTAGTCCAGCAGGGAAGAAGTCAGGCGGGGCTGAAAAACTGAAAGGAGCTTACTGAAGATCAATTGATATTTTTCTCTGCTTGCAAAAAATTGTCAGAGTTCCCTGTAATACACTGTAATGAAGACAGAGGGTTTCCCTGCTTCCAGTTGTAGCACTACCCCCTCAGGAGCCGCTGGTTGATTTGGGATCCGCGTATTAAAGGGTCACTAAAGGAAAAAAATGTTTTTTCTAAAATGACTGTTTACAGGGTATAGAGACATAAAAGTTAACTGATTCCTTTTCAAAATGATTAAAAATAGATAAAAATCAATCATATAATGTGCCTGCAGGTTAGTTTCTGGCTTCATGTTTCTGCAAAGTAGAAATAGACACACAGAACAAAAACAAACAAATCCAGGGCAGTGTTTTGTTTTTAAAAGTAATCTGATTGGTTCTGGGAAGTTTTAGACACACAGTAATGACAGCTTAGACCACCGTGAGAAAGCTCCCAGTACTGTGGTTATAAGGAAACAGACAAGCAGGAAGTGTGGAGAACAGAGCAGGATTACAGCAACTTCAAAGCAAAAAACGAACAATAAGGACATGAAACCAGTACTGCAGTAAGGTAAAGGAAGCTATTTAGCTAAAAAAAAAAAAAAATTCCTTTAGTGATCCTTTAAGTTACCTTTAATCGTTGTCTAGGGGTGAAGTTAGTGAAGTTAGTGAGCAGAGCAGTAAGTGATTGTCCAGCCAGTAGATAAGGTTTTCCAAATGCTTTATTTCTTGGGTCCAACACGACCAACATCAACAGGAGGTAGATAGGAGAGGTTGATGAAGTGAAGGAAACCTTGCAATATCAGGCTTGAATGAACAGGAGAGCAAGCTTGCTCTCAGTAACAATATAATGCGTCACCACTCTAGCCAGAGTGGGTGAAGTGATACCCGGACAGACTTCTGCTACAAGCCTGGCAGCCGAAGTTCCACTTTTAAGATTGCTGAAAGGAACAGGTCCTTGCAATGGATTTAAGATGCCAGATGAGGCCTCTGCCACAGGCTGTATGCTGACAATGTGAACAGCAGAGCGAATCCTTCCAATCAATTACAATTGGGTGACCGATTGACAGTTGAAGTGTACCTGTCAGTGTGTCGGTCACCAGCAGGGCAGGACTTAGGGTGGTGTGGGCCCCTGGGCTTGAGTGTTGAAGGGGCCCCCTGGAGCGAGGGGGGGATCATAGTTGTTGAGCGGGGGGGGGGCGAATTGAAGTTGTTGAGCGGGGGGGGGGGCATTAAAGTTGTTGAGCGGGGGGGTGCACATTAAAGTTGTTGAGCGGGGGGGGGGGTGACTCTCATCTTTAATAAAAAATAAACATTTTATGTAAATATTTTTATTTAAAAAAAAGGGGGGTTGCCATCCAGGGGCCCTGGAGACCTCTGGGGCCTTTAATAATAATAATAATAATAATAATATATAAATATATTTTCTCTCTGCACTTTGGTATGCAAAGAATCTCCTGTCTGCTCTCAGCCAAAAGTCAGTCTGGGCAACCTGCCAAGTTTTGGAAACATTCTTTATCAGTGGAAAGTTAAGTCTAAACATTGTATCTCTTCAAAGGAATTAACTTCTTCTGTATGTAAATTAGGAATTAGGAACACCAAACCTTTTTCTGACAGCTCTTTTCAAGTTAAAATCATTTTTTTTTTTTGCTAGAAAATTACTTAGAACCCCCAAAGATTATATAATTTTTTAGTAAAGACCTTGGCCTAGAGAATAAAATGGCGGTTGTTACAATATTTTATGTTGCACTGTATTTGCGCAGCAGTCTTTTTAAATGCATTTTTTTGGAAAAAAATGTATTTAATGAATTAAAAAAAAAAATAGGCAGTAAAGTTAGCCCATTTTTATGTTTATATTAGAGGTCGACCGATATATCGGCAGGCCGATATATCGGCCGATATTTGGCCGTTTTGGAGAAATCGGCATCGGCCGATTTTTCTCCAAATTAGGCCGATATTTCTACATGCTGCTAGCGCTGCCATGGCTCCGGAGCTAGGCCGAGGCCGCGGCCTTTCCTGATGCTGTGACCGCAGCGGCAATCCGCGGATTGCCGCCGCGGTCACAGCATCAGGAAAGGCCGCGGCTTCGGCTAGCTCCGGAGCCGCGGACATCTTAGTACACCCAGCGTTGGCGGCGGCGGCCGCCAATTGGCTGTTACAGGCGTCAGTAGATAGCAGCGAGCGGGCCCCTCCTCATCTGTGGGTGTATACAGAGAGGAGGGGCCCGCTCGCTGCTATCTACTGATGCCTGTGACAGCCAATCGGCGGCCGCGGCTGCCGACATTCTACACTGTAAAGAAAAACATACCCTGACGTGCAGCGTGCCCGGCTTCTGCTTACAAACCCCAGAATGTTACTGGCCCGCTCTGCATTCTGGGGTTTGTAGGCAGAGGCCGGGCGCACAGCACATCAGGGGACTTTTTTTTTTTACAGTGTAGAATGTCGGCGGCGGCGGCCGCTGATTGACTGTTGCAGACAGGGGTGGATGGCACAGGGGTGGATGGCACTAGTTGGCACAGGGGTGGTTGGCACAGGGGTGGATGGCACTGGTTGGCAAAGGGGTGGATGGCACTGGATGGCACATGGGTGGATGGCACTGGATGGCGATGCACTGAGGTGATGGCACTGGTGGGCATTGATGAGGTGGCACTGGTGGTGGACACTGATGGGCTGCACTGGTGGGCATTGATGAGGTGGCACTGGTGGTGGACACTGATGGGCTGCACTGGTGGGCATTGATGAGGTGGACACTGGTGGGCATTGATGAGGTGGCACTGGTGGTGGACACTGGTGGGCATTGATGAGATGGCACTGATGGGCTGCACTGGTGGGCATTGATGAGGTGGCACTGGTAGTGGACACTGATGGGCATTGATGAGTGGCACTGGTGGTGGACACTGATGGGCTGCACTGGTGGGCATTGATGAGGTGGCACTGGTGGTGGACACTGATGGGATGCACTGGTGGGCATTGATGAGGTGGACACTGGTGGGCATTGATGAGGTGGCACTGGTGGTGGACACTGATGGGCTGCACTGGTGGGCATTGATGAGATGGCACTGGTGGTGGACACTGATGGGCTGCACTGGTGGGCATTGATGAGGTGGCACTGGTGGTGGACACTGATGGGCTGCACTGGTGGGCATTGATGAGGTGGCACTGGTGGTGGACACTGGTGGGCATTGATGAGGTGGCACTGGTGGTGGGCACTGACAGGCTGCACCCCACCTCTCCACCCTAAACAATTATCTCCTCCCAACCTCTCCACCCTAGGTTTTTTGAGTTGAGGAGAAAAAAATAAATAAAAAAAAAATCGGCCTAAAATATCGGCCGCAAAAATCGGCAACACATATCGGCCATCGGCCGCCCCGATTTCCAAATATCGGCATCGGCATCGGCCAGAGAAAAACCCATATCGGTCGACCTCTAGTTTATATATATATATATATATATATATATAAAAACATATTTTTTTTATAAAAAAATAAATAAAAAAAGTGGGGGTTGCTGTCCAGGGCCCTGGGGACCCAGGGCCCCTGGGGACCTCCAGACCCCTAAAAAAAATAAAAAAAAAAGGAGGTTGCCATTCGGGGGGTCTGGGGACCTCTGGGCCTTTTAATAAAAAATAAAAAAATATAAACAAAAATAAAAAAATAAACATTTATAAAAAAAAAGGGGGGGTTGCCACATGGGGCCCTGGGGACCTCTGAGCCCTTTAATAAAAATAAATAAATAAATAAATAAATATATATAAATAAATAAATAAATAAATATATATATATATATATATATATATATATATATATATATATATATATATATATATATATATGTAAATTGTTTTTTAAAAAAGGGGGGGTTGCCATCCAGGGGCCCTGGAGACCTCTGGGCCCTTTAATAATAATAATAATGATTTTATATATATATATATATATATATATATATATATATATATATATATAAAACATATTTTTTTATAAAAATAAATAAAAAAAGGAAGGGTTGCTGTCCGGGGCCCTTGGGACCTCCGGACCTCTAAAAAAAAAAAAAAAAATATTTTTTTAGAGGGGCCCCCTATTGGGCGGGGCCCATGGGCTTTAGCCCAGTCAAGCCCAATGGTAAGTCCGGCCCTGGTCACCAGATCCCTGATGGTTTGTTCAAATCTCTCAGATAACCTGCCTCCGGGTTCTCCCTGAGCCAATTCCCCACCGTACAGCCATCGGCCTAGGATCTCTCGTAGTGGTGAGGGGACCCAGCAAGTCACTGGGGCCCCTCGGCAGCATACACCAGAAACTCCGCGTAACTTTCGACCCCGGTAGGCCATATCGCCAGGGTTTGTTGGATTCGCACACCCTAAAGGTGGGTGCCGCACCTGGAAGCAGGAACTTGCGAAGACCCCCTGAAAAATGGCGCCTGCCACAGATATACCCCTCCCCAGCACACGCGAGGGAAAACTCCTCCAATTGGCTGCTGGGGAAAAGTGGCTCTGTTAGAACCCCTCTGACGCCACCTGTCCGGGGGTCAGATTGACACCCCCGGAGTGCAGACTGACCCACAGGACAGTTCTATAATGACAGCAGCCCAAATTTAACGAAATTAAGAGTGAGAGCAACATAACTCTCCCACTCCCCACTAAGTTTAGCGTAGTGCCCATACTGAAAGTAAGGGGGCCCTACACAGTGATATCATTACGCTAATAAGGACACTGTGCCTGCACCCTTAATTAGAGTTTCCAAGGAATTTGATGGATTGCAGAGTGAGGGGAATGTTAATGTCAACAGATTTGCAGATCTTATCTGTCTCTTGTCAATAAATGTATCTGAAAGAAATCTGCTCCGAGGGGAATACAGGCATACCATTGCAGACCTACATCTGAAAACACAAGTGGTAGTCTAGTTATCTCTGGATCCACCACTTAGACCTGTCACTGGCCTGGAAAAAGTCAGGGTGAAGTCATATCTGATGGACATACTTGTCAGGAGTTTAATCCTGAAATCCTGGAGGCGAGCATGGGAGGAGGTGACAAGGGAGCTAGAGAGCAGGAGGTCTTGGGAGGACCAAAGAGAGGGGCTTGGTTGGTATTTTGGGACCAGGTTAGTAGGGTGACCACACTTCCAAACTACCATTCAGGGACACCCTCCCTTCCCAAAAAATCAGCTTGTGGCGTAAAGAATCACAGCACAGTGATTGGACACAAGAGGCGGGATTTATGATTTCTCCAATCACAAGCAGGGGGCAGGGGCTGTGCTCCCTTAGACATTCCCAGCCAGGACAAGTACTGTCAGTGAGTAAAGCGGTGATGTGGTGGCCTTTTTTGGGGGCATTCATTTGGCTTGAGGGGTGGCTGTGTCAGTTTCATTCTGGGACACTGTATTGTCCTGGAATGAAGGTGCCCGGGACGGACCTGTAAAATGCGGGACTGTCCAGGGCAATCCAGGACACGTGGTCACCCTATAGGTTAGTGATGTAGCTGGGGGCAGAGTTGTGGATGGCTATGTATATTATTGTTAGTACTTTGAATTTTTTTTTCGTTGGGCGACTGGAAGCCAGTGGAGGGATTGGCAGAGAGGGGTGGAGGACACTGAACGGTTGGTAAGGTGGATGAGTCTGGCAACAGCATTCATGATGGACTGAAGGGGGAAAGGTCTATGTACAGTATAGGTAATCCAATGAGGAGAGAGTTGCAGCAGTCGAGGCAAGAGATGACCAGGGAGTGAGTTAGAAGCTTTGTGCTGTCATTGGTTAAAGAGGGGCGTATTCTAGAGATGTTTACGGATGCTAAAGCGGCGTGATTTGAATAGGGATCGGATGTGGGCCTGAAAGGACAGTTCAGAGTCTAGGGTTACCCCTAGCACCCCGGCATGTTAGTTGTGCCATTGATCATGACAAAGAAGTCAGGGGCAGGGGCACGTGGGGGAGGAAATATTTTCCTTTTATTCTTAGATTAATTCAGTTTGAGGAAGTGGTGTGACATCCAGGCTGATATGTCTGTTAGTAGATCAGTGATGATTGAGGAGACTGATGGGCTGAGCTGATGGGTAGAGAGATAGATTTGGGTGCCACCGGCGTATAAATGGTAGCAGAAGCCATGGGAGGGTATCAGCTGACCAAAGAAGAAAGTGTAGATCGGGAATAGCAGAGGTCCAATAGTAAGGGATCCCAAAAAAATCCACGGTTTTGTTGTCAGAATGTCCGATCGTGTGTACGCGGCATTAGACTGCACCACTACAAACAATTTATTTTTGAAAATCAAAGAGGTTGCTTTGATAGCAGTCTTTAGCTCATCTGCATTGTTGGGTCTGGGGTCCAACTGTCTCTGATTTCGAGGGACTGTGCCTGATTTGTAACAATTATGTCCCTCTGTCCCTCATTCCTCCTCATTTGTCCCTCATGTTGGTCTGATACATATAGTTGTATATAAAATGCACATTTTATCTATCAAAAAGTGTTTTCCAGTGCTAAACATTTCATTGGATTTTTAAATTGCTGCATTTGTAAATTCCAAAAGCCAATATGGTCTATTCAGATGCCGGCCACCTGAATAACGGCAGCAGGTTGTCTGTACGGTAGTGCCTATTAGAGCCAGCGACTCTAATAGGCTTTCCGAGTACAGCCCCCAGCATCCGGACGCTTATCCCAGGGAACGTACGGGGGTGCGTTCCTTGGATAAGACTGACAGGTGTCTCAGCCAATCAGGTTGACCGATTCTGGTTACCGGTAAACTGATTGGCTGAAGCATCATCGAGGGCGGGAGAAGACATCGAGGGACGTAGATGGCTGACTCCAGTAAAGGTAAGTGCCTGGCAGGGGGGAGGGGCATTTTACAAGGCACAGCGGTGACGAAGGGCACAGTGACATCAATGGGCACAGTGACATCAATGGGCACAGTGGCGACAATAGGCACAGCGGCATGAATGGGCACAATGGCGACAATTAAAAGGCACAGTGACATCAATGGGCACAGTGGTGACAATTAAAGGGCACAGTGGTGACAATTGGCACAGTGGCGACAATTGATGGCACAGTGGCTGTGTTTGATGGCATGGCACAGTGGCTGCGTTTGATGGCATGGCACAGTGGTGACAATTGATGGCACAGTGGCTGTGTTTGATGGCATGGAACAGTGTTGACAATTGATGGAACAGTGGCTGCGTTTGATGGCATGGAACAGTGGTGACAATTGATGGCACAGTGGCTGCGTTTGATGGCATGGAACAGTGGTGACAATTGATGGCACAGTGGCTGCGTTTAATGGCATGGCACAGTTACTGCATTTGATGGCATAGCACAGTGGTGACAATTGATGGCACAGTGGCTGCGTTTGATGGCATGGAACAGTGGTGACAATTGATGGCACAGTGGCTGCGTTTGATGGCATGGAGCAGTGTTGACAATTGATGGCACAGTGGCTGCGTTTAATGGCATGGCACAGTGACTGCATTTGATGGCATGGCACAGTGGTGACAATTGATGGCACAGTGGCTGCATTTGATGGCATGGCACAATCGTGACAATTGATGGCACAGTGGCTGTGTTTGATGGCATGGCACAGTGGTGACAATTGATGGCACAGTGGCTGCGTTTAATGGCATGGCACAGTGACTGTGTTTGATGGCATGGCACAGTGGTGACAATTGATGGCACAGTGGCTGTGTTTGATGGGCACAGCGAGCCTGCAATTTTTTTTTATGTTTGCGCCCCCCCAAAAAATGTTGAGCACCAGCCACCACTGCAATCAAGCACAGTGATACCATGATCATTAAACCAGGTATTGGTACTTTTGGCAGTGTGGGAGGTGCCAAGTCCTGCTGGAAAATAAAATCAGCATCTCCATAAAGCTGGTCAGCAGAGGGAAGCGTGAAGTGCTCTAGAATTTCTTGGTAGAGGTTGCACTGACTTTGGACTCGATAAAACACAGAGGACCAACACCAGCAGATGACACGGCTCCCCAAATTATCACTATGGAAACTTCACACTGGACCTCATGCAACTTGGATTATATGTTCCTCTCCACTTTTCCTCCAGACTCTGGGACCACGATTTGCAAATTAAATGCAACATTTTTCACAGTCAGTGATGATTTGGGGATGTCATCTGCTGGTGTTGGTCCACTGTGTTTATTATTATTATCATCATAATAAAATCCTATACTTCAGACGTACCTGCCTTTTAAGGCATTTAAAATGTGTTTTTTAAACAATATGCAAAACTGGACAAAATTAGCATTTTTCTGATTAATAATTCATGATTGTGCTCTGCCTCAGCAATCTGCCAAGTATCAGCACCTTTTTACTTTGTGAATAACTAAACACCATTTAACGATACAAATTAAGCCATTTAGATGCAACCGTATTTATGGATTTATTTTCCTTCCTGAATCAAAGGTTTAGGAGCCTCCCAGGCACCAGAACAACCTTCCCCGATACCAGACAACAGCGTGGCTACAATTGTAACCATGTGTGCGAGAAGGCCATAGAAACTCATTTCCCCAAAAGACACAAAGCTAAGTAGACCCCAATCACCGGGATTTACAAGGCACGTCCTGGATATTAATGCCAATTGCTGCAATCACGCAATGCTGCGGTCTACACGGAGGATTATTGTAAGAATGTCTAACTCTAGGTTCCTTGATAAATATATAAAGAAAAAAAGAACACATTCCAAAACTATAAAATCTCAAAAGCCATCAAAGTACAGTATACTGTATCTAAACCTAAGAATAAAAATTGAATCAATTGCAGCTTACAAGACCTTATATGTAGTCAGCGCTGTATCCTGGCCTAGGCCAACAAGGCCCAGGCCTAGGGCAGCACTTTGCAGGGGGGAAGCACGGAAAGAGTCCCCGCCGGCTTGCACTACACTGTTAATGTAGCACCAGTCTTATGGGGTGGACTGGGCTGAGAAATTAGTCTAGTGCCCCCATAAAGCGGCCACACAGCTTCCGGTATGTGGGCGGCTGTCATTCCACAACTGTGGGAGGGGGGTGCTGCTTCTAATTTTGACTGTCCTATCATCCTGGACCACAAACCTTCCTCACTGTGCACCATTGGCAAGGTTATATCTTCTTAGTCCACTCCACTCCACTTTTTCTTTCCATTTTGGATAGAGTAAAGGAGGGTTATAGCCCCGGTCAGTATATTTTTTACCATCCTTGTCCCATTGCAGAGATTCCCCTTCACTTCCTGCCCCATAGCCAAACAGGAAGTGAGAGGAAATCTATGCAAATTAAGGGAATCCATTGCCCCACCTCCCCAGGCCCTCGAAAATTTTCAGGGCAGGTCTTAAACAGAAAGGGGTGTGGTCTTTACAGGAAGTGGTGGGTCATTTTTAAATTAGGGGGGTGCATGAGTTTAGTCAGGCCTAGGGCAGCACAAAACCTAAATACACCCCTGTATGTAGTGTCCACATTAGTTTTCTCTTGTAGTCTAGATTTACATTAGTGTGGGTCCTGCATACCACGTTTGCATGTGCACAGCAGGCTATTCATTTAAAAGCGGCCTCACTGGTCCACATGGAACTGCAGCACCATGTGGTTTGGTGCATTCATAAAACATGCTGCGTTTTTTTGTGTGTGCCATTAAAGTGGATGCAAACCCCCCCCTACACCCAGTGAAGTGAACAGCCTCAGATGATACACAGTGATTAAACACATCTCCCTACATAGGTTTTACATTCATATCTGCTGTCTTCACATTTATATACTGTTTAGAAAGTTCAGATCATGTTAGGAAATGTTCTCTTCCTGTTTAACACAGAGTGTGATGTCTGGGCATACAGCCACAATAGCTAAAATTGCTGATTGGAGGAAAGGCACACACCCCCTCTCATCATAGGCAGAGACTCTCAGAGGTGTTTTGTAAAAGGACCAGCTCCCTGCTAATCTGATTATAGCAACCTCCCCTGACGGAAATTTCAGGCTGCTTTTATCTGATGTGCCTGAGAATTTGTAAAGAGTTATCTGGCAGATAACAGGGGAATGGGTCAGAAGAGAGCTAAGGGACTTAGCTCTTTGAACAGAGATAACAAAATACTGCAGATATATGTGCCCAGCTCAAATTTCATGAATCGGGTTTACATCCACTTTAAGAATGAAAGGCCCCTCTTGCATCAGTGCATTTAGCCTGCAAGTCGAAATGTGTGCAATTATGCACGTGTTCCTCGCCCACACAGATGTGAACCTATTCTAACCTAGGGAGGAACTTCATTCCTCTTACTGCTGGCACCAACTATCCCCCCCCCCACTTCCTTACTGGCTCCAGTGTTGCCAACCTACCAGATTGAAATTTACTGACACAACACTCAAAATTTACCGGCACCGCCACGTTTTTACTGACAGTTCGAAAAGTTACAAAATTACAGTTTTAAGTGACAATTCCATTATTTAGGCTACGAATAAGTACAATATGCAATTAGCAATGTGATTTAAGATAGATATTAAGCATTTTTCTTATTTTATTTTCAATATAGTAAGTAAGTAGCTAAGGGACAGGACTCAGGAAGGCAACACATTAGAATGGGAGATGCACATGTCAAATTGACTCTCAGGCCCCGTACACGGCCGAGAACCTCGACGGGCGGAACACATCGTTCCGCCCGTCGAGGTTCTCGGCCGGCCGTCAGATTCGGCGACCAGCCCATCGGGAAAGGCGACCAGCCATTCATCCCGACGGGCCGTCAAGCAAATAGAGAACCTGCTCTTTATTTGCTCGACGGGTTTCCCGACGGCTGGGCTTGGCGAATCCGTACACGCGGCCGAGGTTCTCGGCAAAATGAGGATCCCAGCGAGGTTCTCGCTGGTTTCTGCCGAGAACCTCGGCCGTGTGTACGGGGCCTCACAGTAATACTGACAGCAGTGTGCAGCAGCACCTCACTGACATGACACGTCCCCTCCTGAGTCTCAGTGACAGTCTCTCTCCATGCCAGGTGGTCCCTTTAGTCCACTACAGTCCAAACAACACTGACAGTGCTGCCCCTGGATTGCCTTACGCCCATCCTGCAGACCCACACGAGGCTCTGGCCACTCCGCTTGGCTCCCTTGCACTATGACATCACACGACACGCTCAGACACCGCCTCCACCAGACCCGCATGCACCGCCCGAGCACACTGTAGCAGGCACTTGGATGGTCTCAGCCGGCTCCGGAGCTGCATATGCACAGTTTCGTCCAAACCGATCGTGTGTACGCGGCCTTACTGGCATTTACTGGCAGGAGAAAGGTGCCCATTTTTTACTGGCGGTTGACAACACTGCTCCACCATCTTCAGTCTACAACAATGTTCGCCAAACTTTCTAAACAAAGGGCCAGTTTACTGTCCTATAGCCATGACAGGCTAATTACTTGTAAAAGGGTCTGGTATGGATTTTGGGTGTGACCCCACGCCATTTTTAAGATAATTTTTGGCATGGGGTTTCTCTTAAAACCCATACTAGACCTGGAGGGCCCTGTATGTATTGGGGGGGCACCATGCTGTTTTCGTTTTCCTGAATTGTAAATTTACAGTATTTTGTGTACATTCAGCTGTCAGTGGGGAAACCCGCTCACAGTTGACGAGTCATCGGTTGTTAAGAACAAGGTGGCCGGCTTGCCAGCCCGCTCCTTAACAACCAGCTATTCTTCACAAAATAATTTGGATCAGTCGATACATTTTTGATCGATTCAAATTCTAATATATCAAAAATTTGTCATTGATTAGAAAACAAATAAACAAAACTAAATGAATGTCAACAAAATTCACTACTACTATCATCCAGAGATTGAAATGCATCCAAATCTATGAATAACCAAAAATTCTTCTGAATTTAGATTCAGACCAAAATGAATTTCACATGTCTACTCGTGCAATCTATCCACTGGGGGAGAACCTTTGGGGGAATCTAGGATGGAAAAGGACCTGGGGGTCCTAGTAGATGATAGGCTCAGCAATTGCATGCAATGCCAAGCTGCTGCTAACAAAGCAAACAGAATATTGGCATTCATTAAAAAAGGGATTAACTCCAGGGATAAAGCGATAATTCTCCCACTCTATAAGACTCTGGTCCGGCCGCACCTGGAGTATGCTGTCCAGTTCTGGGCACCAGTCCTCAGGAAGGATGTGCTGGAACAGGAGAGAATCCAGAGAAGGGCGACAAAGCTAATAAAGGGTCTGGAGGATATTAGTTATGAGGAAAGGTTGCGAGCACAAAACCTATTCTCTCTGGAGAAAAGGTGCTTGAGAGGGGATATTATTTCAATTTATAAATACCACACTGGTGACCCCACAATAGGGATAAAAAGTTTTCGCGAAAAGGGAAATTAAAAAGACGCATTGCGATTCACCACAATGATAAGAAAAGTGGTTTAACCTTAAACTGCGTAGAGGGTTATTTACTTTAAGAGCGGCAAGGATGTGAAATTCCCATCCCCAAGCAGTGGTTTCAGCGAGGGGCATGGATAATTTCTAAAAACGATTAGATAGGCACCTAAAGGACCACAACACACAGGGATATACAAGGTAATACTACATAAAAGCACACATACAGATTGGACTTTTTTTTCAACCTCACTAACTATGTAACAATGTCTATACAGAGCTCCCTTTCTCTTCTCATATAGGATACCTTGGGAGGGAGGTGTTCTTTAGTCCAGCAGGGAAGAACTCAGGCAGGGCAGAAACATTGAAAGGAGCTTACTGAATTTCTGGCATATCAATTAATATTTTTCTGTACTTGCACATTTTTTTTCAGAGTTCCCTGTAATACACTGTAAGGAAGACAGAGGGTTTCCCTGCTTCCAGTGATATCATTACTCTAATAAGGACACTGTGCCTGCACCCTTAATTAGAGTTTCCAAGGAATTTGATGGATTGCAGAGTGAGGGGAATGTTAATGTCCACAGATTTGCAGATCTTATCTGTCTCTTGTCAATAAATGTATCTGAAAGAAATCTGCTCCGAGGGGAATACAGGCATACCATTGCAGACCTACATCTGAAAACACAAGTGGTAGTCTAGTTATCTCTGGATCCACTACTTAGACCTGTCACTGGCCTGGAAAAAGTCAGGGTGAAGTCAGATCTGATGGACATACTTGTCTGATGGACATACCCCCCTAGGGTGCCCACATGTCCTGGATTGCCCGGGACTGTCCTGCAATTGACATGTCTGTCCCTGGTCCCGGGTACCCTTATTCCGGGACCATACAATGTCCCAGAATGAAATAGAGGACACAGCCACCCCCTACTAACTAGTAACTTCATTTCCTGAACTGGTTGCTAGGACCGGCGCTGCCTGGCGTCTTGCAACCAGTAAAATCTACTCTCAGACAGTGAGACCAGGAGCGAGGCCTGCGCCTAGTGCAGCACTGCTGTCCCCAACCACCTCAGCACCTTCTCCTCTTTCGGCAAGCAGCAGGGATTGGTGTGATCTTCACTCTCCAGAGAGTGACTCCACTCCTTAACTTCTACACACGCAGCTCTTGCAGAGGGAGTGGTGGCAGGTTATTGGTGGCAAGCGGCACTGCATCTGGTGGCAGGCTATGGGTGGCAAGCAGCAAATTCATCTGACAAATAACCTTCTGCCAAATTCCCCATCAACCCTGAGACTACATCCCCCCCCCCGCCCCCCTCATTTTTTTGGAGGAAGGTGAGAGGGGGAGTGTGTGCCTGAATAGTAGTTTGGAAATGTGGCCACCCTAACCCCCCCCCCCCAATGAAAAAAAATAAAAAGTCAGCAACTACAAATACTGTAGCTGTTAAGTTTTAATAAAAGGACACTTAGCTGTCCATAGATCCAGCGCTGTGCCTCCATGTCTAGTGTAGGAAGCCAGCAGTGAGCCCTTGAGGCTTTCCAGTGCCCAAAAGTTAAAGAGGATGGGTGGAGGTGGCAGAAAAGTGGAACTTGCCCTTTTGGATGAAATTCCAATTTAAAGTGTTACTTAATCCATGGCCCTGCGTTTGTTATATCTGGTCTTCCACAGTACACAGAATATGGAAATACAATTATTTTAGTCAGGGCTTTTTTTTCAATGGGAACGTGGGGCAACGCAGTTCTGGCACCTTTAGCACTGAATGTATGTAATGGCAAGGGGTACTGGGGTATGTTGGAGGGTCTACTGATGCTGGCAGAAATCTATGCTATATTACCAAAAGTATTGGGACGCGTACCTTTACACGCACATGAAACCTTGAACATATTGAAAATGTTTATGCTAAATCAATGTCACAAAAGTTAAAAAAGTAACATATATAAAAACGCAATCTCTTAGGCCCCATACACACGATCGGACATATCCGATGAAAACGGTCCGCGGACCATTTCCATCGGATATGTCCAATCGGGAGTTTGATCCGATGGCGTGTACACACCATCGGATCAAATTCCCCGCCGCCGGACGGCGCGGTGACGTGGCGGTGACGCGGCGGTGACGTTGACGCCGCCGCGTCACCACCACGTCACCGCACCAGGAAGTAAAACACTTCCGCGCATGCGCCGAATCCATTCGGCAGCGGCGCGGCGGCGGTGGGGGACGACATGTCTGCTGGTAAGTGTACTAACCAGCAGACATGTCGGGCGGACAGATCCCCACCGGATAGATTTCAAAGCTTGCTTTGAAATCTGTCGGGTGGACAAATCTGTCCGCTAGCCCATACACACGAGCGGAGATGTCTGCTGAAACGGTCCATCGGACCGTTTTCAGCGGACATATCCCCTCGTGTGTACGCGGCCTAAGTCTGTCATTCATTGGTTCCTTCCGTAACATGAGACTTGTTCTAGATCCCGGGAGAACTCGATCTCTCTATTTATATTGTAATAATAGAGGCCGTTCCATTCCAACTTTGATGCTTATAAATAAAGTTTAGCCATGGAAAAATACTTAAGCAAGTCTGGAACTTTAAACAAAAAACTGTTAAATGAAAAGCAAGGAAGGAAGCGAAAGTACAAAGAAGATTACAATCGCTTCAATCTGATTTGCTCTCAAGGACAGGCACATCCTTCACAATAAATTTTTAATCAAATATATATGTAAAAATAAATATGTTCTTCACACAAAAAAAATGTTAAATCTTTTCAGGTGTGTGGTGAAAATTCTTAGATCTTTTTTGTGCGTCGTAAGACAAAAGTTTGAGAAACTTGAGAAACTTCTTCTGCCTTTAGGCAATCCCTGAAAACTCATCTCTTCAAGGATGTCTATCCTGCCTTTTACCTTCTTCGTCAGCTCACCTTACAGGTATTATCATTAGTATCACTTGCCCCTCCCTATTAGATTGTAAACTCTCTAAGGAGGGCTCTCCTAATCCTTTGTATTGAATTGTAATATAACTGTACTGTCTTCCTTTTTTTTTGTAAAGCGCTAGACAACTACCATAAGGCGACTGGGCGTATAAGATGATCCCCTCATTTTACAGCTAAAATGTTGGTTTTGAGATATACTAGCCATATAAGACGACCCCCTTCCCCCCTCACTGTGCCATTGCCTCACCTCACTGTGCCATTGCCTCACCTCACTGTGCCATTGCCTCACCGTGCCATTGCCTCACCTCACTGTGCCATTGCCTCATCTCACTTCGACGATCTCCATACCTTATCCCTGGCAGAGTCAGTCAGACTGCGGGTGTCCATTTTTTAAAAGCTGCGCCTCCTCCTCGTAGGGTTCCATGATAGGCGGAACACTCAGTTTTCCAGCAGAGCCTCTGTTCAGCGTTCTGCCTATCTTGGACATCGTCTCGTCCTCGGAGGATGTCTATGATAGGCGGAACACTGAACATTGGGAAACTGAGTGTTCTGCCTATCACAGAACAGCACGAGGAGGAGCTGCGGCTTTTAAAAAATGGACGCCTGCATTCTTACTGCTCTGCATCCGGCGTATAAGACGACCCCCGATTTTTGAGGCATATTTTTAAGTATAAAAGGTCGTCTTATACGCCGGCAAATACGGTGTTGAACAAACACTATATAAATCCTGCATTATAATAATAACAATAATATTAATAATAATAATAATAATAATATTAATAATAATAATAATAATAATATTAATAATAATAATACTAATAATAATATTATTAATAATATTAACAATAATAATATTAATCAATGCATGCACATGAGATAAGGACCTTAGGCTGCATTCACACCTGAGCGTTTTGTAGCCTGAAGCAATAAAACGCTAGAGGGGAAAAAATCAATTATTCTCAATGGAGATGGTTCACATCTCCACTCCAAAATTGGGCTGATGTGGGTGTTTTTGAACGTTAGTATTCCCATAGAAACAAATGGAAACAATTGATTCAAGCGTCTAGCGCGACAACGAGCATTTTGTCGTTTTAATCTGTTCTGTGAAATAGAATATTCACCCAGGAAGAAGATAAAAAAATCTACAAACATAGCAACAAACGATGAAAGAGTTAAGCATTTTTTCTATTGGCTAAAATAAAAAATGACAAAGTTCAAAAACCTCGGACAACGCTGTATGCAAACGTGTGAATACGCGTTAATACTCGCGACAAAACGCAGGAAAAAAGGTGTGAATGCGGCCTTAGATTGTGAGCTTCTTGAGGGCAGGGACTGATGGGAATGTGCAGCATGTGACATGTTATGTAAAATTATCAATGCTATTAAAAATTCCCGGAAATAAATAAATAATAATATAGACCTGCAAGGCATTTGTTTTAACTCCACTTAACCATTGGAGGTATTTCCCAGCTTTCCTCCTCCATTTATAATATTTTTTTCCTTTCAACATATTCTATTAATTATTGTAAGCATAACTTTCCAACCTAAGTGGAACCAGATGCCAATTGTCACACTTAGTTAGGGACATCTGGAAACCTCAAAGAACCTTGCCTGTCGAGATTAGGTTAAGGAGGTTATTATGATAAAAGGCCTTTGATATCTTCAATGAAAAGAGCGTGGCGGTAACATATGAAGAGCGCAGAAACAACACGAGTTGTCATATAAACACTCTATGGAGACCATCACCCTACTGTACACCTTATCTTCTGCAAGGATGTTGGAGGGTTCCTAAAAGACCTCAAGGCACAGATGCAGCAAAAAGTGGGTGATGCTTTTTCTTTACCCACATATGACGCCTTGTGTCAACCTTCTCTTTCTTTTCCTTCGCCGCCATTCCTACCTTTGACTTTTCCTTTAAATACCTAAAAATACTAGTGATGATGTCACTGCTATTTTTTAAGCTAATGGGTTTGCACAGGGATCCTCAAACTACGGCCCTCCAGATGTTGTAGAACTACACATCCCATGAGGCATTGTAACACACTGACATTCACAGACATCACTAGGCATTATGGGAATTGTAGTTCCTGAACAACTGGAGGGCCGTAGTTTGAAGACCCATGGGTTTGCACATGCTTTGGTGCATGCAACATAGATTTATATATATCTTTTGTGGCTACTGTTTGCACAAATTTGCAGCTATCTGTCGCACGACAATTACATTGGTGCTTTTAAGAAGTAATGGCATCGCAAAACGAGTCCCGCATTTTGCCACAATTTTGGAATCGTGGGCAGAGTCGCAGCAACTCTTCCCACGATTCAAATCGCCTAGGTATGAATGGAGCCTTAACCACTTGCCTACTGTGCACCTACTCCCCCTTCCTGCCCAGACAAAATATAAGCTTCCGGCACTGCGTCGCTTTAACTGACAATTGCGCGGTCGTGCGACGTGGCTCCCAAACAAAATTGGCGTCCTTTTTTTCCCACAAATAGAGCTTTCTTTTGGTGGTATTTGATCACCTCTGCGGTTTTTATTTTTTGCGCTATAAACAAAAATAGAGCGTCAATTTTTAAAAAAATGCAATATTTTTTCCTTTTTGCTATAATAAATAACCCAAAAAATATATAAAAAAAATATTTTTTCCCTCAGTTTAGGCCGATACGTATTCTTCTACATATTTTTGGTAAAAAAAAAATGCAATAAGCGTTTATCGATTGGTTTGCGCAAAATTTATAGCGTTTACAAAATAGGGGATAGTTTATGGCATTTTTTTTTTTTTTTTTTTTTTACTATTAATGGCGGCGATCTGCGATTTTTTTATTGGGACTGCGACGTTATGGCGGACATTTCGGACACTTTTCTGAAATTTTTGGGACCATTTACATTTATACAGTGAAAAATGCTATAAATATGCATTGATTACTGTATAAATGTGACTGGCAGTGAAGGGGTTAACCACTAGGGGGCGGGGAAGGGGTTAAATGTGTGTCCTATGAGTGTTCTAACTGTGGGGGGAGGGGGGGTGACTGGGGGAGGTGACCGATTGTGTCCCTATGTACAAGGGACACAACCGCTCTCCTCTCTCCCTGACAGGGACGTGCAGCTCTGTGTTTACACACAGAGCTGCACGTCCCAGCTCAGTTACTGAGCAATCGCGTGTGCCCGGTGGCGATCGTTGCCGCCGGGCACTCGCACGGGATCCCCGCAGAGCGGCGGGTGCACGCACGCGCCGCCGGCGACGCGCGCGCGCCCGCGGCTTTAAAGGGACATCACGTCATATGACGTGATGTCAGAACAATGGAGTCGTCTGCCCGCCGTCATTTGACGGTGGGCAGATGACAAGTGGTTAAAGGGGTTGTAAAGGTACAATTTATTTTTTTCCTAAATAGCTTCCTTTACCTTAGTGCAGTACTCCTTCACTTATCTCATCCTTCCATTTTACTTTTAAATGTCCTTATTTCTTCTGAGAAATCCTCACTTCCTGTTCTTCTGTCTGTAACTCCACACAGTAATGCGAGGCTTTCTCCCTGGTGTGGAGAACGCCTCTTGAGGGGGGAGAGGGTGAGCAGGCAAGTCAGGACACTCTTTACTTTGCAGATAGAGAAAGGAGCTGTGTGTTAGTGGGCGTCCTGACACTCCTGCTTGCCCCCTCCCCCCTCAAGAGGCTTTCTCCACACCAGGGAGAAAGCCTTGCATTACTGTGTGGAGTTACAGACAGAAGAACAGGAAGTGATGATTTCTCAGAAGAAATAAGGACATTTAAAAGCAAAATGGAAGAATGAGGTAAGTGAAGGAGGACTGCACTAAGGTATAGAAGCTATTTTTTTTTTTACTTTAATCACTTTGATATGTTTCAAAACAACAGAAAAAGAAAAAAAAAGCAATGAAATTCCTATTAATCTTGAGCCACCAGCATCCTTGATGTAAGGGGGGAATGTGATGGGTACTCTTATGAGGGCTCTCATGTAAGGAGGAACTCACACAGGGACTCTTATGAAAGGGGGGAATTCAATGTATGGGATTTAAGGGATAACAGCACAACCAGAGGAACAGCCGGGGGAACCAGTGCTGAGGACAGGGGTGGGGGTTGTGGATGTTAGAGAGAATCGGAGACCGACCTGAAAACCTATGTGATGCCTGGTACACACGATCAGGTTTCCCGGCTGACTTTTTACATCCAGAAAACCCAAGGGGAAAGCGAAAACCGTCTCGGCAGCTTTTTCCCCTAGACACGGACAGGAAAATTGCCATGAGAGCTTTGGCCTGGTAAACCTGGCCCTGCGTTTGCTCCCCTGAAGGCGTTCCCCATAGGAAAACTGCCAGGTTAAAAACCGTTGGGAATCCCGACGGGAAAAAAGGAAACATGTTCTAATTTTTCCCGCTGCAATTCTTGGTGGTTTTCCTGTCAGGAAAACTGCCATGGAGTGTACATCACACAGCCAGTTTTCCCAGCCAAAACCTGTCGTGGTGGGAAAACTGGTCGTGTATACGAGGGTTAAGACATGTTTGAGAGGCCATTAATCCTATCTGGTGACCAGATAAAATCTAACAGGATTTGACCTGCAGGCTGTAGTTTGGAGACCTCTGCTACTAGACAACTTGTAGGCATTGGAAAGTTCTAACTTCACTAGATCTCTAGTCCTGGGGGATGATAATGCAAAGACTGGGCAGGTATTTTACCATAATGCTGCCCCATAATGATGGCCCTGACGGCTATCCTTTGAGGGGGCATTAAGTGCGAAGCTTTAGCCAGCAGTACAGAGCAATGGCATGTGAAGTGATGCCAAGTGTACCATGGAAAAGAGTAGATAAGATCAAACTAACAGCCGCTAAGAACATTACGGTGATGAAGAGGCCAGCAGGACATTTGTTTGAGGCTGAGGATCTGATGCTGAACAGACCAATGTTTCAAGCTGCGAAGGGCACATCCAGATGAAATTCCATTTGACAAATGGATTTGATTAAGGCAACACAGTGATGGCCTTATCTGTAAAATAACAATAACACATGTACAACCCAAGGAATTTCTGTCATAAGTTATGTTGCAGCTTCCTTTTTTTTATCTATAAGCATTTATAAACAATTCACAGATAGCATTAAATGCCTGCTGTTTTATGGTTTTATTTAATGTACATATTTTTTAATGCCTGAAATAAGAGAGGCTGCCATTAAACGAGGGCGTCCTATTTTGTGAGGCTAGAGAGATCATTAAATATGGCATAAAAAGCTCAATCGGCTAGAAAATAAAATATTTCTTTCTGGGCCATTTTGTTATCAAACCTGATCCTGAAATATAGAGGAAAAAAATAGTTTCAGGTGTCTGGTCTGTTCTTGATGTGACTGGCATCGCTAAAATCTGACCACTGGCACCGCTAAAATCTGACCACTAAACCACTAAATCTGACCACTGGCACCACTAACATCTGACCACTGGCACCACTAAAATCTGACCACTGGCACCACTAAATCTGACCACTGTCACTATTAAATCTGACCACTGGGGCGCTACTAAATCTGACCACTGGCATCTCTAAAATCTGACCACTGGCACCACTAAATCTGACCACTGGCACCACTAAATCTGACCACTGGCACTACTAAATCTGACCACTGGCACCACTAAATCTGACCACTGGCACCACTAAATCGGACCACTGGCACCACTAAATCTGATCACTGGTACCGCTAAAATCGGACCACTGGCACTACTAAATCTGACCAATGACACTATTAAATCTGACCACTGGGGCTACAAAATCTGACCACTGGCACCACTAAATCTGACCACTGGCACTATTAAATCTGACCACTGCCACTACTAAATCTGACCACTGGCACCGCTAAAATCTGACCACTGGCACTATTAAATCTGACCACTGGCACTACTAAATCTGACCACTGGCACTACTAAATCTGACCACTGGCACCACTAAAATCTGACCACTGGCACTATTAAATCTGACCACTGGCACCACTAAAATCTGACCACTGGCACTATTAAATCTGACCACTGGCACTACTAAATCTGACCACTGGCACCACTAAATCTGACCACTGGCACCGCTAAAATCTGACCACTGGCTCCACTAAATCTGACCATTGGCACCACTAAATCTGACCACTGGCACCGCTAAAATCTAACCACAGACACCACTAAACCTAACCAATAAACCACTAAATATGACAACTGGCACCACTAAGGCCTCGTACACACGAGGCAATAGATTTGCTCAAAACGGTCTGTCCGACCGATTTGAACAAATCTGTCTGCTGTCATTTTGGTTTGCTCGCGTGTACACACGAGCAAACCAAAATCCCCGCCAGCAGACAGCGCGCTGACGTGTCGGTGACGTGGCGGTGACGTTGATGCCGCCACATCATCGCACCAGGAAGTAAAACACTTCCGCGCATGCGTCAAAATCATTCGGCGCCGGTGCGAGACGACATGTCTGCTGGTAAGTGTACTAACCAGCAGACATGTCGGGCGGACGGGTTCCCACCCGATAGATTTCAAAGCATGCTATTTCTAGCAGACCGTTTCCAGCAGACAGATTTGATCGTGTGTACGAGGCCTGAAACATAATCACTGACCACACCACTAAAGCCCTGTACACACGGGCCAGAATCTTGTCAGGAAAAAAACTTTTTCCCGATGAGATTCTTGGCAAGAATGTCTTGCTGCTCGAGTGTACAGACACGCCTTTCAAAAGAACCGCGGTTCTTTTGAAAGGCAAGAACACGGTGACGTCATTGCGTACAACGAGCATGCGCTCGTCACATTCGATGCCGTCACCGCCATCTTGTTGAATCCTACCTATGCCTAGGAAGCTACTGCGCATGCATCAAAGTAATTTCAAGCATGCGCACGTTTTCATGGCGACAGGTAAGTATACACACTCTCGGGTTTGTCGGCAGGAAAACACTGCTGAGAATCACGATGAGAAAATAGAGAACATGTTCTATATTTTTCTCGTCAAGATTTTAGGCAGTTTTATTGATGAGAAACCTGAAAGCCTCCTACACATGCTCTGTATAAAACCGAGCGTGTGTACAAGGCTTAGGGGCTTGTTCACACTTGACTAAATTCCTAACGCTCAACAAACGCTTCTATAGCATTTGTATGGTGTTAGTATGGGTGTCAGACATGCGTCAATGAGCTTTAGTATGGGCATTAGACAGCCATTTTACAAGCTTTAATGAGGAGTTCAAAATGCTCCCCAAATGCCCTATGGGCAGTTTTGAAGCATTTGACAAATGTTAAAAATGCTCCAAAAATGCCTAGTCCATTACAGTAAATTAACTAATCTTAACGTCCCTCAACCTCCTGCCAGAGCATTTGCGAGGTGTTTCTATAGACTTGAATGGGAGGTGTTGAAAGGCTTCAAATGACTCCTGACTCGACATGAGGCTTCAATTTTGAAGCGACGCGACACTAACGCTGTCGATTGTATCTTGTGCATAGGCGTTTGAGGGGCCTTTTTAACGCCTCTCAAATGCCTGCTCTTAATGCCAGTGTAAACTCAGCCTTAAAGCGGAGGTTCCACGGGTTTTGCTTTTTTTTTTTTTTAATCGGCAATGCATGATAATATAGCTAGCAGGGTACTTCTCACCTGCTAGCCGCTTGTACGTCCGTCCGCTCCGTTTTCGTTAAACAGAATTATTTATAAAAAATAGTCCTGGGCTGTTCCATCTTCGTTGTGGGCATTTTGAATCCCACAAGCAAACACTTCCTGGATTCCATGACGCATTGCCCCCATCATGCACCGCAGGATCTCGCGCATGCGCTGTGTTGACGTCATTTACAATACACGCCCCAAGACATTGCGCGCAGCTCCCATTACTCATAGAGTCGTTGGGGGAAAAGGAGGGACACGCCCACTCCCCGCAGGGATGAGGACCTGGAAGTCCAGCAGAATACAGGTAAGGGTAACGATAGATAAAAAATGACAACGCTACTATGCATTATTATGCCTTAAGATATGATTCATAATAACTTCAATTTGAGGGTGAACCTCCGCTTTAATCGAATCACTGGTACCACTAAATTGTAACCATTGACACCACTAAAGTCTTATCACTGGCACCACTAAATATGACAACTGACACCACTAAAACCTTATCACAGACTGCTAAAATCTGCCCACGGACACAACTAAATCTGATCAATGTCACCACTATAATTAGACCCCTGACACTACTAAAATCAGACCAGAGACACCATTAAATCTGACCACTGACACTACTAGAATTTGACCCCTGACACCACGAAATCTGAACACTAGAACCACTAAAATCTAACCACTGACACTAGAAATTCTAACCTCATACAAAGAAATTAATTGTTGCGCTCCTGGCTCTAGTAGGTCTATGCTGACAACTACTGGGGAGTGCCAGCAGGGAAAGAACTCATCTTAGCTCCATTAGAAGTCAATGAGGAAGGAATATAAGTCACAGGATCCGCACATCTCTCAAAACCCTAATGTAAAGAGTGGATACAGCCTCAGCCTATACTCCCTGACATGTTTCTCCCCACCTTCAGGGCTTCGTCATGGCTGCTTCAACTTTTCACATGAGAGTTTTGTGCGATATGCAGCTCCTGATTGACTACTAAATCTGACCACTGGCATGGCTAAAATCTGACCATTAACACCACTAAAATCTGCCAAGTGGCACCACTAAAATCTGCCCCACTAACACTACCCACTTAAGATACTAAATGTCCCCACTGACACCACTAAAATCTGACCAGTGATCACTTAAATACTACAGACAAGATGACCAATCCAGCACCACCTGTCTGTACATATGTGAAATCAAGTCTTGACCACCTTTGGATGACTCCATTTAGATCCTCCCAGTTCACCTCTCTGTCTTTCAGCCATTTTTACGTCAATGGCTGCTTAGGGTTGTAAACAGCCATGTCTACTTTGGCAGGAAATTACAGGAAATCAATGTAAATTTATTCCATGGTAGAAATGTTAAGAGGAAGGCAATTATATTTACTACCATACAGCAGTCCATGTTTCCTACCTACCCTCTATTCCAACTCTGCAGCCTCCATTTGACTCTTTAACTGCTTCAAAGTAGTGATGAGCGGAATACGCCATATTCGATTTTGCGATATTTCACGAATATATAGAAGAATATTCGCAAAATATTTGTTAATATCGAATATTCGTGATATTTTATCAACAAAAAAAAATTTGCAAAATTTCGCTAATGCGATTGCGAAATTGATTGCGAAATTCTCGTCAACACGCGAAAACGGAGATCATTTCCTGGCTTACTAAACTAATAGGCACTAAACACTAACTCTACTTACACAAACTTATATGACTAAACTAAAGCATTGCGAATATTCGGCAACATAAAAGGATCGCCTGAGCTACTCGGCCCAGGGTCTCTAATCATACCAGCAATGCTTTTAGACGTCGATGGAGATCACTAGGATGTGATCTGTTTTAAAAATAAATTTGAAAAAATACGAATATTCGCAATAGCGAATATTCACCGCGATATTCGATTTATTCGCGAATACTCGAATATGCAATATTCGTAAAGAATATTCGCAATGCGAATATTCGTGAGCAACACTACTTCAAAGATTCTCGATGCCTTTTCCCTTCCGCTATGCACTTTGGCTCCATCCTTTGAAACTTACGTCACTCCAGGATTCAGCATAGACATAAGGAACCACAGCATGCTTTGGGGGACACCGGCACCCAACAATTTTTGGAGGTGTTGGATTCCAAAGCGACTGGAGAGGCTACAGCACTGGAATGAAGCAGAGATCAGAGACACACACAGGCCACTGGAGAGGTGAGCATAACGGCTGTTCTATCACAGGGAGCTTCAGGTACAATTTTTTAGACACTAAAAGGGTCTTTTTAAAGTCAATAAATAACCATGTTATTGTTTTTTTGGGGGGCTACACCTTTCTGCTTTTGTTGTTGCAGTCAGTGTTTTTTCTGAAACTACCTCTAAATTATGTTGGTGGATATAACGAAATGCAAATAGTGATTAGTGTAGGTCTTCTATAATGCCTACTTACATTTTTTTTATTAAACAGTTGGCTCATAAAAAGCCATTCACCAGCTTTTTCAATGTCGGTATCTACAATAATAGGCAACAGCAGAAGCTGGCAGACACTGCAGCACAGTCATCAGATTAGTAATTATTATTATCTCAAGCATGGCAAGAATGTTCTTGTTAAACTGAAACACTTAAAGAAGGGAAGAGCCTCCAGTGCCCGGGGCCAGGGTGAGGTGTGGGCTGTGCTTGCCCTATATACACTAAGACACAATCTATCTAATAAGTCAAATAGGCACTCATTTGCCAGGGGGCTACATTCCCAAGCCATGCAGGTCATCAGAGACATCGTATGTACTTGGATAAATCCGTTCTTACTAATTCATAAGAGGATGCTGCAAATTCAAACCTTTCCTCACCAGTTCCCTACCCTATCATCTTTAATCATCTGAGATGACTAAGTATGGTTTGTAGCATAAAACAAGACATGAACGCAGCATGAGACGTGGCCAATTTATCTGAAAATACTTCTCTTTAATTGTTAAAGGAGGAAAACTTTTGACTCGTCTAATGAATTTTTAGAGGATGATTCCGATGAGTATGTATGAGCCAACTGGGTTGAATGGAATTCAATCTGGTCTTCAATCTCCACAAAGTATAAGGAATCAGAGGTTTAGAAGTATTGTCTGCCCCAGAGCAGGATTAAAGTGTATGTATAGCTAAAATGTTTTTGGTCTTTTTGGATATAGTAGGGAAGGGCTATACTCCTTGTAAATATTTTTTTTGCTTTAGAGAAATTCCCCTTTTCTTCTCGTCTTGGAGACAAAACATGGAGTTAAGCCCTGTACACACGATCGGTTTGTCAGATGAAAACAGATCGATGGACTGTTTTCATTGGTCAAACCGATCGTGTGTGGGCCCCATCGGTGAAAAAAAATAGAACATGTTTTAAATTTTTCCTATAGATAAAAAAACGATCGTCTGTGTGGAAGTCCATCGGTCAAAAATCCACGCATGCTCAGAAGCACTGCACTTCATTTTTCTCAGTGTGTTTTACGTCACCTCATTTGGACATGGTCGGATTTTTGACCGATGATGTGTAGACAAGACTAATGAAAGTCAGCTTCAACGAAAATTTGATGAAAAAATCCATCGGATTCTATACCATCGTGTGTACAGGGCTTTAGAGGAAATCTCTACAAAGTGAGGAGAATTTTCCTCTTATGCCACTTACACACGGAAATTCCGACAAGAAAAGACCGATGTGAGCTTTTTTCAGAAATTCCAACCGTGTGTATGCTCCATCTGACTTTTTCCGCCAACAAAAGTTTGAGAGCAGGTTCTCTATTTTTCCGACGGAAAACATTTCTATTGGAAAATCCAGTCATCTGTATGCAATTCCGAGGCGCAAAAAAACACGTATGCTCAGAATCAAGCAGTAGAGCCAAATTGCCTATTGATCCCGGCTCGTCGTACGTGTTGTCACCGTGTTCTTGACGGTCAGAATTTCAGACAAGATTTGTGTGACCGTGTGTATGCAACACAAGTTTGAGCCAACATAGCGTCAGAAAAAATCTGCGGTTTTCTTGTCGGAATTTCCGATCCTGTGTACGCGGCATAAGACAGATGCCCCCAGAACAGGTGTCCCCATTGGAAGATTTACCTTTACTACCTCTTTTCGTAGAAAAGTTCCCTACAGATAGGTTAATCTCCCTGGTGAAGCACGGTAATCAATAACAACTTAACCAGGGTTCTACTCCTTCCCTTCTCTTTCAAAAAGATAAACATTATAAAAAAATCAGGGAATCTAAAGAATGCTTACAACCTCTATCTGAACTTTTTTTTTCTGGGAAAGCCTATTAGAGAGATTTGCTGTGCCAAACACACATTAGGAAGGACAGAAAAACTAACTAGGATAGGAAATCTTTCCAAAGTTAGATGAAATCCTGTATTAGAGAACCGTCACCTTGCACCAGTGACAATGGTCACCAGGATGGACATAGATGGTGAATCTGTCCAGTGGGGGACACAGACATTAAGGAAAACTTGACGAGGGTTTTAGCTTTTCCCAATTTTAAAATTAAAATAAAAAAGTTTTGACTTTAGAACTTCAACTTCACATGTAAAATGTGTGTTTAAGGTTTTGCTATGTTCCTTTGTTTCCTTTTATTTATTTGTATTGTTATTTTTATGTAGGTACTTATATAGTGCCTTCAATTTACGCAGCGCTTTACACATATATATATATTGTAAGATTTGGGGAATCAAACTCCAGTGGCAAGTGCGTTTTTAAGGGCTTGGTAGCCCACTTTTATTTAAAAACTCACAAAAGGTTCACATATGCAATAGCATCCCTCGCAGGGGGTTTCCACCATTACTGCATTGTATAAACTAAAGAGCTTAGCCTCCTGGCTTTCAATCCTGGCATCCGACGGCTTCAGGCCTCTAGCCTAAGCCCAAGTTCTGTTCCTCAGAACACACAGCGTTTCGCAGAGATAAGCTCAATCCTTGCTTTTCTCCTAGTCAGCGACTTGCTGCTCAAACATAAAGCGGCATCTGCAACCTGCAGATCTGCACACACTAGCTGCAATCCATGCAGCCTCTCTGACTCCTTTCAGAGAGTTGGGAGCTCACCTGGCTCCCAGGGACCAGACTTCCTGTCTGTGGGTGGGGCCCTGATTACTGTTCAGGTGAGCCTTAAAAAGCCCAAGACACAGCTGACCCATTAACATGGGTTTCTTTAGAGAATCTGGCGTAAAGTTTCTCACCCCGGACAGGGTCCCATCCTCACAATATATATATATATTGTATATTCACATCAGTCCCTGCCCTCAAGGAGCTTATTAAAGTGGAAGTAAACCCATCGATTTAACAGTTTCAAAAAGCAGTTAAATTTACGGCATGCCGGGATTGCCAACTGTCACATTGGTTGTGCTCTCAACCAAACTGTCAATGGCTGGTGGCTGGTGTCATAAATGATCACATGTGCAGCACCACGGCAGTTGAAGATTAAACAGAGGCCAAGATGGCAGCTTCCTTGGCTTAAAATGATAGAAGGGTTTACTTCCACTTTAAGGTAAGGTAATATCCTCTTATCTTTCTATGCTAATTAGCACAGTCCTGGTTTTGCCGCACTCAGTCCCCCCATGCTAGATGGCTCTCACCGGTTCCAGTGTCCTTGGACAAATGTGAATTGTCTTCTTTTTTTTTTTTTTTTTACTGCAAGCATTTAGAATAACATCCTGTGAAGAATGCTTAGAAACTGGGGGATAAAAGCTGCACTTCACTCAGCTGATGAAAAACCACCATGCAATTGGATCCAGCACTGCAAGTGTTAATTGGTTGTTTCTTCTAGGGGGTAATGAATAAGGTGAACTACTTACCTCATCCCTCACTCCACTGGCAACCAACACATTGCTGTCTGATCCCCTGGGATATGGGTAGGCTTTTACTGTCCTTACATACCAGCTGGCAGCGCTGAGTTGCATGTGATGGTAACAATGAGCCATGCCCAGCCTAGCAGAAAAGAGTAATGGTTTTGGGGGACGCACTCTCCTTAAAGTGGATGTCCATGCTAAAACTAAAAGAAAAATATCTGTATACATATCTTTTCTGCAGGTTGCGGAAATGTGCCTGTAAAAAAAGCCGAGATCGGTTCGGCTTGGAACTGCGCATGAAGATTGGAGGCAGGGGGTAATGGTGGCTGCAGTGGCACCGCATAGGGGGGTGGAGGCAGGGGGCAATGGAGACAGAGGGAGATTGGAGGTAGGAGGAGATTGGAGGCAGAGGGTGTTGGTGGCACCGCAGAGGCGGATGGTGGCACCACAGAGGGTGGGGGATGGACACAGGGGTTGTTGGTGGCACCACAGAGGGGGTTGGAGGCAGGGAGTGATTGGACGTAGGGGGCCTGGGGGAGATTGGATGAAGGGGGTACTGGTGGCAGGGGGTGATTGGAGGCAGGAGGTGATTGAAGGCAGGGGGTGATTGGAGGCACCACAGAGGGGGATGATGGCATCGCAGAGGGTGGGGATGGAGACAGGGGTTGTTGGTGGCACCGCAAAGGGGGATGAAGGCAGGGGACGATGGAGGCAGGGGGTGATTGGAGGCAGGGGGCCTGGGGGAGATTGGAGGCAGGGGGAGATTGTGGCACCGCAGAGGGGGGTGAAGGCAGGGGACGATGGAGGCAGAGGGTGATTGGAGGCAGGGGGCCTGGGGGAGATTGGAGGCAGGGGGAGATTGTGGCATCGCAGAGGGGGGTGAAGGCAGGGGGTGTTGGTGGCAGAGGGGGATGTGACTAAATAATTTGCCCTTATTATATAAAAAATAACAAAAATATGTTTTTTTTTTACCTTAAATCACATTGCTATTTGCCTAGCGTACTTGTTTGTAGCCTAAATATTGAAATTTGTACCTAAAAATGTAATTAGTAACTTTTGTGAAGTGCCAGTAAAAATGTGGCTGCTCCAGTAAATTTCAATCTGGTAGGTTGATAACACTGATCGGATTGCCTGCAGAACAGGTATGTATATATATTTTTTTCTTTTCAGGGCTAGATAGGTTAGTGTTAGAATGTTGGTGGCTTTAAGGAGGAGGCCTGCTGGAGTGAGGAATAAGGTAAGTATTTGCACTTCTTTTTCCACTGACTGGAGTTCAGATTTAAAGTGGTTGTAAACCCTTTACAACCACTTTTACCTACAGGTAAGCCTAGATTAAGGCTTACCTGTTGGTGCTCGAAATATCTCTTAAACCTACACGGTTTAGGAGTTATTTACAGAAATGACGGGCGCCGATATCTACGCCGCTTGCGCCGTAGACAACGGCGCAGGCACACTTTAGCAACAGCGATCGTGCCGTTCCTAAAGGAGCCCATGCTGTGACTGGTGGTTCCCGTACGCATGTACTGGAGTGATGTTAGTGTGGCTCTGGCCAATCACAGCACCGAAGCTGTGATACCCAGAAGTAACCCCCGGGAGAGATGTCGGCCACCCAAGCGGTGTACGAGGACAGCTGCGGGGGCTTTGATCGGAAGTGAGTATTACATAATGAGCTAGTATGCTATGCTATGAATACTAGCTCATTATGCCTTTGTCTTGCAGGTAGTTTTCTTCCTCTTTAAAGCACATTTTGTGTCTACTTAATACTTTAAACTGTCTAAGGATCTTGTCAACTCAGCAAGTGGCCATATTATCCATACAGAGGTATTTTTTGTAGCATTAAGCATTTTTATAGCATTTGTGACAGAACTAATAATAATGATACAGATTATAATAGTAATCATTAATGTTTCTAGTGCATGTACACGACATCTTGTTCAGTTAGAGAACACAAACTGGTCAGAAATGTGCCCCCGGGCTGTGACTGGACAATGAAGAAGCAGCACACAGGTAAAGACTATTAACCCTGCATTGTACCTGGAAGGGGAGAGTTTGAAACTGTGGCTGAGAGCTGTGGGGTGTCTAGAGTAAAGCAAGGAACAAGGTAAGCATTTTTAGACATAAGGGCCCAGATTCAGAGAGAATTAGATTCTCGTAGAGCAGGGGTCTCCAAACTGTGGCCCGAGGGCCAGATGTGGCCCTTTGCTAGCCGTTATCCGGCCCTTGGGGCACAATTCCTTCCACTGACATGAGGCACTATTCCTCCCATTGACACAAACAATGGGGCGCTATATTATCCACTGATGGGATACTATTCCTCCTACTAATAGGGGGAATACTCCTCCTCCTATTGACCCCCAAGCTGAGGCCATATTTGCTCTCACTGATGCCAGGCCCGTGACATTTTCTTCCCCTTCTGGCTTCAATCCGGCCCCCTGAAGGGTAATAAAATGGCCCTTTGTTTGAAAAGTTTGGAGACCCCTGTCGTAGAGTATCAGAAATACACTACGCCGCCATTTTTTTACCTGGCTCTACGTGGAATCCAGGTAGATTTTGTCCAGTAAACGACGGCGGCGTAGTGTATTTCTCCCGTCGCAATCCATCTGCGCGAGTAGGGGGCGTGAAGCATTTAAAATAGGCGCGTTCCCGCGGTGATCAAACTGTGCATGCTCCGTTCGCAAATTTCCCGCCGTGCATTGCGCGAAAACACGTCGTCACGTCGTAGTAGCGTCGTTTACGTACATTCCTATTCCCGAACGAGTTACGTTAAAAAAAAAAAATATTTTCAAATCGACGCGGGAACGACGGCCATACTTTACATGGGTTACGCACTGTTAGACCAGCAAAAAGCTCCTCTAACATTACGTAGCCAAAAAATGACGTAGGCGATTGCGAGGGACACTCGTACCTTCGTGGATCGCCGTAAAAACTCATTTGCATATCCCGACACATGAAAACGACGCAAACTCCTCCCAGCGGCCGCAAAAATATCGCAGTGTAGATCCGAAGGCTTACGAGGACGTAAGCCTCTCGGATCGAAGCCCGAAGCGAAACTAGTGATACGGCGCGCGAAATTTGAAATTACTCCTGTCTAACACCAGTTAGACAGGTGTAATTGCTCTGTGAATCTGGGCCAAGGAGCGTAAGCTGTTAGAGATGTTGAAGGAAGGGTAGATTTTTTTCAACTCCTGTTGGGCTTTAAAACTTTAAGAATTATTATTAGTACACTGTAATGTGTAAAGTGTCAAACTAGGGTTGCCACCGTTTCATCAAGCCAAACCCGAACACTTTTTGCATTTAGGATTGTAAAAGACCCGGGTGCCCCAAGAAGAGTAGTATTGCAGCCCATGTAGAATCCTGTGAGGAACAGTGGGTGTGGCCAAATTGTGATTAATAATGGGAGAAGTTAAAGGAACGTAGTTAAATCAAACATGGTCAGTCTGTCCCCCAGTACAGCCCCCCACAGGTCAGTCTGTTCCCCAGTACAGTCCCACCCCCCAGGTCAGCCTGTCCCCCAGGACAGTCCCACCCCCCAGGTCAGTTTGTCCCCCAGTACAGTCCCACCCCCCAGGTCAGTTTGTCCCCCAGTACAGTCCCACCCCCCCCAGGTCAGTTTGTCCCCCAGTACAGTCCCACCCCCCAGGTCAGTCAGTCCCCCAGGACAGTCCAACCCCCCAGGTCAGTCTGTCCCCCAGTACAGTCCCACCCCCCAGGTCAGTCTGTCCAACAGTACAGTCCCACCCCCCAGGTCTGTCTGTACTAGGGTTGCCACATCATCCCTTTAATCCAGGACACATATGAATTAAACAGGTTCTGAGGCTGATTTAATGCAGGTAAGGCACTAAGTCTGTTTAATTATCACCATAATCATCCCCAGAACCTCTGTAATTAATGCGTGTCCTGGATTAAAGGGATGATTGGGCAACCCTAGTCTGTACCCCAGTACACCCCCCCCCCCAGGTCAGTCTGTCCCCAAGTACAGTCCCACCCCCCAGGGCAGTCTGTCCCCCAGTACAGTCCCCCCTCCAGGTCTGTCTGTCCCCCAGTACAGTCCCACCCCCCAGGTCAGTCTGTCCCCCAGTACAGTCCCCCCTCCAGGTCAGTCTGTCCCCCAGTACAGTCCCACCCCCCCCCCCCCAGGTCTGTCTGTACTAGGGTTGCCACATCATCCCTTTAATCCAGGACACATATGAATTACACAGGTTCTGAGGCTGATTTAATGCAGGTAAGGCACTAAGTCCATTTAATTATCACCATAATCATTCCCAGAACCTCTGTAATTAATGTGTGTCCTGGATTAAAGGGATGATTTGGCAACCCTAGTCTGTACCCCAGTACACCCCCCCCCCAGGTCAGTCTGTCCCCAAGTACAGTCCCACCCCCCAGGTCAGTCTGTCCCCCAGTACAGTCCCACCCCCAGGTCTGTCTGTACCCCAGTACACCCCCCCCCCCAGGTCAGTCTGTCCCCCAGTATAATTAATCCCCACAAGGCCAGTCTGTACCCCTCACCAATATAATTAAAAACACTGTAAGATGATTGGGAGGGGAGAGGGGGGTAGGAGGACTGGTGCTGCAGGACTGCCACTAATGTGTCCGGATTTCAGGTTGACTGAAACCCGGACAGAGAATCTAAAACCGGGACCGTCCGTGTGAATCCCGGACAGGTGGCAACCCTATGTCAGACTCTTTGCTTCATGAAAAGGAAAAGGAATGGAAGGGTGCAGGTGTAACCAGGGCAAGAAGACCCAGAGAGTAATAAAAAGGTGTCCTAACCCTTCCCTACTCCACCGAAAACTCCACAGAGAAAGGTTTTTGGCTGGAGCTGGGCATTATGGAGACCTGCCATCCGATCTATGAATAATGTTTCTGTCTAAACTGCACTACAATAAAAGCTTGAGATGCTGCATCAACTATGGTCTCTATTCTTCAATTGCAATGCTCTCGTACAACTTTTCACTGTATAACATTATGCCGCAATAATCTGTTACCACAAAACAACAGAAAACTCCACACTGCGGCCACTTATTGGAGGATTGCCAAATTTCATTACGGCTTCCTGTACAATTTCACCTTCCATCAGTAGCAATCACAAGATTACTAGCAGCAGCACTGTTTGTTAATTGTGCAGATTACTGAAGCAGAGCGCCTCTTATCATGCAGGCGGCTTCCCACAGAACTTTTTTTGCTTACAGGGAGAACATAAGTCAGGTACATGATGATCTGAAATTAACTGCTAATGTGTAGTTCAGATCCTGATGCCCTCATATATTAATAAAACTTTGTTCTCAACCAAAATTTTCCTGTAGCATCTAAGGCTCCATGCACACTAAAGCTGATAAAAGCTATAAAAAAATGCCAGTAGCTTTGCAGGGAGCCTTGCGTTTTTCAGTGTAGCTTTTATCAGCTTTTTTTTTACTTTTTTTTTTTTCAATGGATAAAAAAACGCTAAAAAATGTTTTGCGTTTTTTCACGCCAAAAAACGGCACTTTGATCGCAAGTTTCGGGCGTTCAGAAAAAAGCCAATAAACTCCAAAGCTCATTAACACTGAAAACGCCCAGGTGTGCATGGGCACATAGGCTAACATAGGGCCAGATTCAGGTAGATGAGAGCATCTTTGCTCTGGAGTAACGCATCTCATTTACGTTCCGCTGCTGAAATTTTAGGAGCAAGTGCTGTTATTCAGGAAGCACTTGCTCCTAAAGTTGCGGCAGCGCATCGCAAATGAGACAGCGGAATTCAAATTGGGCGGGTACGGGGCGTGTAGTATTCAAACTACGCGCGATCCCGCGGCGAACGTACTGCGCATGCGTCCCAGTGCGCATGCTCCAAGTTCTGTCAGTGAACGTCAATGACGTCACGTCCCCATTCATGAATGTTTTACGCAAACGACGCGATTTGTTTTTTTTCCGACGCGATGACGACGCCTATACCTAACATAGGATACTCCACTAGGGGGCTGCTTTATCTATACGCCGCGTATCGCTTCCGGAAACGTCGTAAAGTCACTGCGTCGCGCCCGAAAAAGATTGTGAATTGCCGATTCCCGCTCATTAACATATTTTTGGAGCGTAAATCGGCGGGAACGCCCCCGGCGCCATTTTTAAGTTGAAGTAACGATGCGATGGCAAAATTCAATTACGCCGATCGCATCGGAACTCCAACCCGGCGTTTCTTGTTTTCTGGTTACAGAAAACAGAAACGCCGGCTTAAAGTGACAGTTAGGCTGGCGGATCCATTGATCCGCCAGCCTAACTCTACCTGAATCTGGCCCATAGAGTTCAGTTTATGGGCTTTAAAAAAAAAAGCCAAAACGCCAATAAACTGCAGTTTATCAGCTTCAGTGTGCATGGAGCCTAATGGTATAGCCCTACCTTCTCTAGTAAAAAACATTTACCACAAGACCCAATTTACATTGTCAACAATTACCCGTTTACAGCTAATTTGCACCTCTGATCCTGGTGCCCTTAAATATTAAGAAACTTAATTCTAAACCAATACTTTCCTATAGCCTCTAATAGTAGACCCCATACTTCTCTAGTTAAAAAAAAAAAAAATTGACATCTTCCACAATAACCAATTTAAATCTCCAACAATAACCAGTTTACAGCTAATTTGCACCTTTGGTGACCTCAAATATTAACAAACATCACCCTAAACTGAAACTTTACTGTAGCCCCTAATAGTAGAACCCATATATCTCCAACAATAGCCAGTGTACACCATTTTACTGTACATCTCCAACAATGACCAATTTACATCTCCAAACAATAATTAGTTTAAAGCAAATTACGTAGAAAGCACAAAACCATGAGCTGCTCTCCAGTGTTTGGTAAAAGCTGAAGTGAAAAAATAAAATAAAAATAAAAAATAAAAAAATAAAGCAAATTGGCAGCACTGATCCTGGCGACCAAAATATTAACAAACGTCAATCTAAACCAAAACTTACCTGTAGCCTCTAATGGTAGAGTCCATACTTCCACAATAAGCACTTTACATCAATCTAGCTTCCGCTCCCCCAACAAATGAAATTCAAACTACTAACAATTACCTACAAAGCCATCCACAACTCTGCCCCTAGCTACATCAATGATCTAGTCCAGGGATCTCCAAACTATGGCCCTCCAGTTGTTCAGGAACTACAATTCCCATCATGCTTAGTCATGTCTGTGAATGTCAGAATTTTACAATGCCTCATGGGAAATGTAGTTCCGAAACAGCTGGAGGGCCGTAGTTTGGAGATCCTTGATCTAGTCTCTAAATACCAACCTACTCATTCTCTTCGTTCTTCTCAAGACCTCCTGCTCTCTAGCTATCTCATCACCTGCTCCCATGCTCGTCTCCAGGACTTTTCCAGAGCCTCTCCAAGCCTATGGAATTCCTTACCCCAAACTGTCTGTCTATCTCCTTCTCTATTATCTTTTAGAGGGTCCCTGAAAACCCTCCTTTTCAGAAAAGCCTACCCTACCCACACCTAACAACTGTATTTTCATTTGAGTCCATCTGATCATCCCCCACAGCTAACTACCCTTTGTTCCACTTGACCCTCCCTTCTAGAGCTCTAACGAGCAGGGCCCTCTGATCCCTCTTGTATTCAATTGTAATGTGACTGTACTGTCTTCCTTGATGTAAAGCGCTGCACAAATTGTTGGCGCTATATTAATCCTATATAATAATAATAATTTACATATTCAATAATAACCAGTAATTTGCACCTCTGATGCTTGTGACCTCAAATATTAACAAACTTTGTTCTAAATTTAAACTTTCCAGTAGTCTCTAATGGTACAATCCATACATCTAAAACAGTAACCAGTTTACACCAATTTACATCTTCCAACAATAATTAGTTTACAGCTCATTGCCAGCTTTGATCCTGGTGACCAAAATATTAACAAGCTTCATTCTAAACCAAAACTTACCTGTTGCCTCTAATGGTGGAACCCATACTTCTCCAACAATAACCAGTTAACACCAATTTACTGTAAATCTTCAACTATACCAATTTACATCTCCAAACAATAACCAGATTACACCAATATAAAGTAAGGCTGGATTCACACTGCAGCACTACGTTGTGTCCCCATTAACCGTTTCAAGTCCGATTTCAGCCTGAATTTTGGGCTGAATTTGGACTTAAAACGGACCAAAAGACGCACATGGCTTCTGTGCAATTCGCACTGGAGCCACTGCAGGGATGGGGGAACCGGCTTAAAGGAGAGCCCGTCACAATCTCCTGCTATGCGAATTGGATGCGGAAAAAACGCATCCAATTTGCATAGGTGTGAACCGAGCCTCAATCTCCAACAATAACCAATTTACAACTTCAAACAATAACCAGTTTACAGGTAATTTGAAGCTCTAATCCCCGTGACCTCACAAATTAACAAACTTTGCTCTAAAACAAAGTATTCCTGTGGCTTCTGAAAGTACAGTCCCTACATCTCCAACAATAATCCATTTACACCATTGCAAATACTAGGTACCTTTTCAATTTATTGTCACCTATTATGGTCAGTGGCTCTCCTTGTGCAGTAGACATTAAATAAAAGTCAATAGGAACTACCGTATTTTCCAGCGTATAAGACAACCTTTCGCTTAAAAACTTCCCTCAAAACTCGGGGGTCGTCTTATACTCTGGTACCAGACCTCGGGCATCCATTTTTCTATAGCCGCGCCTCCTCATTGTGCTGTTCTGTCCGGCTTTGGACGAGAGGACATCCGTGATAGGCGGAACACTGAACACAGGCCCTGCTGGGAAACTGAGTGTTCCGCCTATCGTGGAACAGCCTGAAGAGGAGGCGCGGCTTTTGAATAATGGACGCCCGCAGTACAGGGATAAGGAATGTCACAGTGAGGCATGTTGATGGCACAGTAAGGCATGTTGATGGCACAGTGAGGCATGTTGATGGCACAGTGAGGCATGTTAATGGCATGTTGATGGCACAGTGAGGCATGTTGATGGCACAGTGAGGCATGTTGTTGGCACAGTGAGGCATGGGATGGCACAGTGAGGCATGGGATGGCACAGTGGGGCATGTAATGGGCACAGTGAGATTTGAAAAAAAGCTAGATTAAGGATGTTCCTGTCAGCGTTTTTTCCAGTCAGTGGTTGTTCTGGCTTCCCCTTAGCTTCCAGACAGACTAGTAGGAAGGGAGTCGTCTTATATGGCGAGTATATCCCAAAAACAACATTTTAGCTGGAAAATTAGGGGGTCGTCTTATACGCCCTGTCGCCTTATACGCCATAAAATACAGTACTTGGTGCCAACATGGCAGCATAAGTATGGTAGTACCTGACCTCCTGCGATCACATGTATGTTTCCATGTACTGGCATCAGTAAAGGACAATTACAGTATTTGATACAATTTTCCTAGCATCAAAATGGCAGTATACATGTGGTAGAAGTAGGTGGGGTACTACCACATGAATTGATGTGTGCCTTTATGGAAAGCCCAGATGTCAATGGAACCTAAGGCTGTGTACACACGATTGGTTAACCAGAGGACATCAGTCTGATGGACCGTTTTCATCGGTCAAAACCGATCGTGTGTGGGCCTCAGGCCCGGATTTCCCACAAGGCCACCAAGGCCAGGCCTTGGGGCGGCAGGGTGCAGAGGGGCGGCAGAGGCATTGAGTCCCCCGGGGGCTAGTTAAGGGTGGTACGTTTCTTTCAGGAATCTGCTTGCTCGTTAGCAATTGAATGCCGCGATGTCACTGCAATCACTTGTAAAATGTGTGCTGCCGCCCCCCCCCCCCCCCCACATATCTCTCTCTACTGGCTCTGTTTTCAGGACTCCGTCCTCCGCCGAGTTTGTCTACTGTGACTGTCCCATCTCAGCTGTGACAGTGCTAGGACTCCTGTTTTGGAGGTGACAGGGTCAATAAAGAGAACCTGTAACCTCCAATTGCTATCACACAGGGAATTGTTTTCTCCTGTGTGATAGCAGTAAAGTTAAGTGAAAAAATAAATAAGAAATAATAATTAAATTATTGAAATTAAAAAATAATTAAAAAGTAAAGAATAAGAAAAATAATATTAAAGATAATAAGAAAATTTTACAAAAATAAAAAAAAGCAAACGACAAGCTACAAAATTAAAAAAAAAAGTGATAAAAAATAATATTTGAACTAACCGTGCCGCCCCTGCCACCCGGTTGCCATTCTCTGTTGATTTGGGGGGGGGGTGGTTCGATTGGCAGGAAGGGGGTGCATTTCGGAACCTGGCCTTGGGGCGGCTGGGAGAGCAAATCCGGCCCTGGTGGGCCCCATAGGTTATTTAACCTTCGGTTAAAAAAAAGCCAACTTGCTTTGAAATTTAACCGATGGACGCCTAACCAATAGGTTAAAACAGATCATTAGTATGCAAAACCATCGTTTAAAAACCCGCGCATGCTCAGAATCAAGTCGACGAATGCTTGGAAGCATTGAACTTAATTTCTTTTAGCACGTCGTTGACTTTTACGTCACCGCGTTCTGATACGATCGTTTTTTTTAACTGATGGTGTGCAGGCACATCAGACCATCAGTCAGCTTCATCGGTTAACCGATGAGACCGCGGTCCTTAGGATCGTTCTCATCAGATGGACTGATCGTGTGTACGAGGCTTTAGATCTTCCATAAAGTATGTAATGCAAGGACTTGCCTGATAAGATACTAATTGATTTACTTTTTTAGTTTTGTCCTTGCGTATTTTTGATAACTCATATAGTATAGTTTTGATCAATCCTTTAGATCTACCAACAAGTATTACACGTGTTACAATTGGATTGTACATTCTCCTTTAGATCTATCAACAAGTAGATCAAGAGCCTACCCGATTGGATACACATTGATTTGAACGTTTAGGTAGGTGCTCATATTACATAGATTCGGTAGACTTAAGCCCTGTACACACGATCGGATATCTGATGGAATCTAATCCAATGGATTTTTTTGTCGAATATCAGATAAAGCTGACTTTAATTAGTCCTTTTTCACCCATCGGTCCGTTTTCATCAGACAAACCAATCGTGTGTACAGGGCTTAAAGGTTGATTGTACAGAGATTGTATGGTCAGATTATAATATATTTAGTGAGCCAAAAGCTTGGTTCACACCTACAGGTGTCCTATTCTTTCTGTTTTCTCTGAGGCCGCGTACACACGATCGAACATGTCCACTGAAACTGGTCCGCAGACCAGTTTCAGCAGACATGTTCGATTGTGTGTACGGCGGACAAAAGTTTCCAAACATGCTTAGAAACCTGTCCGCTGGAAACCTGTCCATCGGATAGTTAGTACACGAAATCATCGGACAAAAATCCCGCGCATGCTCAGAATCAAGTCGACGCATGCTTGGAAGCATTGAACTTAGTTTTTTCATCACGTCGTTGTGTTCTACGTCACCGCGTTCTGGTCCGAGGGGATTTTGATCCGATGGTGTGTACGCACATCAGACCAACAGACCACTTCAGCCTGGTCCGATGAAAACGGTCCGTCGGACATGTTTGCTCGGACATGTCTGATCGTGTGTACGCGGCCTGAGAGCCGTGAGATTTGAGGCAATTTTGGAACTTTGTAACACAGTACCTGCACCTTTTCATTTGTGAGCGTGTGTGCAGCAGTGTTTACTGCACGTCAGGAACCCCCTGCAGTGATTGCTTCATGATTCAAACCAGCCTGTTTATATTCGTATTGTGGACATTTTTTATTCTCTTAGATCCAGTTTATGAACCTATGGTTGTTTTATATTTATTATTGAACTAGCACTTTTTCTTGTAGTCACAGGTGTGATTGATATCAAATAGGTTGATTTTAGCGCAACTATACTATTTTTACTATATTTGTCACAGTGATTGTAACACAATTATTTTAGTTGCAGATTTTATGATTTGATCATCAATTTTTTATTTATTGGCACATATGCATGTGGGTTTATTTTTGACAAATTGTATCAGCGCTTTAGTCACTTTTTAATATATATTTATAAATTATTATTGCTAGTCAACCAACATTTGAATTCTGCTATAGCCTATGGGCGGAGGATTTGACCGGAAATGTACGATTGCGGCGTCGTACAGTTTAGCTTCTTGTTGAATCTTCTTAGAACTTTTGATAATGACCATAAGCTTTCAATGACAGATTCAACGTTTGTATGTTTTTCGCTGCTTCGTCGAATCTTCTTCGTTCATGTCGAATGGTCTACCCCAACAATGTCTCTATAATGTCGAATCTTTCCTCTCTATGTAGAATAATCTTGGACTAATAGAGTTAAGGTTAGGCACATTCGACCACAGGTTCGATAGACACAGATGGATATTGTCAGCGTAATGTCGAATCTCCTATCTATATCAAACTGTTGTAGCAACGACAAAGAAAATAAAGCATTTTATTATGTCGGATTTTGGATTCTGCACATTCCTTTTCGTTTTTTAAAACGATAATGAAAATACTCGAAATTCGGACGAATATGCATTCGGAAAATAACTAATGCACATGTCTAATAGCCAGTTTATGGGTTTGATTGATATTAATGAATTCCAAAGAAATGGCCAAAATGAATCCCTGGCCCCATGTTCAGCATGCAGTGCAGGTGGTACTGATGACTAATTGTAAATACCTCGCTCTGCAGACATATGACAGCTCAGCGGGATTAACATTAGCAGTCAGCTTGCTACTCCACACCGCGCTCGTGTGCCAAGACGGAGCAGACAACTTTCCTCTGTGCCAAACATACTTATCAGCCGTGCTGGGATCAGCGAGCCTTCATCGCTCACATAAAGGCGGCTCTGTCACCCAGCAGAGCGAGGAGGGGAAGAAATAACACTTCCCTACAACCTGTTGTGTAACACCATCCCGACACCGAACGTCTGATATTTACACAATCAAAGGGCACGCTGGGCGGATACAGGACCTCCTGTGTACACTAGAAAACAAGAGGAGAGGCACTTTTATTTCTTCTCCCCCCCCCCCCCCATGGCGAGGTTATTATTACACCGCAAACTGCGGCCAATCACAATAAACATGAAACGCCCCGAAAAAAGAGGACTCCAGGTCAAGGAGCTTTTATATCTTTTTCCAGAAGTACAGAGGAGTAAAAGCTGTTAAAGTGTTTGTTACCCCAACTTTTCATGCTTCTGATATGTGCCTGTTGTGCCATGTATTGTATTCAAGAGTATTCTGTTCTCTCTGTAGTGCTCCTTTGTGGGAAATGTGTGATCCTGCCAGACTTCCTTCTCCATTCCTAATTCAAATGGACCATGCCAGGCATGAAAGAACATCCATCCTAGTGTGGTCAGTTTTCTTCTTTGCATTCTAGTTGGGAGCTCAGCCCCACCCCCCACAGTTTTTCACTCATTAGATTAATGTACTGTTCTCCCTTTGCCCCTTGCTGACATGTCCCCCTGCATAGCTCCTCATTGGGAACATCAGTGTACTGTTGTTTCTCAACCTCCTGCTGACACCCCCCCCCTACATAGCTCCTCCCTGGGAAGGTCAGTGTACTGCTGCTTCTCTGCCTCCTGCTGACATACACACCCTGCATAGCTCCTCCCTGGGGAGATCAGTATTCTGCAGTTTCTCTGCCTCCTGCTGAAATGCTCATTTGCATAGCTCCTCACTGGGAAATCAGTATACTGATGGGTCTCTGCCTCCTGCTGACACACCCCCACACAGCTCCTTACTGGTAAAATCTGCCTCCTGCTGACATCCCCCTCCCCTACCGCAGCTCCTCACTGGGAGATCAGGATACTACTGCTTCCCTGCCTCCTGCTGACACATTTTTCTCTACAGACACCCCCCCTGCACAGCTTATCACTAGTGTTGCTCACGAATATTCGCATTGCGAATATTCGCTACGAATATTGCATATTCGAGTATTCGCGAATATCTCGAATATTGCGGCGAATAGTCGTATTTTTTCAAATTTATTTTTAAAACAGATCACATCCTAGTGATCTCCATCGACGTCTAAAAGCATTGCTGGTATGATTAGAGAGAGACCCTGGGCCGAGTAGCTGATGCGATCCTTTTATGTTGCCGAAAATTCGCATTGCGAATTTTCGGCAACATAAAAGAATCGCATCAGCTACTCGGCCCTTCTTTTGCATCAGAGCCAATCAGAATAACTTGAATATTCGGCAAAAGGAATATTGCGCGATTATCTTCTCCACCCTTCTTTTGCATCAGAGCCAATCAGAATAACTCGAATATTCGGCAATATTCCTTTTGCCGAATATTCGAGTTATTCTGATTGGCTCTGATGCAAAAGAAGGGCGGAGAAGATAATCGCGCAATAGGAATATTGCGCGATTATCTTCTCCGCCCTTCTTTTGCCCCCTTATTCTCCTTTCTTTTAAGTAGAGTTAGTGTAGAGTTAGGGCCCTTTCACATTAGCGGACGAACGGTCCGCTCATTACAAGTCCGTTTACGGACTTGTAATGTGTCCCTATGGAAGCGGATCCGTTAGCGGATGATGCATCCGCTAACGTCCGCCTACTATCCGCGTCCGCCTGGATCCGTTTTGCGGACGGAAGAAAACCCTATTTTTCTTCCGTCCGGTGGATCGGATCGGATGCAAACGGACAGATGGTCCGTTTCCATCCGATTCCCCATAGGGGATAGCGGAGGAGAGACAGGGCGGTCCCTGCACAGTGTGCGGGGACCGCCCTGTCCGCCGACAGCTGAGCGGGACCCCCCGCTGAGCCGACGGACACACACGGTGCGGACCGAAAAACGGTCCGCACCGTGTGAAAGGGCCCTTAGTGTTTAGTGCATATTAGTTTAGTAATACAGGAAATGATCTCCGTTTATGAGAATTTTTTTTGGATAAAATATCATGAATATTCGATATTAGCCAATATTCGCGAATATTCTTCTATATATTCGCGCAATATCGCGAAATCGAATATGGCGTATTCCGCTCAACACTACTCATCACTGGGGAGATCAGTGTACTGCTGCCTCCCGCGCCTGGGATATCAGTGTACTGCTGATTCTCTGCCTCCTGCTGATACACCCCCACACAGCTTCTTACTGGGAAGATCAGTATACTTCTGTTTCTCTACTGACTCTACCTCTTGCTGAACCCCCCTTGCAGCTCCTCAATGCGAAGATCAGTGTACTGCTTCCTCTCTGCCTCCTGCTGACCCCCCCTCACAGATCCTCAATGGGAAGATCAGTGTACTGCTGCTTCTCTGCCTCCTGCTGACCCCCCCTCACAGCTCTTTAATAGGTCTTTTTGACCCCAGATTTCATATTTAAGAGGACCTGTCAATTTTGAAGCATGACATGTTGGGTATCAATTTACTCAGAGTAACATTATCTTTCACAATCTAAAAAAAATTGGGCTAACTTTAGTGTTGTTTTATTTTTTAATTAAAAAAAGTGCGCTTGTAAGACCGCTGTGAAAATATGGTGTAACAAAAAGTATTGCAATGACCGCCATTTTATTCTCTAGGGTGTTAAAAAAAATGTATAATGTTTGGGGGTTCTAGGTGATTTTCTAGCAAAAAAATATATATTTTTAACTTTTTAACACCGAGTCTGAAAAACAGGCTCGGTCCTTAAAGCGGACTTCCAGCCAAAAGTGGAACTTCCGCTTAATCCACTCCTTGCCCCCTTACATGTCACATTTGACATGTAATTTTTTTTTGGGGGGAGTGGGAGCTTCAGGAGGAGTGGGACTTCCTGTCCCACTTCCTCCTTCCGCCCAGGGACCGCTTAGTCGATACATCATATCGCCTACAGCGGCCCCTCCCTGTAGGCGATCGCCTGACCAATCACAGTGCGAAGACGCCGGCCGGAGAGGGGGGGAGGAGCGGAGCTCTGCTGGCGCATCGCTGGACTGTGGAGCAGGTGAGTGTCTGTTTATTAAAAGCCAGCAGCTACACTTTTTGTACCTGCTGACTTTTAGCAAACATAAAAAAAGCCTGGAAATCCCCTTTAAGTGGGTAAAAACACACATTGGAAAATATAAAAAATAAATAAAAATGTACCAGCATGCAGTGTAATGCATTACGGTTGACATAACAGCAAAAATGTATGACATAAATCAGATACCAATACATCCTCTCTCGACATGTTTCGTAGAAGTTCACTTCTTCAGGAGAACGGGTAAGTTTCTAGCTGATAAATAACATACATCAACCACTAAGAAAACAACATTCACTTGGTACATCAAGAATGTAATTGATGTCCTCTCTTAGGCTGGATTCACACCTATGCATTTTTAGTGCTTTTTGCAGATTTGCACTACAGTCCATGGGTAGACACATGGTACTAATGGGCACTGTTGGGGCTGCACTGATAATTAAGACATGATCATTGCCCTGATGCTGAGTGCAGATGTCCCCTGTGTGGATTGCCACTTATTGGGCTCTTATCTCCTCACGCGCTGTCAGTGTGAGGCAGGAATGTACTGGCCATAGGGAATACAGGGAGTTTCCCGGTAGACCGATGGCTCTGTGGGCCGGTTTCAGTGACAGCCTGTCAAAGTAATGGCTGCACAGCTCGCCCTCCACTTTCTCACATTGATGTAAGAAAGATGAGAGAAATACAGAGGAGAATAACTGAAATAATAAAAGAGGTGAGTATAGTTTATATACTGTTTTTGTGCTTGTTTGCAAACTTAACCACTTGTCCTCTGCCCACTGTCAAATGACGGCGGGCGGAGGACTCCATTATCCTGACATCACGTCATATGACGTGATGTATTTTTAAAGCCGCGGGCGGGCACGCACGCGCCGGCTGCGCGCCCACGCACCCGCCGCTCTGCTGGGATCCCGGTGCGAGTGCCCGGCGGCAACGATCGCCGCCGGGAACACGCGATTGCCCAGTAACTGAGCGGGGACGTGGAGCTCTGTATGTAAACACAGAGCTCCACGTCCTGTCAGGGAGAGGAGACCGATGCTGTGTCCCTTGTACATAGGGACACAATCGGTCACCTCCCCCAGTCACCCCCCCTCCCCCTACAGTTAGAACACTCATAGGACACACATTTAACCCCCTCCCCGCCCCCCAGTGGTTAACCCCTTCACTGCCAGTCACATTTATACAGTAATCAATGCATATTTACAACATTGTTCACTGTATAAATGTAAATGGTCCCAAAAATGTCAGAAAAATGTCCGAAGTGTCCGCCATAACGTCGCAGTCCCAATAAAAAAAATCGCAGATCGCCGCCATTAATAGTAAAAAAATAAAATAAAAAAAATGCCATAAACTATCCCCTATTTTGTAAACACTATAAATTTTGCGCAAACCAATCGATAAACGCTTATATGTAGAATACGTATCGGACTAAACTGAGGAAAAAAATATTTTTTTTATATATTTTTTGGGGATATTTATTATAGCAAAAAGTAAAAAATATTGCATTTTTTTCAAAATTGACGCTCTATTTTTGTTTATAGCGCAAAAAATAAAAACCGCAGAGGTGATCAAATACCACCATAAGAAAGCTCTATTTGTGGGAAAAAAAGGACGCCAATTTTGTTTGGGAGCCACGTCGCACGACCGTGCAATTGTCAGTTAAAGCGACGCAGTGCCGGAAGCTTAAATTTTGTCTGGGCAGGAAGGGGGTGTAGGTGCACAGTAGGCAAGTGGTTAAAGTGGGCCGGTCTGGATGAAGTCCAGGGCCAAATTTCTCAATCCAGCCCTGGTATGAGGGGAGGATTGTCAATAACCGGCAACTCCTGTATACACTGTGATTAGACACAGCTGATCGCATGGTAATCCGCTCTGATTGGCTCTTTACCCCGATCTGTAAGCAGCTGTGTCCAAAGGACACGGCAATCACTGATCCCTGCCGATGCATGCCGCAGGGGGCGCACGGGAAGAGCAATTACAGGACATCCATAGACTCCCTCCCGGAAACGTGTGACTGAGCTGTAGCCATCATTTGGATATAGCATGATTTGTGAAAAGGTTAATGGGGTCACAGACAGCAATAAAAACTGACAAGCGTTCTAATTCCTCTCCATTCTATCCAAAACAAAACAAAAAAATGGCCTTTAGTTATACATTAAACAAATTATCCTAATTACACTTAGAAAACAATGGGGGTCTCTGACAAGAAAAATCCTAATGACTTCTAGACTGCAGAGTTTTCTTTAACAGCCTTTTTAAAGGTAGTAGTAAAGGCTGAAGGGGTGGAAAAGGATGAGTCTGCTCTGTGTAAAACAATTACACAGAGCAGGCAAGTATAACATGTTTGTTATTGTTATTATTTTTTCAAATTTAAGCCTTTAGTATCAATTTAATGGGGCCCCCTCCTACCCCCAGGCCCCATAGCAGCTGTGTGGGTTGCCCTGGCTATTAGAACACCACTGATTACATAGATTTCCACTCAACACAAGCAGATCCAATATGATTAGTAGAGCCGTTCACCAGGGAAGGCTTTAGATTTTCCACCACTCAGCATTCCTTTTATCTCTGATACAGGAAAACAAATCACATTAGAGCAGAAAGTATGCAGAAAAAGAACACATCTCATCACTTCTAAATTCATATTTAGAAAATACTTGGTTAAAGTGATATTAAAGTTTTTTTTTTTATAACAAACGTGTTGTACTTACCTGCTCTGTGTAATGGTTTTGCAAAGAGTAGCCCAGATTCTTCTCTTCTCGGGTCTCCTGCTGGCACTCTGGGCTCCTCCCCCCCCTTCTGAGTGCCCCCCATAGAAACGCATGCATGCTTGCTCCCAAGCCCCTATCTCTCCATAAGACACACAGAATGGGGCTCGGCCCCACCTCTGCTACCTCTTCACTGGCTGTGATTGACAGCTCTGGGAGCCAATGCCTCCAGCTGCTGTCTCTGAGCCAAAGAGGAGGCAGAGAGCCGAGACAGCAGTCGCTCTTGAGCAAATCATTGGATCGGAATAGGGCTCAGGTAAGTTTTTTTTGGGGGGGGGGGGCTCTAGTTTAACTGACAAAAATGTGTGGGTAACTGCACTTTTTTCTCTTTATATTGGCTCTTCATTTTATCAAACTGAATAATATGGCATTTCACCAAAGGCTTTATTGCACTACTTACAACTGAAGTAGGTATTTTTTTTCCATTTTTAGATTCGTACCTACCTAGGTAGATTCAGCATTGGTTCGATGCTGCATCTGTCCCCCTGCGCCTCTACACTGAGAACCGAGCGATCAAACACAGCAGATCACTCGGTTCTCACAGCTCCCTAAGCAGAGAGCTGCTGTCTGTCAATCGCAGCTCTCCGCTGTGCTCCCTCCTCGCTCATTTTGGAGCTCGGAGCTGTGGAGGGGCAGGATCGGCTGGCTCAGCCTCTCAGCGGCTTGATGAGTGTCTGAGCCAGGGCAGGGCGGCCATCAGGAATTTTGGGGCCCCTTACACAGCTTCAGGCATGGGCCCCCTGGAGTAGGGGGGCGCCGCAAATTAAAATTGGGGGGCTGCCATCAGGGCACCTGGGGATCACTGGGCCCCTTAGAGGTTGGGGGGGCTTTGGGTGCTGATGAAAAAATGTATGATAATAATAAAAAAAAAAGAAAAAAGGGGGATGCCTTCCGGGCCCCTGGAGACCACCGGGCCCCTTACAGGTGTACTGCCTGTACCCCCCTGATGGCGGCCCTGGTCTAGGGATCTAGCAGATTTTGACTATATTGTCATGATGAAGTGCAGTCTGGACCGTCTTCTGTGCCGTCAGCAATGAGAGGACTTCTCTAAAGAAAACAGGTCACAGGAGTGAAAAGCAAATTGCACTCCCGTGATCCACAGAAGTACAGCCAAACAAGCTTTGGCTGTACTTTTCCTTTAAATGGCACACAAGAAAGAAGGGATAAGTTAAAATCTCTGAACCGTGCCTGAATCTGACTGGCAGTCAATATTCCGCCTGACTTTTTTGATTTTTCCTTTGAAAGATATCAGTTGCAATGTGGCCAAGAGGGTCACTCACCAACACATTTCAACCAATTCATCAGGAACAAAGCTTTCTCCATGTATGACCACTATAAGGAAATCTACAGGGATTAAGAAAGCAATATAAACGTGCAAGAGGTTCTAAGGCTTCCCCACCCACCCAAAGACAATATAAATGATAGATATTATCAGATACATAAAACAGCATCTGAACAGTTATCCTGGCCAAAGTATTCAGATCCAAGAGATCATTAGAGAACTGTGACATGAAAGAGGGAGCAAGAGTTTGTATCAATCCCGATGTATGGGTTCTTTATATGCTTGTTAATGGTGGCTGTAGCACCACCCGAGTCTGAAGCCCAATTTATGGGCATTCCTGTTGAAGGAGGTAAAGCCAGCAATGATCCACATGCACTTGGTCCACTGGGGGATTACATAAAAGTTGAAACACTTTTGTGAAACTTCCTCCCTAAAGCCTTGTACACATGATCGGATTTCCATGTGACAAATCTGTGGACTTTAGTCCAAAGGGCGGTGGCCTTGAACTTGTTCTGCATATAGACGCCAGAACTTTTTCAGCCAACATACACACAACTACGTGTGTTTTTCAGCTCTTTAGCACTATCCTTTGGGCAACTTCTGCTAATGTTGTCTGATGGTTAGCATTGGTTTGGAGTATGCATGTTTGTACTTTGGATTTTTGTCTGACAGACTTGTGTACACACGATCGGACAATCTGACGGAACACATTTGTTGTCGGACAATTGGAGAGCATGGCTATCCAATATTTGTTGTCGGAAATTCCAACAACAATTGTCCGATGGAGCATACAGACGGTCGGATTATCCAACAAAACCCTTCCATCACACAATTGTTGTCAGAATATCCAATCGTGTGTACGAGGCTTTAGAGCAAGGGTCCTCAAACTTTTTAAACAGGGGGCCAGTCCACGGTCCCCCAGAGTGTTGGGGGCCGCACTATAGTTTAAAAAATATGAACAAATTCCTATGCACACATCTTATTTTTATTTAATATTTAAAATATTTTTTTTAATCAACATAAACTAATTAGTATTTCATAGACTCCCCTCATCACAGAACCCCCTCCGCATCACAGAACCCCCTCCGCATCACAGAACCCCCTCATCACAGAACCTCTCCATCACAGATCCCCCATCACAGATTCCCCCATCAAAAAGCCCCCATCTCAGGTCATCCATCACAAAGCCCCCCATAAAAGATTCCCCATCACAGACCCTCATCACAAAGCCCCCCTGTAACAGACACCCCCATCACAAAGCCCCCCATAACAGACTCCCCTATCACAGACCCCCCAATCACAGACCCATAATAGATCCCCCATAACAGACTCGCCCATTACAGACTCCCCCATAAGAGATCCCCCAATCACAGAGCTCCTCCATCGATATTACACTTCCATAATATCACAGCACCCCCCCTCCCCGCTGCTTCACAATTCACAGTCATGAAAAAAAATCACTGATCGCCGCCATTAGTAGTAAAAAAGAAAATATTAATAAAAATGCCATAAAATTATCCCCTATTTTGTAAACGCTAAATGACGATATATGTATGTTTATAGCGCAAAAAATAAAAACCGCAGAGGTGATCAAATACCAGCAAAAGAAAGCTCTATTTGTGGGGAAATAAAGGACGCCAATTTTGTTTGGAGGCCACGTCGCACGACCGCACAATTGTCAGTTAAATCGACGCAGTGCCTAATCGCAAAAAGGGGCAAGTTCCTTAACCTGCATATTGGTCCGGGTCTTAAGTGGTTAAAAGACAATCTGACTGTTGTAAGCACCTCTGTCATTAGTTTGTCCAATCTGTCACTTTTGCTGAACAGATTGTCCTGCATTCAAAAGTGTCATAAAGTACAAAATTTAAAATATCACATACATACATATACACTACATATTCACATACACTATTGTGTCTATAGCACACACACAGTATTAGTTCACAAGCTATTTGTTTTGTAAAGGTAGCTCGCAAGACTTTCTTTATTCATTTAAAGTATAAAATATAAATAAAAATATATAAATAAAGAGATAGGAAATAAAAATGGAATTCACATACTACTTACTATTATCACAGGTTATTATTACTATTATATTGTTATTACTTCTTATTATTTTATTATTATTTAGGTTGTAATTGCCATTATTATTATTATTGCGACATACAGTTACCAAAATAAAGTATTGTTTACTACAATATACAGTACCTTTAAGAAAGAAAAAAACAAACAAATCTAAAAATGATATAAAATCAATAAAATTGAATGTATCCAAAAAAAAAATCAAGTTTTAGTCATTGCAACTTCTTGCACTGATTGTATATATTATTGTACCATGCCAAAATATTTATATATATATATGTTTGTTATACCTAAAATAACAGCATTTAACCACTTGCCTACAGGGCAACCTCCTGCCCAAGCCAATTTTCAGCTTTCAGCGCTGTCGCTCTTTGAATGACAATCGCACGGTTATACAACAGTGTACCCAAATTAAATTGTAATCATTTTCTTCACACAGATAGAGATTTATTTTGGTAGTATTTAATCACTGCTGGGTATTTTATTTATTTTTTACAAAAAAAATAATATAAGACCGAAAATTTTGAGAAAAAAAATGTTTTTCTTAGTTTCTGTCAGTACATTTTGTAAATAAGTAATTTTTCTCCTTCACTGATATGCGCTGATGAGGCAGCACTTATAGGCACCGATGAGGTGGCACTTATGGGCATTGATAGGTGACACTGATATGTGGCACTGATGAGCACTGATAGGCAGCGCTGATGGGTGGCACTGGTGGGCACTGATAGTTGGCACTGGTGTGCACTGATAGGTGGCACTGATGGGCACTAATAATGTGGCACTTATGGGCATGGATAGGTGGCACTGATATGTGGCACCGATGAGCACTGATAGGCAGCGCTGGTGGGCACTGATAGGTGGCACTGGTGTGCACTAATAGGTGGCACTGATGGACACTAATTGTGGCACTGGTGGGCACTGATGAGGTGGCACTTATGGGCATGGATAGGTGGTACTGATATGTGGCACCGATGAGCACTGATAGGCAGCGCTGGTGGGTGGCACTGGTGGGTACTGATAGGTGGCACTGGTGTGCACTGATAGGTGGCACTGATGGACACTAATAGGCAGCACTGATGGGCACTGATAGGCGGCATGGATAGGCAGCACCGATGGGCGGCACTCATGGGCAGCAATGACAGGCATTAATGGGCAGCACTGACTATGGGGAGATGCCAATCGGCTCTCTTTGCCACACTCTGTTAGTGTGTGGAGAGACGATTACCGCCATTTCCATGTATACATTTGACCAGCTGTGATTTAACACAGCCAATCACATTTACAGAGATCAGGGTCACACCATGTCCTAGCAACACTGCACGGCCATGATTGCAGCGCTGCGCGCCCCCCACGCGCACGAGAGCTGCCATTCTGGGACGACGTCATATGACGTCATCCGAGAATGAGAGCCGCACTGCCCCTTGGTCATTTGACGGTGGGCAGGCAAAATTCAGTTAAAGCAGAGTTCCACCCAAAAGTGGCATCCTAACCATCTGACATGTAATTTTTTTAAGGGGGGGGGGGGCGGTTACCTAGTTTTCACAGGTACCCAGCTCCCACTTCTGCTCCGGGCCGCAAAGGCGACTCCTCCTCTCCCAGCAATTTTCTGGGACACGTCACAGATCCCAGAAGATTGCCCGGCCACTCAGGATGCGCAGCGAGACTTGTGCAGTGCGCACCGGGCTGTGAAGCCGCAAGCTGTCACAGCTGGTTGCCCACAGTAGTGATGCAGATGCTGCAGAGAAGAGAGGGAGAGGAGCGAGGCTTTAGGCAGCCGCATCGTTGGACCATGGGACAGGTGAGTGTGTTTTTTTTTAAAGTCAGCAGCTTCACTTTTTCTAGCTGCTGACTTTTAATAATTACAAAAACAGGTGGAACTCGCTTTAAAGCAGAACTTAGGAAAAGTGAACAACGACAGGCTCCTCGGCAGGTTTCCTTTACGTTTCTAAAATAAAAATATCTGTGATCCTAGGGCCAGCTTTAAACCTTGGGGACCTGGGCAGTTCAGGTTCGGGGGGCCCCTCATACACAGAGTTGGTTTAATGACAGTCACCCATTTTTAAAAGGCACAATACAATGTCATTCTGAGGTCATGCGTACACACACGCGCATTCATAGTGCTCTCTGTGTGGTTTGCTTGAGCTGACAAAATGTGTTGTTTAAAACGATACAATATACCAGTACAGAGTAAAAACTTTTACAGATGATGGCCGGCAAAATATTACTTCCCAAGATACATTTATTAAAATAAACATTTTTTTATAATTATTATATATTTTTGCATTTTTTATTATATTATAAATTTGATTATATGGTTTTATATGTTGTATTATTTATTTGTTTATTTTTGTATAATGTTTATATTGTTTTATATCACTTTTTGTATGGGGGGGGGGGGGCGCTTCTGTTCCGAGTATAAACTTTACAGATGATAGCCAGCAAAATATTATTTCCTACGATACTTTTTTGAAAATAAACTACTTTTTTTTGTCATTATATATTTTATATTATTTCATTATTGTTTATTTTTTATATTGTTTTATATTTTTTCATTATTTTTTATTATTTTATATATTTTTTTATATTGTTTTATATTATTTTTGCATAGAGGGGGGCCCTCCTGTCCATAGTAAAAACTTTACAGATGATGGCCGCAAACATATTATATACATTTATTAAAAGAAAGTAATATATATATATATATATATATATATATATATATATATATATATATATATATATATATATATATATATATATATATATATATATTATTATTATTATTTTACATTTAATTTTATATTGTTTTATAATTTTTTTTGCATAGAGGGGGGCCACTTCTGTCCAGAATAAAGACTTAGATGATGGCTGGGAAAATATTATTTGCCAAGCTACATTTTTTTTTTAAAAGTCATTTTTAATCATTAGATGTTTTATATACTTTTTATTTTGTTTTATATTATTATTATTTATGTCATTTTTTTTTTCTTTCTTTTTTTTTATAATTGTATATTGTATATATATATTATTTTTATTTTTTTTATATTGTTTTATATAATTTTTTTTGCATAGAAGGGGGCCCCTTCTGTCCAGAGTAAATACTTTACAGACGATGGCTGGCAAAATATCACTTGCCAAAATACTTTTATCTAAAGAAAGTCATTTTTAATCATTAGATATTTTAAATACTTTTTTATATTGTTTCATATTATTATCATTTTTCTTTTTTCTTTTTTTATTATTGTATAATGTATATTATAATTATTATTATTATTCATTATTTTATATATTTTTACTTTTTATATTGTTTTTTATTATTATTTTATCTAAAGAAAGTAATTTTTAATCATTAGATATTTTATATACTGTTTATATTGTTTTATATTATTATTATATCATTTTTCTATATTGTATTATATTATTTTTTTGTATAGGGTGCCTTCTGTCAGGGGGCCCAGGGCAGTTGACCCCTTATCCCCCCCACCCCTCTCATATAAGTACTCCAGGAGTATATATTGAGTTTGGAAATTGTAGAGAAATGTTAACTAATTCAATACAAATTAATTACACCCATTACATTTTAGACGACTAAAATGAGTTTGTCAACTAAAATGTACTGGAGATTTAGTCGACTAAATACAACTAAAAACAATTGCAGAAGACTAAAATGGCACTAAAACTAAAATGCCATTTTAGTCCTAAGACTTATTCCCTGTACACACGATCGGAGTTTCCGTCGGAATAAACTCCAAAGGGTTTTTCCGACGGAATTCCGTTCAAGCTGTCTTGCATACACACGGACAAATTCCGACCGCCAAAAACGCGGTGATGTACAACACTACGACGAGCCTAAAAAAATGAAGTTCAATGCTTCCGAGCATGCGTCAAATTGTTTCCGAGCATGCATTTTTTTTTCTCGAGTCCGAGTTCCATACAGACGAACGGAATTTCAGTTCTGTTCTCTTTCTAAGGCCGCGTACACACGATCAGTCCATCCGATGAGAATAGTCTGATGAACCGATGAATCGATGAAGCTGACTGATGTGCCTACACACCATCGGTTAAAAAAACGATCGTGTCAGAACGCGGTGACGTAAAACACAACGATGTGCTGAAAAAATAAATAGTTCAATGCTTCCATGCATGCGTCGACTTGATTCTGAGCATGCGCTGCTTTTTAACCGATACTTTTGCATACTAACGTTCGGTTTTGACCTACCGGTCAGGCGTCCATCGGTCAAATTTTAAAACAAGTTCTCTTTTCCTTGACTGAAGGATAGCTGACCAATGGGGCCCACACACGATCGGTTTGGACCGATGAAACGGACCTTCAGTCCGTTTTCATTGGTTTTGACCGATCATGTGTACACGACCTAACTCCGTCGGAATTTCTGACGGAAAAGGTTAGATGGGGCACACACACAGTCGGAATATCCGATGTAAAAATTCCATCTGACTTTTTCCATCGGAAATTCCGATCGTGTGTATGAGGCATTAAATGTACTGGCGATTTAGCCGACTAAATACAACTAAAACAACTGCAGAAGACTAAAACGGGACTAAAAATAAAATGCCATTGTAGTCCTAAGATTAAGACTAAAATGAAATCGAAAATTTGCTGCCAAAATCAACACTGGCAACTACAGTAAGGATGTGTAGTGAAGCGTAAAACAAGCAGATTAGGAACAATGTAGAGTGTTACAGAACACTTGTACATAGCAATAATACAAACATAAAATAAAGTCATTACTATATAACAACGAAACATACAAAAATGGATAAACTGAAACAACAAAACAGCAACAAATGTAACAACTTTCACATTTACCAATAGAAATACTCATACAACCTGAGATACCAAACTACAAGTGGGGGGGTTATAGGCAGTGCCCACTTACCTAATGGTAGCACAATGAAGAAAGGTAGCCAGCAGAGGATGAACACCCCAACCACTATGGCCAAAGTTTTGGCTGCTTTCTTCTCCCTGGAGAATTTGATCAGCCTGACAGACAGAGAGCTCCTAAAAGTGTGCCCCTTGTTCCTGGAGTTGGCATTGGACTCCACTAAACTTCTGCAGTGAATCCTGAGGACAACCTCCATGGACTTGTTCCTTTCCTTCTTGACACCAGCCTCAAGGCTCTTGGTGGTCCTTCTGGCCACAATGTAGACCTTGAAGTACATGATGAGGATGACAAGCAGGGGCAGGTAGAAGGAGAAGAGGGAAGAGAAGAGGGCATATCCAGGTTCTTCAGTGATGCTGCACTGGCTGTCATCATCTGGTGGAGGCTCCTTCCAACCCAACAGAGGTCCAATGGAGATGACCATGGAGGACACCCACAGGACAATGATGATGACCACAGCCTTCTTCTCAGTCATTATAGTTGGGTACCTGAGGGAATGTTTGACACCTACATACCTGTCTATGGATATGATACACAGACTCATGATAGAAGCAGTGCAGCAGAGGACATCCACAGCTGCCCAGATGTCGCAGAAGATCCTACCAAAGACCCAAGTGCCCAGCACCTCCAGGGTGGCAGAGAAGGGCAGCACCAGGGTGCTCAGCAGTAGGTCAGCTATGGCTAGGTTGATGATGAAATAATTGGTGACCGTTTGCAGCTGCCTGTTGCATGCCACAGACAAGATCACCAGGATGTTCCCAACAATGGCAAAGAGGATAAAAACTGCCAGGACAATGCCCACACTGAGAGCCTGCAGGTCCAAAGCTTCTGCCAGGGAGGTGCCATTATTATCAGTCCCATTCTCACCTGGCAGGTAGGCACTTGATTCATTCCACAGGCTCTCATTGCTGGGCTCTAACCAAGTCATGTTAATCCAAGCTCCTCTCCATATAAGAAGCAGATCCAGATCTCATGGCTGAAGGTTGGCACATCTTATCTCCAGGGGTCTCAGTAAGTTTTCTCCTGCACCAAATCCCAGGCTGGCACTCACTCTTTGGTCCCACATGCTGCAAAAGAGGCAATGAGAGGTTCTCCAGAAAGGTGTCAGCACTAAAACTTTTCTCAGAGCCTTGCACCTCCTCCTGTGAGTGTCATTGTTGTGCCCAAAGATGCTTCTCTGAGTCAACTGCAGCACAGAGCAATTGCTACTCCCCTTTAGAGGAATGATGGCTCAGATCCCCCCCTCCAGCATGGGAGAAAGCAAAGCAACATGGCACAGAGTGATGCTGACTCCACTCTCCATGGCAGTCCTGTGCAGTGCATGAGATCAGCCTGAGTTGCTTGCAAGAAAAAAAAAAAAAAAAAAGAAAAGGCAGCTCTCTCTGAATGGATAAATGAAACCAACCCTGGCTGTGCTTCATTCACTTTGGCAGGTCCCCTCCCCGCCTCCTTTCATTGCTACTCTGTGATAAGGCGCTGCGTTATCCTCCATCTCCACCAGAGGGCAGCACGTGGTTCCGTGTTTATGGCTACTAGAGAATACACATTGAGATCAAAGAGTCTCTGAGACTTTCCTTGTGTGCTAATGGGCGACTTTCTTCCCAGGAAAGAGGAAAACATGGCATGCTGCTCAGCCTGCCTACATACGTGTTGTGTTATTGTTATAGCCAATTAAAGATTTCCTGCAAGAGCCATGCAATTCCAAGGTGATTCCAAGGATACTTTCAGATGTTTTCATGAGATTTTTATATTTATGGCCATGACTTTATTACTTGTGCCTGCCTTGGATGTAAGATACCAATTTACTGAGGAACTACAAGAGCCAGCATGCCATGTATTTTTTTTTTTTACTAAAATGGCATCTCATCCAGCATAGACACCATTAGAGGCAGTAAGTGATTTGTAGAACTACAACAACCAGCATGCCTTGATATATAATGACATTACATCATCCAGCATGGTCTGGTCTCTAGAACTACAAGAGCCAGCATGCCTTGTTTTCTATATAATGACATTGCATCATCCAGCATGGTCTGGTCTCTAGAACTAAAAGAGCCAGTATGCCTTGATATATAATTACATTGCATCATCCAGCATGGTCTGGTCTCTAGAACTACAAGAGCCAGCATGCCTTGTTTTCTATATAATGACATTGCATCATCCAGCATGGTCTGGGGTCCCTGATACTACGGACACCAGGAGATAAGTGGTCTGTGGAACTGCAAGAGCCAGCATGCCTGGCTTCTTTTTTTTTTTTACTAAAATGGTATCTCATCCAGCATAGACACCATTAGATAAAGTAAGTGGTTTGTAGAACTACAAGAACCAGCATGACTTGTTTGCTATATAATGACATTGTATCATCCAACATGGTCTGGTCTCCAGAACTACAAGAGCCAGCATGCACTACGGTACTTGGTATGATTGCAGCATTTACAGATAACTAGGCTGAGGAACTACAAGAGCCAGCATGTACTAGGGTACTTGGTATGATTGCAGCATTTACAGATAACTAGGCTGAGGAACTACAAGAGCCAGCATGTACTAGGGTACTTGGTATGATTGCAGCATTTACAGATAACTAGGCTGAGGAACTACAAGAGCCAGCATGTACTAGGGTACTTGGTATGATTGCAGCATTTACAGATAACTAGGCTGAGGAACTACAAGAGCCAGCATGTACTAGGGTACTTGGTATGATTGCAGCATTTACAGATAACTAGGCTGAGGAACTACAAGAGCCAGCATGTACTAGGGTACTTGGTATGATTGCAGCATTTACAGATAACTAGGCTGAGGAACTACAAGAGCCAGCATGCCTGGCTTGTTTTTTGTTTTTGTTTTTTTTCTACTAAAATGGCATCTCATCCAGCATAGACATTAGATACAGTAAGCGTTTTGTAGAACTACAGCAGCCAGCATGCCTTTGTTTGCTATATAATGACATTGCATCGTCCAGCATGGTCTGGTCTCTAGAACTAAAAGAGCCAGCATGTACTAGGGTACTTGGTATGATTACAGCATTTACAGATAACCAGGCTGAGGAACTACAAGAGACAGCATGCCTGGCTTGTTTTTATACTAAAATGGCATCTCATCCAGCATAGACATTAGATACAGTAAGTGATTTATAGAACTACAAGAGCCAGCATGCACTAGGATATTTGGTATGATTAGAGCATTTACAGATAACTAGGCTGAGGAACTGCAAGAGCCAGCATGCACTAGGGTACTTGGTATGATTAGAGCATTTACAGGTAACTAGGCTGAGGAACTGCAAGAGCCAGCGTGCCTGGCTTGTACTAAAATGGAGTCTCATCCAGCATAGACACCATTAAATAAAGTAAGTGGTTTGTAGGACTACAACAGCCAGCATGCCTTGTTTGCTATATAATGACATTGCATCACCCAGCATGGTCTGGTCTACAGAACTACAAGAGCCAGCATGCCTGGCTTGTTTTTTTTTACTGAAATGGCATCTCACCCAACATAAACACCATTAGATACAGTAAGTGATTTGTAGAACTAAAAGAACCAGCATGCCCTGTTTTCTATATAATTGCATTGCATCGTCCAGCATGGTCTGGTCTCTAGAACTAAAAGAGCCAGCATGTACTATGGTACTTGGTATGATTACAGCATGTACAGATAACTAGGCTGAGGAACTACAAGAGCCAGCATGCCTGGCTTGTACGAAAATGGTATCTAATCCAGCATTGACACCATTAGGTGCAGTAAGTGGTTTGTAGAACTACAAGAGCCAGCATGCCTTGTTTGCTATATAATGACATTGCATCATCCAGCATGGTCTGGGGTCCCTGATACTACTGACACCAGGAGATAAGTGGTCAGTGGAACTGCAAGAGCCAGTGAGCCTGGCTTGTTTTGTTTTTTTTACTAAAATGGCATCTCATCCAGCATAGACACCATTAGATAAAGTAAGTGGTTTGAAGAACTACCACAGCCAGCATTCCTTGTTCGCTATATAATGACATTGCATCATCCAGCATGGTCTGAGGTCCCTGGTACTAGTGACACCAGGATATAAGTGGTCTGTGGAACTGCAAGAGCCAGTGTGCCTGGCTTGTTTTATACTAACATGTTATCTAATCCAGCATAGACACCATTAGGTGCAGTAAGTGGTTTGTAGAACTACAAGAACCAGCATGCATTGTTTGCTCTATAATGACATTGCATCATCCAGCATGGTCTGGTCTCCAGAACTACAAGAGCCAGCATGTACTAGGGTACTTGGTATGATTACAGCATTTACAGATAACTAGGCTGAGGAACTACAAGAGCCAGGATGGCTTGTTTGCTATATAATGACATTGCATCGTCCAGCATGGTCTGAGGTCCCTGGTACTAGTGACACCAGGAGATAAGTGGTCTGTGGAACTGCAACAGCCAGCATGACTTATTTTACACTAAAATTGCATCTCATCCAGCATGGGCACTCACTACTTTACATTGTAGCAAGGTGTCATTTCTTCAGTTTTGTCACATGAAAAGATAGAAGAAAATATTTACATAATTGCGAGGGGTGTTCTCACTTTTGTGAAATACAGTAATGACATTGCATGTTCTGGGGTCCCTGGTACTAGTGACACCAGGAAATAAGTGGTCAGTAGAACTACAAGAGCCAGCATGTAGTAGGATACTTGGTATGATTGCAGTATTTACAGATAACAAGGCTGAAGAACTACAAGAGCCAGGGTGGCGTGTTTGCTATATCATGACATTGCATTATTACACATGGTCTAGGCTTCCTGATACTAGTATCACTAGTAGGGATGAGCCGAACACCCCCGCGCTTGGTTCGCACCAGAACCGTCGAACAGACCGACCGTTCGCGCAAACATTTAGAACCCCATTGAAGTCTATGGGACTCGAACGTTCGAATTAAAAAACGATCATTTTAAAGACCAATATTCAAGTTATTGTTGGAAAACGTCTTTGAGAACCCGGGTCTTGCCCCAGGGAACATGTATCAATGGAAAAAAGTTAAAAAAACTGTCGTTTTTTCAGGAACAGGACTCCTGAAAAAAAGACAGTTTTTAATTTTTTTTTTCCATTGATACATGTTCCCTGGGGCAAGACCCGGGTTCTCAAAGACGTTTTCACAGGCAAACTATAGACACCCAGCAGGTACAATATTTTTTATTTTTTATTTTTAATTTAAACATTATTAAAATCACTACTCCAGGAGGAGTGATTTTATTGATGCTTAAAAAAAATTTAAAAAAAGGAAAAATTCCTTTAAATATTGTACCTGCTGGGTGTCTATACCTGTGATACCGTCTTTAAATAGCACAATCACCTGCCTGCCAGTAAATTAGGAAGAACTGATCTATCTAAGCTATACAGTGTATAAATATATGTACAACTCCTAGGGATGTATATATATCCTCTACACACTGTAAATTAAGCTAAACTGACTAGCCTGCCTGCCTGCTCTATCTAGCTATCTAAAAAGACAATCTCTCTGACTGCTCTCATTAACAACCGGAACACACTACACGAGGCCGCCCAGCAGGCGCCTTATATAGTGTGGGGCGTGTGCTAAAGCCCTGAGCCATAATTGGCCAAAACCACCCTGGCTTTGGCCAATTATGGCTCTCCGTTTTTTGCGCGCTGTGATTGGCCAAGCATGCAGGGTCATAGTGCATGTTTGGCCAATCATCAGCGTGCAATGCCGCAGTGAATTATGGGCCGTTGCGCGTCACTCGAATTTGGCACGAACGACCCGTTTTGTTCGAATTTCGTCGAACGTACGAACAGACAATGTTCGAGTCGAACATACGTTCGTATCGAACGCGGAGCTCATCCCTAATCACCAGGAGATAAGTGGTCTGTAGAGCTACAAGAGCCAGCATTCACTGCCACATTTACAGGTATCTAGTCTGTATAACTACAAGAACCAGAGCCAGTGCTACCACTAGGCAAACTAGGAAGCTGCCTAGGGCACGCTGCTGCCTAGGGTGCCCAGCCACTGGTGTTTCTACTCTCTTCTTGCTGCAGCAAGCAACTAAGTCTCAGCATTAGCAGGCAGCCGCCGCTCCGTTTGCACATAGTGGCAAAGGGGCAGCAGCAGTGGAGGACTGTGTCTGTGTCCCAACTCCTGAATGAATGGAAGCAAGCAAACATTCATTGATGGGCACTGGTAGGTTACATTGTTCAGTTCTGGTGAGGCTGCATTTGATGGGCACTGGTAGGCTGCATTGATGGGCGCTGGTGAGGCTGCATTGATGGGCACTGGTGAGGCTGCATTGATGGGCACTGGTGAGGCTGCATTGATGGGCGCTGGTGAGGCTGTACCTGTGGGCATGAGGTGTGAAGCATGGAGAGTATCTGAACAGTAGAGATCCCGCCGCGAATTGTATCAATCTTGCATTTGAAGTGATTGACGATCTCCTGGGCGGTGAGTGAGTTAGTGGGTGGAGACAATGGAGGACGAAGGAGAGAGTTGAAGGTAGAGAAGAGTTGACGGGGACGGGATGATACGTTTTTAATGAGGGTGATGAAATAGGTCTGCTTGGCAGTGAGGAGGCTGAAATTGTATATTTGAAGGGCAGATTTATACTGGATAAAGTCTTCTTGGGACTTAGTCTTGCGCCACTGGCGCTCGAGAGCACGGCTGTGAATAGTAGACATGTGCAGACTGGAATATTTTGTTTCGTTTTTTCGTTTTCGTTTGGAAAATACATTTATTTAGTTACTCCTGAAAATCGTTTTGATTTATTTCGTTTTTCATTGGGGAATAGCTTTCGTCCGAAAATCCAATAATACTTGGTTTCTGTCGAATGGTCAAAAGAATATTCGACGGAACGTCGAATCTTTATGTCGAATCGTACATTTCCATTCGAATATTCCGCCTACAAGAATTCTAATGTTGTATGACTATTAATAATGTCGAATCTATTTTCTCATAAATCAAAATCTAATCTCTGTAATGTCGAATCTCTTATTTCTATAGTGTTGAATCTTTTCTCTATAATGTTGAATCTTTTCTCTATAGTGTCGAATCTTTTCCCTATAATGTCGAATCTCTCTATATCGAATTTTTACCGCAACGAAAACGAAAATAAAGCATTTTTTATGTCGGATCTTTCGGTTTTTGTTTCTTGCGCCTTCGTTATCGTTTGTTAAAACGATAACGAAAAAACACGATTTTCGGACGAAAATGCATTCTAACCAAAACGAATGCACATGTCTAGTGAATAGTATCCCACCATTGGTATTAGAGGGAGAAATAGTGCCCTCTTGTTGGCTGTCAGTGGGAGGAATAGTGCCCCAAGGGCCGGATAAAGGCTAGAAAAGGGGTACATCTGGCCCTCGGGCCGCAGTTTGGAGACTCCTGGGCTAGAACATCAATCGCAGCTATGTCCAACTCCTGAAATTCGCAGTAAAATCGCGGTAAATTCGCAGCCTCACACAGGACAAAATTACGGAACAAATTCACAGCGCAGCAGTGTGAACCAAGCCTTATAGGCACCGATCTCCCTGTATAGGAGCTTCTCCTCCTCTCCCTCCTGCGGCTGTCAGCTGCTTTACTGAAAGGTATACAGAGAGATCGGTGCTTGTAACTGCCCAGACCGATCATCTGTGATGCTGCCTCCCCCCCCCCCCCCCCCGCTACGCTGAGGACACCACAAGTATCGGATTAGGCATCGGAGGCATTTGCAAATGCTCGGTATCGGCAATACTAGTATCAGTATCAGTGCAACCCTACACACAACCAATGAACAGCTGTTTTTTTTTTTTTTAGTTTGTTTGCGCCCCCCTCAAAAAATTTGAACACCAGCCGCCACTGAGTGGTGGACCAATTGTTTATTAGATTATTTTTTTATTGGAAAATCAAATTGAAACTGAGATTTAACAACTGTATTTCCATATTTATTTATGTCTATTGTCGTAGCCGGGTGACTTCTCTGTGAAAAGACTGATAAGGGCAGAGGGAGAGGTCACCTCTTCAGTAAAACAACCCCAACATTCACCTCTGACCTCCCAGACCTTCACCTCTCGGGGGCTCTGTCTGCTCCTTACATTATCTACACCGCCCATCGCTGATCATCTGTTTTTAATATTTAACGCCTCCTAAATCTTCTGGACATCACAGAAAATCAGACACAGGCTCGGCTCACCACACCGGCCAAAGGAACTCCTTGTAAGGTTGGTTTAGTTTTTCATCGATGTGAAGGCCCAACTTATGCTATTGAGATGTGTTAACCACTTACGCTCCGGAAAGGTTTTACCATCTTCATGACCAGACCATTTTTGCAATGCGGTGCTGCGTTACTTTAATTGGCAATTGCGCGGTCGTGCGACGATCTACCCAAATAAAATTGATGTCCTTTTTTTCCCACAAATAGAGCTTTCTTTTGGTGGTATTTGATCACCTCTGTGTTTTTTTTTGCGCTTTATACACATTTATGCCACGTACACACGATCAGTCCATCCGATGAGAATGGTCTGATGGACCGTTTTTATCAGTTAACCGATGAAGCTGACTGATGGTCTGTCACGCCTACACACCATCGGTTAAAAATAACTATCATGAAGAGGGTGACGTCAGAACGCGGTGACGTAAAACACAACGACGTGCTAAAAAAATTAAGTTCAATGCTTCCAAGCATGCGTCGACTTGATTCTGAGCATGCATGGATTTTTAACCGATGGTCGTGCCTACTAACGATCGGTTTTGACCTATCGGTTAGGAATCCATCGGTTAAATTTAAAACAAGTTTTTTTTTTTTAACCGATGGTTAAATAACCGATGAAGCCCACACCGGATCGGTTTTGACCGATGAAACCGGTCCATCAGACCATTCTCATCGGTTTAACCGATCGTGTGTACGAGGCCTTACCCTCTGCAATAAAACATTCCCAAAGTGTCAAATTCTAACGCAACCTAGTAACTTGCTTTTGTTATAATAATGTGTTGCTGATAACCATACTTCATAACAGTTTCCTTTTTCTTATCCAACTGATAGATTAATATAGTCCATCTCTCTACTATTTTTGTTTTTATTATTATTTTAATTTTTATTTTCACTCTAATTTCCTTTTCTACTTTCATCCTCATTTTTAGTTTTCTCACCCTGTATCATCATTTTATTATTAATATGCTGTTGTTACTAATATGGCCGATTGTTCCTTGCATATGAATAGCTTTAGCATTTTAAGTTCATTAATTTTTTCTGTATCTCTGGCACAGTTTTGTACACTGTTTGTATTATAAAATCCTCTCAATAACATTTTTTTTTTTAAATCAAATTTCTTCATCAATTTAGGTCAATATGTACAATGTATTCTTCTACATATGTAGCCCTACCCCCGAAGGAGCTGCTGGTTTGTTTTGGGTGGCATGTTACCTCATGGCTCCTCCGACATCTAAGGGTGTATAGTGAATGTAGCAGTAACGAAATGTCCACGACAGGTGTCCTTTCTGTTCTCTTTATTACCCAGCCGAGTAAAAAAAGTAAAACTTGTGGTGAAAGGTAGAGTTGAAAGTAGAAGGAGAACAGCAGATTTAGGCGTAATAATAGGGAATCCTGCTCCCACGTGTTACACTTATTGGGCCAGCCCTGCCTGAGTGGACTTAGTGTACCTGGACAGGCCTCTCTCACTGACCTAGCAGCCAGAGAATCACTTGGAACTTAGAGGAAAAGTCTCTGCCACAGACACTCCTTAGGCTTGGGATAACGGAGGTGATTCTCCTTAATAGAATTAGCCTGGATCTCCTTCAAATAGCTTTAAGGTTACCGACTGATAGGTGACCAGCCTCTCAGTGACCGGTTACCTTGATCCCCGGTGGTTTGTCGAGACCCTATTGGATCACCAGCATCTTATTGGCTCTCCTCAGATGGACTCCCCACTGAACAACTTCCTCGCTTGGGATCTTTTAGGATTTGGGAACCCAGTCGACTCACAGCTCAAATGTTCCGGACCAACGCAGTCCCGGAAGCAGGAACACTGCGTGGCATGCGCACTCAGGCCTGGAAGGCCATTTCGCCAGGGTGACGTGAAGCAGTCACCCTAAAGGTGGGTGCCGCACTCGAAGGAGAAAAAAACCCAGACAAATGGCATCTGTCCTATAAATACCCTTCCCCAGCATGCACAGCGAGGAATAACCCTCCTGATTGGCTGCTAGGAAAGAGCACCCAAACCTCGACTCCATTGCTGCCACCTATTATCCTGGGGTGGGAACAGCGCCCCAGAAGCAATAGAATGAGCCCACAGCACAGCCAAGCTGAGACAGAGACCTAATTTTGAACATATTAATTGGATCAGAGTCAGTTAACACTCTGATCCCCCTCTAAATTTAACTAGCACCGGTACTTGGAAGTAACCAGGCACTACACACTCCCCCCATTTGAATAGACAGTGTCCCAACAAAAAGTGTTCAAGCCTGAACACCTGACCTGAATCTGCTTTAACAGTAACGAGGAGGGATAGAAAGATAGAAAAATAAAACAATATAAAACATTTCTTTGTACAATCATTACAGTGACACATTATAACATCAAAACATTCCTGACTATCTATCCTGCCCCATTCTCCGACAGTATTGATAGAAGATCAACAACCTGCAAAAAATGGAAGAACATACACAAAATATACATTAATATACATTTAAGGTCACTAAGGGTGGAACTGAACTTGCACCCTCCCCAGCAAAGGCAAAACCTCCTTTCCTCCCAAAGAGACACATCCAAAATAAGTGCCAATATTTATCAAACTGCAAAGGCTTAGGAGAAAATATACACAAGTTATTCTTTCTGCAGTGGTAGAGGTTGCAGAACACTGCCCCAAGTGGTCAGTGCACTGGTACTACCAACATAAGGCAGTCCATGCTCAAATTAGAGCAATCAGAGAGGGAAAAAAAACGTTTCTTCTTTTCCTTTGTTTCCGTTTTGCTGTGATGAAACCGGCGGGACCTTAATCTTAATAACTTATCACAATATTCCCCCCCCAAAGTACTTTACGTCACACCGTATTTGCTCACCAGTCTTACAAGCGCACTTTTTTGGGAAAAATACACATTTTTTAAATAAAAACATAAGACAACAGTAAAGTTGGCCCAGTTTTCTTTTATATTGTGAAAGATAATGTTATGCCGAGTAAATTGATACCCAACATGTCACGCTTCAAAATTGCGCCCGCTCATGGAATGGCAACAAACTTTTACCCTTAAAAATCTCCATTGGACGACCTTGTAATAGAAAAGAAACATGGCAGGAACTGTTAAATATGAGATCTGGGGTTAAAAAGACCTCAGATCTCTTATTTACACTAAAATGCAATAAAGAAAAAAAAATGTTGTGCTTTAACTGACAATTGCGCGATCGTGCGACCTGGCTCCCTAACAAAATTTACGTCCTTTTTTTCCCACATATAGAGCTTTCTTTTGGTGGTATTTGATCACCTCTGCGGTTTTTATTTTTTGCGCTATAAACAAAAATAGAACGACAATTTTGAAAAAAAATTTTTTTTTTACTTTTTGCTGTAATAAATATCCCCAAAAATATATAAAAAAATATATTTTTTCCTCAGTTTAGGCAGCTACCTATTCTTCTACATATTTTTCTTAAAAAAAAATCGCAATAAGCGTTTATTTATTTTATTGGTTCGCGCAAAAGTTATGGCGTCTACAAAATAGGGCATAGTTTTATGGCATTTTTATTAAAAAAATATCTTTTTACTAGTAATGGCGACATCGGTACTGCGACATTATGGCAGACCCTTTTGACACATTTTTGGGACCATTGACATTTTTATAGCGATCAGTGCTATAAAAATGCATTGATTACTATAAAAATGCCAGTGGCAGGGAAGGGGTTAACACTAGGGGCGAGGGAGGGGGGTTTACACACACAGCTCCCGGTTCTCGCTCTGTAACGAGCAATCGTGGGTGCCCGGCAGTGATTGTCACCCTCTCACCAAGCTGCTTGGCGATGGTCTTGTAGCCCATTCCAGCCTTGTGTAGGTCTCCAATCTTCTCCCCGACATCCTTGGTCAGCTCCTTGGTCTTGGCCATGGTGGAGAGATTGGAATCTGATTGATTGCTTCTGTGGACAGGTGTCTTTTATACAGGTAACAAGCTGAGATTAGGAGCACTCCCTTTAAGAGAGTGATCCTAATCTCAGCTTGTTACCTGTATAGAAGACACCTGGGAGCCAGAAATCTTGCTGACTGATAGGGGGTCAAATACTTATTTCACTCAGTAAAATTCAAATCAATTTATAACCTTTTTGAAATGTGTTTTTCTGGAATTTTTTTGTTGTTATTCTGTCTCTCACTGTTAAAATAAACCTACTATTAAAATTATAGGCTGATCATTTATTTTTCAGTGCGCAAACGTACAAAATCAGCAGGGGATCACATACTTTTTTCCCCACACTATGTGTGTGTATATATATATATATATATATATATATATATATATATATATATATATATATATATATATATATATATATATATATATATATATTGCAGGAAGGCTTGAACCAGATGGTCTCTGAATTATCCTGTGAACTTTAGTTCTGAGGGTAAAGCTGAGGGTAATCAATGGTTGTCTGTTTTTCCTCACTTAGTGAACTAATTGGATTAATAAACAGGTTTCAACGTCTTTTCCCACTCAGAAAAATCTCTACAATCGATCTTAGAAGCATCATTAATATTGTTGTTATGTTGTTTGTATGGATCTAACTTAACACCTACTTGCCCCCTCTGGCAGCCCTTTAATTAGGTCTTAATGTCAGGAGGGTGGATTTCCCAATGACATGAGCACTGTGATTGGCTGTCACAGTGGTCACATGATCAGGAGCCTTTTCCAACAGCTCCAGATCTTAAATAGAGGCCAGGGAGCTGTCAGTGACAGCTCATTCACTGCGCTGTGAACATATAACATATGAATGCATATGTGTGGGCTTTTTTCAAATACAAACATGTTATACTTACCTGCGCTGTGCAGTGGTTTTGCACAGAGAAGTCCCGATCCTCCTCTTCTCGGGTCCCCTGCCGGTGCTCTGGGCCCCTCCCCCTTGCCGAGTGCCTCCCATAGCAAGCAGCTTGCTATGGGGGGCACTCGTGCATGCTTGCTTCCGGCCGGGCTATCTGTGTCCATAGGACACACAGAGCGTGGCTCGGTCCCGCCTTACTGGCTGAGATTGACAGAAGTTGGAGCCAATGGCTCCTGCTACTGCATCACATCCAGTCAGAAGGGAGAAACCCGGGAGAGCCTTGACTCTCATGCACATCACTGGATCAGGATCGGGCTTAGGCATATCGTGTTGAGAAGGGAACGAGGGACACCTACTTGCAAATGTATGTAGGCATAGGACGCGCCCCCTGCCACACCCCCTTAAAGGGAAATTAATAAAAAAAAAGTTAATTAAATCCACAATTGCCAAAATGAGGAACAAATGAGGAGGAAATAGGGACATTGGTCCAAATCAGGGACAGTCCCTCGAAATCAGGGACATTTGGGTGCTATGGGCTTAGGTAAGTAATAGGGGGGCAGCTGGACACTGAAGTTTTTTTTTTTTTTACCATAGAATGCATGAAGGTTAAAAATCTTCAGCCTTTACAACCACTTTAAATATACCTTACTATGTTTAGATGGGACTTTTCAGGCATTCTGCTTATACACACACACATGTAAATGTGTAAAATGTCAGAAACATGTTAAAATAACAAAGATACAAATGTAACCACTACATTAGGCCATGGTGATGTTGTGCATGTTGGTTACAATTGGTCTTCAATGCATGTTGAATAGACAATAGTTCTTCCTCAGGGGCAGGAACTTAACCATAATCCCTTCCCCCACACACGCACATCAAATAGTGGGTATGGTGAAATCATATTAATAGTGGGAGGGTCTTAAAGGGGCACTAAATACCAGGAGTGAAAAGTTTGGTAGGATTACAGACAGAGTGCAGAGTTTAGGGTTGCGCTACATACATAGTGCAGAGTTCAGGGAAAGCCTATAAGGAATTAATGGGGAGAAACCTGTGAGACTTCAGAGTAAGATAAGTAACACAATCTATTAGAGCCCCAAAAATAATCAAGGATTAAATGCTGCATATGTGGAGTGGTTATCACTATATATTTTTGTGGCCTGTTCTGAATTCTACTTTAAATATACTTAACATAAAGAGCCCCTTCTGAAACTGATGGAAAAAGCTCCATACTCATAGACTATATTGTCAAAGGTATTGGGGCACCTGCCTTTACACGCACATGAACTTTAAGGGCCAGATTCTCATAGAATCCGCGGCGGCGTAGCGTAAGCCATTTACACTACGCCACCGCAACTTACTGGAGCAAGTGCCGTATTCTCAAAGCACTTGCTCTGTAATTTGCGGCGGCATAGTGTAAATGGCCCGGCGTAAGGCTGCGTAATTCAAAGGGGGTGGCTTGTAATTAAATTAAGCGTGCCCCATGCCGATCAAATCGAGTCCTAACCTCAATCTGAGAGAACACCTTTGGGATGAATTAAAGCAGAGACTGCGAGCCAGGTCTTTTTATCCACATCAGTGCCTGACCTCACAAATGTACTTCTAGAAGAATGGTCAAACATTCCCATAGACACACTCCTAAACCTTGTGGACAGCCTTCCCAGAAGAGTTGAAGATGTTATAGCTGCAAACGGTGGGCCAACTCAATATTAAACCCTACAGGCTAAGACTGGGATGCCATTAAATTCATGTGTGTGTAAAGGTAGGCGCCGCCATACTTTTGACAATATGGGGTATATATATATATATATATATATATATATCTATAGATAGATATATTTATCGATCTATCTATTTATCTATCTATCTATCTATCTATCTATCTATCTATCTATCTATCTATCTATCTATCTATCTATCTATCTATCTATCACACAACACTCCCACTAAAGTTGTGTAGCGCATGTGTACTTTCAGTACAGGTTCTATTCTTAAATTTAAGGGGGATGAGAGAGTTATTTTGGCTCTCATCCGGTGACTTGGCTAAATTGGGTCTCTGTTTCGGCTGGGCTGTGCTGTGGGCTCATTCTGTTGTCCCTGGGGTGTTGTTACACCCCAGGGCGATAGGTGGCAGCAGTGGAGTCTAGGCTGGGGTGTCTCTTGCCAGCAGCCAATCAGGAGGGGTTTTCCCTCGTGGGGCATGCTGAGGGAGAGTACTTCTGGAACAGACGCCATTGGGCGAGGTCTTCTGGTTCCTGGTGCGGCACCCACCTTTAGGGTGACCGTACATCACCGCGCCCCGAGCGTTGTGGCCTACTTGGCGAGGGCGTGGGTGCTACGCGGAGATCCTGGTTCAGTGACCATGTTGGCCCGGAGCAACTGAAGTTGTGGCGGGACCCCAGTGATCGACTGGAGTCCTAACTTGAAGATCCCAAGAGAGTTTAGCTGTTCGGTGGGGACCCAGTTGAGGAGCACCAAAAAAAGGCTGGTGGTCCAACAGCACTGGAGCGGACCATCGGGGATCGAGGTGACTGGACACTGAGAGGTTGTATGTCAGCAACCTGTCAGTCGTTGACTAACTAAGAACTACCTAAGGTTTGATTCAGGCACTAAATTTACTAAGGAATATTCATCTCATGATCTATGTTCTAGGGAAGGGTCTGTGGCAGAGGCCTGTTTTCCCACAAGTTTCTGAGTGATACTCTGGCTGCCAGGTTGGTGTGAGAGGCCTGTCCAGGTACACTACACCCACTCTGACTGGAGTGGCGATGAAAGCAAAGTGTCGTTTGAAGCAGGACTGCTTCTGTTACTCGTAGGCCTGAATCTGTTACTTTTCTCCTCATCCATCTTCTCTTATTCACCTCAAGTTGTTGTTTTACTGTGTTGGGTAAAATAAAAGCACAAGAAAAGACATCTACTGTTTGGACATTCCATCACTGCTACTCTCTTCAACCACCCTAGACATCGAAGCTATAGAGGTGTAGCGCTACTCCCGAAAGAGCCGCTGGATGTTTTGGGATCTACTCTCTTTTGATTGAACACACCCCTATTAACTTGCTCGAACCCTCCCTTGGCACACCAGAAGTCTGAGGGATGTATTGTGACCCCTGCTGAGCGGAGGTACAATGACAGACATGCAATATTCAATGACAGTGTGATGATAATATTACCTGAATGATGGATGGTCCCTCGGACAAGAAAATACTCTCCACACAGTGGTATATTTAAATCAAAAAGAGTGAGTTTACTTAAAAAGTATTCAAAGTAACACACAACAATTTACATCATCAAGTGACTAGATATGGAACAATGACGAAGTGTGATTTCGCAAGGGCCCTTGAAGAAATCCACAGATAACAGTTTTAAATGCATCAACTCTATACTAAAGAATGGTACCATTCAGCTAACTAGTGAACAGTCTGTGCTCACGAGCCCCCCCCTTTTTCAGGGTGATCCTGCAAACAGCTGAAGTCTAACATTGCGGCCGGTTGGTGCACGTAATAATTGTAATCCACAAACAGGGAAAGGTAAGGGAAAGTTAATCCATCCAAGTGTGGTCAACCTTAATGTTGGAGAACTGATCACTAGCCAGCGTCAGTCGATTCTGAATAACCACTATAGGCAATGCAAAGGGTATAATTTCAGGGTGAAAACCAACAGAGGCGGGAGGCCTGTGGGGTGGCACTAAAGTATCTGTCTGAAGGGAGATCTAAGAGCTGAGCATGTGCTCTCTCACCTAGGAGGCCGATCCGCCTGGTCACCTCCGCAGCACAAAGGTCCCGGACGAGGATGCTCCACAGTTTCCGTTGTCAGCTGGGCTTCCTCTCTGATCCCTGGATACACAGGCTGGGTACAGGAGTTTTGCTTCCTTCTGAATGGCTGGCCTCTCAGGATAATTTAGGACCCAGGCTTCTGGGCCTAACAGCATTTGTCTTTGTCAGCAGCTCCGAAGAGGAGAAAGGCTGGTCCCCAAGAGACAGAAAAGTGCCCCTCCCTCTTCTTAAAGCGGGGGTTCGACCATTTTTTTTTTGTTTTCTTTTTAATTATTATCCCGCTCTTACCTTGTCTGATTCGGAGCCCGTGCGTCCCACTTTTTTCGCCGCAGCATAGTTTTTTTCAGCAAAAGAACACTTTATGAAATGCGGTGGTGGCAGTTTCCATCTTTACTTTGCCACGTTGAAGCCAAGAACGATCCACTTCCGGGATACGGTGAATGCTGGCGTCCCAGCATTCACCGCTCTATCCCGCGCATGTGCAGTGTTGACGGCGAGTTGCGCCGCCAACACTTCACAGTTCCCATGGCAACGGCCAGCGTCATAATGACCCGCCTCCTTGTGCTGAGACACTCAATGGTGTATTTTTTCACGCCCATGTCACATGACCCGCTTGCCGAGTCACATGACCTGCTTGCCGAGTCACATGACCCGCTTGCCGAGTAACGTGACCGGCGAAATATCGTGGGATTTGACGTCAGAACTGAGTCCCAGGAGACATAGCGCCGTCGGGGGAAAATGGATAGGCACGCCCATTCCCCCGCGGTGTACTATGATTGACAGGGCCGTATCAAAGGAAGAAAACGGGTAAGCCTTTACCAAAAAAAAAAAAAATGGAGTTACACTTACCGGTAACGTCCTTTCCAGTAGTCTTTCAGGACAGCCACAATAGAGAGATAGGCTCCTCCTCTTCCTTAGGAAACACTGCACAGCCTTTAAGAACTCTCCTCCCCCTGCCAGACCTCAGTTTTTATACGAGCACCTCCGGTCAGCTGGGGAGACACAAGAACATGTTAGTAATCCATCATTAAATATCAACATCATACTATGTTCCTGTATTAAACAAACCTTCCATAACTTCGGGTGGGTAACCAGGGCTGTCCTGAAAGACTACTGGAAAGGACGTTACCGGTAAGTGTAACTCCATTTTTCCCTTCTCGTCTTTCAGGACAGCCACAATAGAGAGGATAATCGAGTACTCACCAACTAGGGCGGGACTATGGCTTGCAGGACCTTTCGCCCAAAGGCCTGGTCGCCTGCCGACACCAAGTCTACTCTATAATGTTTGACGAAGGTGGTGTAGCTGGACCAAGTTGCTGCCTTGCATATTTGTTCTGGCGTGGCTCCAGCGGTTTCAGCCTGGGAAGCAGCCACTGCTCGTGTAGAGTGTGCCTTAATTCCTGTAGGGACCTCTTTACCAGACAAGGCATATGCTTGTTCAATAGCTAGTCTAAGCCATCTAGCGATTGTGCGCCGAGACGCTTTCTGTCCTTTCTTAACTCCAGAAAATAAAACAAAAAGAGAGTCTGACTTCCTAAAATCTTTGGTCAGCTCTAAATAGTGTAGGATGCATCTCCTGATGTCCAACTTACTAAACCTAACTTCCCTTTCACCTGAGGGATTAGGGCAAAAAGAGGGTAGTACCACCTCCTGACTCCTATGGAATCTAGAAGATACTTTGGGTAAAAAGGCCGGATCAGTCTTGAAAACAACTCGATCCGGAAAAACAATACAAAAAGGGGGTCTAACTGACAAGGCTTCTATCTCGCTGACCCTCCTAGCAGTGGTCACTGCAACCAAAAAGACTGTCTTTAAAGTCAACTCCCTCAACAGACATCCGTCCAGGGGTTCAAAGGGAGACCCTGTTAGGGCCTGAAGAACTAAGGATAAATCCCACCTGGGGAAGGGGGGCCCCTGAGACGGTCTCTGTCTAGATAATGCTCTGAAGAACCTGATTACCCAGGGGTTGTTAGCCAGTGGTCTTTCTAGATATACACTAAGGGCGGAAACCTGACTCTTAAGGGTACTGACTGAAAGACCCTTATCTGCCCCACACTGTAGGAACTCCAATACTGAAGAGTGGTTCTGCACTGAGCAGGAATATTCTAGGCACCACTCATTAAAGCGAAGCCAGACCTTTCTATAAATAGAGCGAGTTTCCTTCTTCCTGCTACTAAGAAGGGTGGCAGTTAACCTTTCAGAAAACCCTTTAGACCTTAGCAAGGTCTCTTCAGTAACCACGCCGCTAGGTTCCATCTGTGTGGGTGTGGGCAAAGGATTGGACCCTGCGAGAGAAGATCCCTTGTGGATAGGAGGAAGAAGGGAGGTTCCATGGTCAGTTGTTTGAGGACCGAGAACCAAGCCCTTTTTCGGCCAGTGAGGTGCCACTAGAATCAGAGAGGTGTTCTCCAGTTGGAACTTTCTTAGAACTGCCGGTAGAAGCACTGGAGGTGGGAAGGCATAACAAATCCCGAACCTCCAGCTCTGGGACAGGGCATCTACCCCCCTTGCTCCCTCTCCCTTGTTCCGGGAGAAAAAACAAGGGGTTTTCGCGTTTTCCTTTGACGCGAACAGGTCTACCTCCGGAGATCCCCACCTCCTGACTAGGAGATGGAAGACTTCCTGACTGAGAGCCCACTCGCTCTCTCTCAGCTGACTTCGGCTGAGGAAATCTGCCGTCTTGTTTTCTATTCCTTTTAGGAAGATCGCTGATAATGACAGGGTATTTGCTTCGGCCCAGTGAAGAATCCCTGATGTAATGGCCGACAGGACTACACTTCTCGTGCCACCCTGCTTGTTCAGATAGGCCACAGCCGAAGCATTGTCCGACCGTACCTGGACGTGGTGACCCTGAAGCTCTTCCTGGAAGAATCTGAGGGCTAGACTGACCGCCATCAGCTCCTTCCAATTGGAGGATTTCCCCAACTCGGCATCTTTCCATATGCCTTGCGCTGGAAGGGACCCTAAGTGAGCCCCCCAACCTCTGCCGCTTGCGTCCGTGGTTACCACCTGAGGAACCGGAATATGCCACAGACGACCCTGCGATAAATTGGAAATCTTCCTCCACCACCAGAGGGACCTCTTTACTTGGGTTGGGACCTGCACTAGGGTATCTAGCCGCTCCAGATCGTGATCCCAGATTTTCAGGAGGAAAGCTTGCAGGGGCCGAAAGTGAAGGCCTGCCCATTGGACAGCCGGAAGGGTGGACGTAAGCAGGCCCAGAGTCGACATCAGGGACCTGATCGACATTAGCCGACTGCCCTGTAGGGTGGCCACCGCTCTGTCTAATTTCAGGGCCTTCTCCCTGGGGAGAAAGACCCTTAGGAGGGTGGAGTCCAAAAGGTACCCTAAGTAAGGGATTTGTTGGGACGGTGACAGGCTGGATTTTTCTAAGTTTAACAGCCACCCTAGATCCGATAGAGTTCTCTTGGTTAACTCCAGATTTCTGGATAGTTGTTCTGGAGAAGCCGCAAAAAGGAGCAGGTCGTCCAGGTAGGCTATGATGCCTACTCCCTGGAGACGCAGAAATGCTATGGGTTCTGCCAGGACCTTGGTGAACACGCGGGGTGAGGAGGATAGACCGAATGGCAAAGCCTGGAACTGAAGATGCATCACCTCCCCTCCTAGGTCTATCGCTAGGCGTAGATACCTCTGAGACCCCTCTGCGATGGGTACGTGCAGGTACGCGTCCCTGAGGTCCAGGGAGATCATAAAGCAATTCTGTGGAAGCAGGGCCCTGACCGTAAAGATTGATTCCATACGGAACTTTTTGTATGCGATGGACCTGTTTAGGGGTTTCAAGTTTAGGATTAAAAATGTGTGAGTAAAATCCCTTCCCTTCCTCTGTCGCTGGAACCCTGAGGACCACGTCCTGGTTCTTTAGCTCTTTTAAGGCTCCAATGAGAGCCTCTGATTTTTCCCTGTCTCTGGGAAGTTGAGTGAACAGATATCTTTGGGGGGGAGGAGAAGCGAACTCTAGGAAGTACCCCCTCCTTACTATCGCCTGTTGGGGGAAATTGACTCCCACTGTGGAAGGAAGGCCCCCAACCTTCCCCCCACCCTGACCTGGGAGTCATTGTTTTTTAGCGGGCTGGTCAGGAGGGCGAAAAATCGCTCCTCTGCCCCTTCCCCTAGGCGTCCAGATTCTCTTCTGAACTTCTGGCTTTGGGACCCCCGAGTGCCTTTGGGGACGAAACCCCCTCCCCTTTACTGGAGCTTTACGTCTCTGGGGAAAAGACTTCTTCCTGTCAGCTGTACGATCCAAGACTGACTCAAGACCCGGGCCAAACAGGAGATCCCCTGTCAGAGGAATCCCGCACAGCTTGGATTTGGAGGCTAGGTCCCCTGGCCTGGTTTTGAGCCAGAGGGCTCTCCTGGCCGAGTTGGCCAGAGCTGCCGACCTGGCTGACATGCGGACGGATTCAGCCGATGCGTCCGCAATGTAAGCGATGCCTCGTAACATTGTAGGGAAGGAGGACAAAATGGTCTCCTTATCCGTCCCGGCCTCAATGTGCTCCTGGATTTTAGAGAGCCAATGTTCTAAGTAACGGGCCACCACTGTGACAGCTAATTCTGGCTTGAGGTTCCCAATAACCGAGTCCCATGTTTTTTTCAAGAGGGAATCCATTCTCTTGTCCATTGCATCAGGAAGAGTTCCCATATCCTCGAAAGCCAAGACAGTATTTCTGGATACTTGGGAGAACGCCGCATCCAACTTAGGCACTTTGTTCCAAATGGATGCAGGATCTTCAGAAAATGGGAACCTCCTTTTAAGGGACTGGGAAAAAAAGGGCTTCCTTTCGGGGTCCTGCCACTCCTTTTTGATAGTATCAGTTAGAAGGTCATGTACAGGAAAAACCCTTCTCTTCTGTTCCCCCAGACCTTTGTACATTTGGTCATGAAGGCTAAGAGGTTTACTTTCGGCCTGAATGCCCAGAGTCGTGTAAATGGCCCCTAACAAGTCCTCAACCTTGTCAAGGGACAGTTTATATCTTGAGGGCTTCCTGGACTCCCCGTCCTGGTCCTCATCATCTGACTCTGCCTGAGAACCCGAGGCCACACTCTCCCCTGAGTGTACTGCCTGGGAAGGGCCTGCAAAATCAACTGTCGTTGCTGTAGGATCAGGTGTGACAGGAGCAAGGCCCTGTTCAACTGATTGGGTTGTAACCTGTGTGGGGACAGTGGGAGGTTGCAGCCTTTCAAATAAAGATTTGAGGGAAGCGAAAGTGGAGGAAAGCTCCTTAACAGAGGCTGCTAGGCTACCTTCCTGCTCTTCATCCCTTTCCCTGACCAAGGAGTGAATGCATTCCCTACACAACACTTTGGACCAAGACTCAGGAAGAGTGTCCCTACAGGAGGCACATTTCTTTTTTGAAACGTGAGTCTTCCCTGTCTTTTCCAGGCTCTTCTGAAAGACATAGGAACAAGGGCCCCCACACATTAACATACAAAATAAACTTTTTTTTTTTTTTAAACATAAAAAAAGAACATATGGGTTACAACCCTGGGGAAACTCTAAAAACAGACCCTCCTGCTAGGTTCCCCTATGGTCCCCCCCCCCCCAACCATCAAGGGGGAATATGGGGGGAAAGACAAGGCCTAAGGTTTCAGGACCCCTCCCCAGGGAACTCTTACCTTAGGCTGGCTGGAGGAAGCGTCCTTGGTCGTGCCCCCTTCCGGAGAAGTCGCCGACATCCTGGAGTGGTTGCGCTGTGTCAACTTGCCCCAGCAAGCTTCAGACTCCTCCAGCAACCACGCTGGGCCTCTATCAGCGCCGCGACCCGAAACCGGAAGTCGCGGGACAAATGGGGAAGCTTCCGACGCGCCGTTGATGACGTCACCCGCCACCCGGCCCACAAATTTTGAAAAAAATATGCGGCCTGTAAAAAACAGGGCATCCTGGAGGCCTCCCCCGCCATGGTCCAGTGGACACGATAGGGATCCCCCCTCAAGCCAACAGCCACGCTCGACCAGGCTTGGGGTGCGTTTGGCGGTGAGTACCAGCCAAAAAAAGTATTCCTTAGGAGGCCCCTGCTCCTCAGTAGGAGAAAAAAAGCCACAGTCCTCTGACTGCACCAGCCTAGGTTCCTCTGCAGTGTCTCCCCACCGGAGGAAACACTAAGAACTGAGGTCTGGCAGGGGGAGGAGAGTTCTTAAAGGCTGTGCAGTGTTTCCTAAGGAAGAGGAGGAGCCTATCTCTCTATTGTGGCTGTCCTGAAAGACGAGAAGGGAAAATAAGCACGGATTTGGTATTGTGTATAGAACACTGTTGTATGCATATTAAGTGGAAAATTAGGGTGAACCACCACTTTAAGTAGCCTCCCCCACAAGTCTGTGCGGAGGCGTCACATGCTCCAACAGGGCAGGGTGCTGTGGGAAATGTAGTTTGTTCCTCCTAGGAGTCAATGGAGTCCATATCTCTGGCTACTTTCTATCCCACAATGCATAGCTCCGTAAAGGGTAATGTACATATTTACAGATGTGAATATAGTTTCAGCGGGGATGGCTTGTCATTAGACTCTGACAAAGGGGATCCCGCTGCAGAGGTAACAGGCCAACCCAAATCTATCCAGCGGCTCCTGTGGGGGCGTGCGCTACACTTGTTTTTCTATACTTGGATAAACTTTGGTAAAACTTTAACATCATTTATCAGTAGAGTTGCTGAAAGTTTCCAGTTTAGAAAAGCGTAAAAGTGAACTGGAGCCCGACAATAACAAACTGTCTAGTGTCTGATTTACCAGACAATAAACTGATTTATTGGGCCACAGACAAACGCTATCTCCACTTTTATGGTTCTCTGGAGTGTGATTTAAACTGTTTTTTTTTGTGTATCTTTCATATACAATCAGAAAGCATTGAGGCATTTTGAGTAGCGTGGACCAATTGAGGAATTTCTATTGTGGCGCTTTCAAAGTTTTATGAAAGTTGAAGTAGGATTGATTGTTTTATAGGCTAGTATGACGCTACTCAGTCTCTGTGCCAAATAAAATCACATGCAGCATGGGGCATTGTGTACCAGTATCCTCCGTTGTCTGTTCTAATGTATTGTGCTGTTATGAAAGACAGAAAAGAATGTGCTCACAGAGAATTAGTTATGATCTAAAATAGAATGTGTGGCCAAATGTTTGTTTTTTATTATTTCAGTCAGAATCAATTCAAGAAAACTTGCCAGCACCACATAAAAAATAGTTAAGCGTTAATCCTTGTACACACGATCAAATTTTCCAACAGGAATTGTGTGTTGATAAAATCCGACCGTTTGTACACTCCATCGGACAATTGTTGTCGATTTTTCTGCATACAACGGTCTGTTGTTGGATTTTCCGAGCGTGTGCACAATTTCATCAGACAAAAGTCCAAAGTACAAACACGCATGCTCGGAAGCAATGCTCACCAAACACAACATTAGCAGAAGGTGCCTAAAAGGTGGTGCTAAAGAGCTGAAAAATCTTGTATTACGTCACTACATTTGTGTTTGTTGGCCGACAATTGTGTGCCGTTTGTATGCAAGACAAAATTCAGGTACACGCCATTCGGACAAAAATCCAAAGCTTTTTGTCTGCGGAAAATCGGATCGTGTGTAGGAGGCTTAGCCCGAATGGTCAGTCCGCCCCTGATAATGAGCTAGTATGTGGTGCATATTAGCTCATTATGCCTTTTGCCTTACAGGTATACGAAAAAAAGTGGTATACAACCACTTTAAGGCCTTCCATTTTACTGAAGAACCAATCAGGAGTTTGGTTGAACAAAACGACCGCATTCTATTTTTCTTTAACCACTTGACCACTGGGCACTTAAACCCCCTTCCTAACCAGACCAATTTTCAGCTTTCGGTGCTCTCACAATTTGAATGACAATTACTCAGTCATACAACATTGTACCCATTTGAAATTTTTGTCCTTTTTTTCACACAAATAGAGCTTTCTTCTGGGTTTTTTATTTTTTGCGCTATAAAAGAAAAACGACTGAAAATTCTGTAAAAAAAAAAAAAAAAATTGTTTCTGTCATATTAGCAGGTTATTTCTCACACACAGCATATGCATACCACAAATTACACCCCAAAACACATTCTGCTATTCCTCCCGAGTATTGCGAGACCCCATGTGTGGGACTTTTACACAGCGTGGCCACATACAGAGGCCCAACATGCAGGGAACGCCATCAGGCGTTCTGGAACACCCAGACCAATTCTGACATTTCTCTCCTACATGGAAAAATCATCATTTATTTGCTAGAAAATTACATAGAACCCCAAAACATTATATATGCTTTTTTAGCAAAGACCCTAGAGAATACAATGGCGGCCGTTACAACTTTTTATCTCGCATGGTATTTTCGCAGAAATTTATTGAACGCGTGTTTTTAAAACAAAACAAAACAGTAAAGTTAGCCCAATTTTTTTCATAATGTGAAAGATGAAGTTACGCCGAGTAAATAGATACCCAACATGTCACACTTCAAAATTGCGCACAATCGTCGAATGGCGCCAAACTTCGCTACTTAAAAATCCCCATAGGCGGTATTGCAGAGTATCGCGCAGGGTATTGCAAAGTATCATGCAGGGTATTGGGGTATTGCCGAGTACTGGGGTATTGCCGAGTACTGGGGTATTGCCGAGTATTGGGGTATTGCAGAGTATTGGGGTATTGCCGAGTATTGGGGTATTGCCGAGTACTGGGGTATTGCCGAGTATTGGGGTAATGCCGAGTATTGGGGTATTGCCGAGTACTGGGGTATTGCCGAGTATTGGGGCATTGCTGAGTACTGGGGCATTGCTGAGTACTGGGGTATTGCTGAGTACTGGGGTATTGCTGAGTACTGGGGTATTGCTGGGTATTGTTGGGTACTGGGGGATTGTTGGGTACTGGGGTATTGCTGGGTATTGTTGGGTACTGGGGGATTGCAGGGTACTGGGGGGATTTCTGCGTACTGGGGGGATTGCAGAGCTGGGATGGATTGAGGGATGGCTGGATCTGTGACTGCATTTGTCACAGATCCAGCCACAGCTCAGCTGCTGACACCCCGCTCCCCCCCTCTCTTTTGCACACTGTACCGAATGGTACAGAGAAGAGACGCAGGAGAGGGAGGAACCGGCATCATCAAATGACGCCGGTTTGTTTACAAGTGATCACGCCGTCATTCGACGGCGCGATCACGTGGTAAACGGCCGCGATCAGCGGCAATTTACCGTGATCCGTGATGCGCCGGGTCTCCTAGACCCGGCGAGCACGGACACTTTCGCGAGCGCGTCCCAGGGGACGCGCAATCGCGAAAGTGAAGGACGACGTCCCAGGGACGTCGTCCCAAGATAACCCCGCCGCGCCGTAGCAGTAAAATGCTTATGGCGCGGTGGGAAAGAGGTTAAAGAAGTTGTAAAGGAAAACATTTTTTTTGCTGAAATGACTGTTTACAGGGTATAGAGACATAGGGCCAGATTCAGAAAGACTTACCTGATTCAAAAAATCAGATACGCCGGGATTTAGCTAAGATACGAGCAGCATAAGTCTATTACGCCATCAAATCTTAGTTGCATATTTACGCTGGCCTAGGTGGCGCTTCCGTAGATTTACGCGCTGAATATGCAAATTGGGTAGATACGCCGATTCACGAACGTTGTTGCGGCCGGCGTATCTATTTGCGTCATTTACGTAAGGCGTCGGACCGGCGTAAAGTTACCCCTGCTATATGAGGCGCAGGCAATGTTAAGTATAGACGTCGGGACAGCGTCGTATTGTACGTCGTTTGCGTAAGCCGATTCAGAATGGGGCGATATCGATGACTATTTGCGACGTGATTTTGTTCGTTCGGCGCGTCATTTACGTGGGGTCACCATTTATTAACAACACGCCCACTACCAGCCTACTTTGAATTACACGGTTACGCCGGCCCATTTACGCTACGCCGCCGCAACTTACGGAGCAAGTGGTTTGTGAATACAGCACTTGCCTGTCAAAGTTGCGGAGGCGTAGCGTAAATAGGATACGCTACGCCCGCACAAAGATACGGTCTCCTACCTCAATCTGGCCCATAATAGTTAACTGATTCCTTAAAAATAGATAACAATCAATCATATAATGTACCTGCAGTTTCAGTTTCGTTTTTTATCTAGTTTCATGCTTCTGTGAAGTACAGAGACACAGAGCCAATACAGGGCAGTGTTTGTTTTTAAAATGAAACTGATTGGTTCTGACAGAGTTTTAGACACACAGGGCCAGATTCTCAGCGGCGCTACGCCTGCGTAAATGGATATGCGCGGCGTAATTGTAAATGTGCGCCTGCGTATCGATGCGCGGTAAACACAGAACCACATACGCGAGAAAAACATTTTCGTCTGGGTGGCGAAAATGCTTTAAGCTATCGCGGCGTAGGCGCATAGTTACGCATCAAAAATATTCATTTCCCATTGAATTAGCATGCAAATATGCAAATGAGGGAGATGCATGGATTCCCGAAACTACTCGCGTTCGGCGTTGGCTACTCGTGGTGCGCGTAACTCGAAAGCCTTGAGTAAACATACCCCTCATAAAAGCACGGGTAACTTTGCTCAAGACCGTGTGCAAGTCAGCTGGAGAGCAACTACAGCAGCACCATAACGGACGAGCTGAGCAATCACACTTACTGGACAACACATTCGTATGCCAACATGCCAGGGGCAGCCATGGTCCTATCACTACTAATGTATGCAGAGGAAGAGGAGCATAGAAGGAGGAGTAGGAGGAGGGGGGCACGTGAGAGGATCTACCGAGCGCACATGAGGCTCTTTGGCATGGGTGATGAGGAGGTGTATCGCATCTTCAGATTCAACCCTGCTGCCATCCTGGAAATAACCACAGCCCTGCAGGATGACATCACCAGCCAGACATACCGCTCACATGCACTGCAGCCACTGGTGAAGGTCCTGGCAACACTCCATTTCCTGGCCAGTGGATCATTCCAGCGTTCAAGTGGAGTGGTGGCTGGGATGTCACAAACCAGCATAAGCAGATGTGTGCACCAGGTTGTCCCTGCAATCCTCAGACGCATGTCCAACCAGTTCATCAGACCAACCACTGAGCACCTGCGGCAGAAGGCAATGACAGATTTCTACAGAATTGACGGATTCCCACTCACCATCGGGGCCATTGATTGCACACATGTGGCACTCCAGCCCCCCAGTGCCACAGAGCACATTTACCGCAATCGGAAGCACTGGCACTCCATCAACGTACAGGTGATAGCCGATGCCAAATACCTCATATGGCACATCCGTGCCAAAGACCCCGGGTCCAGCCATGACAGCTACATCTACCGTCAAAGCAACATCCCAGAAGATTTTGAGCAGGACATGTATGGGGACAGCTGGCTGGTTGGTGAGTGACATGGGTGGCAGGCATGACTGTCCCCCCCCATGATGCTGACATCACAAGGGGCACATGCATGACTAACATCCTCCTGTCTTTTCCCTTCCAGGTGACTCTGCATATGTACTGGGACCCCATCTCATGACTCCTTTCCGGAACCCCCAAACCAGAGGAGAGAGAAGATACAATGAAGCACATATCAAAACTCGTGCAGTGGTGGAGCGCACATTTGGCCTCCTGAAGTCCCGTTTCCGATGCCTGGATAAGTCTGGGGGGGCCCTATTGTATTCCCCCAACTTTGTGGGTCAGATCATTGGTGCATGTTGCATTCTGCACAACTTTGCCATGAAAAAGGGCCTGCAGATTGCCCTACGTGATGACCTGACCCCCCAACCACACAGCCCCCCCCGCCAGAGGAGACCCCGTCATCTGATGGAAGAGCAGTCAGGAGTTGCTTCGTGTTACGAATCTTTGACCGTTAAACACACACATACAGCATGGCACACAGACAATGCACGCGTGTACACCACTGTGGTCCCTAGCACACACATCCACATCACATTGGATTAGCCCAAGTCCAGCATGTCGGACTTGGGAGCAGCAACGCCACGTCAAGGCCCCAATGATGTTGCTGTCCATTCATACACCATTCACACAGACGTGGGGATAACTTCTCCCCAACGGCCGAGGGTGACACCCCTTACTGGCAGGAGTGCCACCCCCTCACATTCACACACCATTCACACTGCACCGTGTGCAGTATCCAAAAAAAAATAAAAAAGCTCTTATCCAGAGCATAATATAAAAATAAAAAAGCTCTTATCCAGTGCATAATATAAAAATAAAAAAGCTCTTATCCAGAGCATAATATAAAAATAAAAAAGCTCTTATTCAGAGCATAATCTAAAAATAAAAAAGCTCTTATCCAGAGCAAAATAATAAGAAATCAAAAAATTAATGGGCCTGGCGGGGGCTCCGCCTGGTGCCACGGCTCCTGCCCCTCACTTGCCTGGGGGCAGCCACAGGTGGGGGGGTGGGTAGCAGGTGGAGGAGGAGCATCCCCACGTCCCTCCCTGGCTGCCCGCATGCCCTCTAGGGCAACCGCTATGCGGGTCTGCACAGCAGTCTGCTACTCGACAGCAATGCGCAGGGCATGAACCTCCCCCACAAGGTCGGAGGTGTTCGCCTGCAGCTCCCCCAGGCTGGTCAGCGTTGCTGCGCTGTTGACAGCAAGATCTTGGATGGCATCTGTAATGTGTCCCGAGGGTGCCAGGCTGTCGGCCAGGCGCCTCATCTCCTCCACGACCTCTGACAGGTGCCGATTTTGCTGGTCCTGCTGTCTGGCCAGCTGTTCCGGCAGGACCTTATGAACACCCCTGGTCTTGCACGTTGCCTTCCGGGGAGTGGCAGGGGACCGGGCATAAGGGGAGATGAGGGGGGGGGGAAACAGAGGTACTGGAGAGGTTGGGGGGGGACACTGAGGGGTTCGATAAAGATGAAGGGATAGCCTGGGCTGGTCCGGCCAACCCATCATCCTCCTCCACAACAACATAGAGGTCCTGGTCCTGGACTACGACACCCTCCTCAACCACCTCCTCCGTTGAGGTGTGCCCACTTCCCTCCAAGTCCTGTTCCAGGGGGGCAGCCATAGGGACTGGATCTTCGGGGGATGGATCCTGACGGGCCCTGGCATCAACAGATGGCCCCGCTCCCTCCTGCACATCTGTGGATGACACAAAAGATGCCCATGTTGGTGGACCCACACACTTGGCACATGTTCCCTTCCACCCCCATACATGTACACAACAGATAGAATATAAAACACACTTACCTGTCCTCAGGGCTGGCTTTTGTGACTCATAGCCCCCAACTCCCTCAACCTGCTCTGTCTGCAGGCAGCGGGCAACCACCTTCTCCTCCTCAGTCAGGTGGACGTTGCAGGGTGGGCCCCCTCCAGTGCCCCTGGCATGCCGAGCTATAGTAGCCAGCTTGCCCTTCACGAGACGCCGCAGGTCATTCATTTTCTTTTGAATGTCCTGCGGTGTCCGGACCTCATGAGAGAGGGCATTGACCTGGCACGCGACCTTCATTAAGATCTGATCCCTCCGGGACTTGCTGGTCCGGGCACTGTCAGCACCATGGAGCCGCGAGTCATATTTCTCCATTGCCCTCATGACAATGGCCCTCTCCTCTGGGGAGAAATTTTTCTTCCTCCTCTCCTTAACAGCAGTTGACATCTTGTCCAGCACTAACTTTGGCCATGACTATCAAAAAAAATGGGAGACGTTTGCGCTGCACGGGCGCATGTGTGGGCGCATTATATACCCTGGGCCGGCGAATCGTAGGGAGGCTTTGCGCATGCGCAGAAGGCATCCACGTCACGGCGCGGGTCAACCACGTCATGGCGCCGGTCATCCACGTCACGGCGCATGCTCCGTTCGTCCCGGCCTGCATTTGCATGGGGTCACGCTTCATTACAATGCAACACGCCCACTTCCCTCCTACTTTGAAGTTGCGCCGGATTACGCCGATGGTTTTACGCTACGCAGGCGCATCTTGGAGCGCATTTACTTAGGGAATACGGTACTTGCCACTCCGTGTTACGTCGGCGTAGTGCATCTGAGATGCGCAACGCCTGCATAATTAGGCGCGCATCTACGAGAATCTGGCCCACAACAGTAACCACACCTTCTTGATTAGAGACCACAGAGAGAAGCTCCCAGGACTTTTTTCATAAGGAAACAGACAAGCAGGAAGTGTGCAGAACAGAGAAGGATTACAGCAAAAACGAACAATGAGGACATGAAACCAGGACTGCATTAGGGAAAAGGAAGCTATTTAGCTAAAGAAAAAAAAAATTCCTTTAGTGACCCTTTAACTGCTTATGGACCGCCTCCTGCAGATATACGTCAGCAGAATGGCACGGCTGGGCACATCAACGTATATTTACGTCAGTAAATAGTACCCAGCCGTGGGTCACGGGTGCGCGCCCGAGGCGCGCTCCCGTGACCCGGTCCGAAGCTCCGTGATTAGGGTAAAGGAAGCTATTTAGCAAAAAAAAAATTTCCTTTAGTGACCCTTTAAGTGTTAAGTTTAGGCATGGGATGTTTAAGTGACACAGCCAACTAAAAAAATCTTAATACCCAAAAGGAAACCTGAAAATGTATTTATTACAGGTACTTATGTGGTGTTGACAATTTATGCAGCACCTGACATACACTATGTTGTCAGATGTATTGGCGTGAACTTTAATGGCATCCAAATCTTAATTTGTAGGGTTTAAAGGGGTTTTAAAGGTTTGTTTTTTATTTTCGAAATAGGTTCCTTTAAGCTAATACATTGTTGGTTCACTTACCTTTTCTTTCGATTTCCCTTCTGAATGTTTTTTTTTGGCTGAATTTCTCACTTCCTGTTTCACCTCAGTAAGCTTTCCACCATCATTCGAGCGGTGGAAAGTCAGTCAGAACAGCTTACCAAGGAGGAACAGGAAGTGAGAAATTCAGACTAAGAAAACAAAGGAAAAAAACCTTTAGAAGGGGAATCGAAGGAAAAGGTAAGTGAACCAACAATGCACTAGCTTAAAGGAACCTATTTAGTTTAAAATAAACAACAAACCTTTACAACCTCTTTAATGATTTGGATTAGTGCACAAAGCAAGGTCCATAAAGACATGAATGAGCAAGTTTGGGGTGGAGGAACTTGACTGGCCTGCACAGAGTCCTGACCTCAACCCGATAGAACACCTTTGGGATGAGTTGATTGGAAGCTGTGAGCCTTTCATATCAGTGCCTGACCTCACAAATGCACTTCTGGAAGAATGGTCAAACGTTCCCATAAACACACTCCTAAACCTTGTGGACAGCCTTCCCGGAAGAGTTGAAGCTGTTACCGTGTTTCCCCGAAAATAAGACACCGTCTTATATTTTTTTTTCCTCAAGAAATCACACTATGGCTTATTTTCGGGAGGTGTCTTATTTTTATTACAGAAAATAAAGGTTGCCTACCTGAACCACACTTGCGCTTCTTAGCATTTCCTCTGTCCACCTGTAGACTGAGATTATCGTATTCTGCACGCCATTTGTGGACCATTCGGATATCCAACTTCTTCTCTTTGCAAAAAGCCGTAAGATTCTTGCCTCGGGAGTCCTCCACAATTCCCTTCTTGTACTCAACAGAATAACTCTTTCTTTTTGCACTCATCTTGTCTGGTTGTACCACTACAAGATATCACTACAAGATTCCACACTACATCTTATTTTCGGAGATTCGACACTACATCTTATTTTCGGAGATTCGACACTACATCGCTACGTCTTATTTTCGGAGGGGTGTCTTATATTTCTATCTTGCGTCGAAATCCCGCTACGGCTTATTTTCGGAGTACGTCTTATTTTCGGGGAAACACGGTATAGCTGCAAAGGGTGCGCCAACTTAATATTGAACCATACGGACTAAGACTGGGATACCATTAAAGTTCATGTGCGTGTAAAGACAGGCGTCCCAATACTTTTGATAAAATATTGTACATTCTCATCAGTCCTTGCCCTCCAGGAGCCTACAATCTAAGGTCCCTAACTCACATTCATACATACACATACTGGAGACAATTAAGGCCTGAGGGGGACACAGCCATCAAAGTGTCAAATGCTGAAGAGTTGGACAGAGGCTGTAAATCTTGAACGTGGAAAGGTAGCAGACACCGGGCCTTAGCCTATAAGAGCTCTTTTATTGCTGGGAACTCCCATAAAGGCTTTTTGGTTCACTGACCCAACTTCAGCCAAAAACATTATTGGTTTATTTATTTGGATAGAATGCAGAAAATCTCAAACTTCTTTTGGGTCAGGAACTGCCATTAAAACTTTTTTTGGTTCACTGATGTTGTCGCTTCAAAGCCTAAATTCAGCCAAATTATTGGTTTATTTGTTGTCTAGAGTGGGAAAGATGTTAACCACTTGCTTACTGGGCACATATACCCCCTTCCTACCCAGGCCAATTTTCAGCTTTCAGCACTGTCACGATTTGAATGACAATTGCGCAGTCGTGCAACGTTGTACCCAAACAAAATTGATGTCCTTTTTCCCCCACAAATAGCTTTATTTTGGTGGTATTTGATCATCTCTGCGGTTTTTTGTTTTTTGCGCTATAAACAAAAGAAGAGAGACAATTTTGAAAAAATACAATATTTTTTACATATTGCTTTTAGAAATATCACAATTTAAAATATTCAGTTTAGGCCGATATGTATTATTCTAAATATTTTTGGTAAAAAGAAAATCGCAATAAGGCCTCGTACACACGAGGGGATATGTCCGCTGAAAACGGTCCGATGGACCGTTTCAGCAGACATCTCCGCTCGTGTGTATGGGCTAGCGGACAGATTTCTCCACCCGACAGATTTCAAAGCATGCTTTGAAATCCATCCGGTGAAATCTGTCCGCCCGACATGTCTGCTGGTTAGTACACTTACCAGCAGACATGTCGTGCCCCACCGCCGCCGCACCGCCGCCGAATGGATTCGGCGCATGCGCGGAAGTGTTTAACTTCCTGGTGCGGTGACGTGACGGCGTCAACGTCACCGCCGCGTCACCGCGCCGTCCGGCGGCGGGGAATTTGATCCGATGGTGTGTACACGCCATCGGATCAAACTCCCGATCGGACATATCCGATGGAAATGGTCCGCGGACCGTTTTCATCGGATATGTCCGATCGTGTGTACGAGACCTAAGTGTATATTGATTGGTTTGCGCAAAAATGATTGTGTCTACAAAATAGGGGAAAGATTTATGTAATTTCTTATTTTTTTACTAGTAATAGCGGTGATCTGCGATTTGTATCATGACTGTGACATTGCGGCGGACAAATCAGACACTTTTAACACTATTTTGTAAACATTCACATTTTTTACAGTGATCAGTGATATAAAAATGCACTGATTACTGTATAAATGTGACTGGCAGGGAAGGTGGTTAACAGTAGGGGGGCGATCAAGGGGTTAATTGTGTGTCCTAGGGAGTGATTCTTACTGTGGGGGGAGCGGACTGATGAGAAGAGCAGACCGATCGTTGTTCCTATATACAAGAAACATACGATCAGTTCTCCTCTCCCCTGACAGGACGTGGATCTGTGTGTTTACACACACAGATCCACGTCCCCGCTCTGTAAAGAGTAATCGCAGGTGCCCGGTGGCCTTTACGGTCGCCGGGCATGCGCATTGGGTCAACAGTGATGCGACGAACGCGCGCACAACCTTTGCCACAATGCCAAGAAGAAAAAGACATCATACGACGTCCGCCTGAAGGGAGGGAGGGTTCCTACTGCTGTCATTTTACAATACATCAGTAGGCAAGTGGTTAACTAATAATTTGTTTGTATAATACAAAGACTGGGCACAGTGGCGGCATTTGATGGGGCACAGTGGCAGCATTTGATGGGGCACAGTGGAAGCACTTGATGGGCACAGTGGCAGCACTTGATGGGCACAGTGGCAGCACTTGATGGGGCACAGTGACAGCATTTGATGGGGCACAGTGGCAGCATTTGATGGGCACAGTGGCAGCATTTGTTGGGCACAGTGGCTGTTTTAAATGCACAGTGGCTGCAATTGATGGGCACAGTGGCAGCATTTTATGGGGCACAGTGGCAGAATTTGATGGGGCACAGTGGCAGCATTTGATGGGGCACAGTGGCGGCATTTGATGGGCACAGAGGCTGCAATTGATGGGCACAGTGTCGGTATTTCATGGGGCACAGTGGTAGCATTTGATGCAGCACAGTGGCAGCATTTAATGGGGCACAGTGGCTGCATTTGATGGGCAGAGTGGTTGCATTTGATGGGCACAGTGGCTGCAATTGATGGGCACAGTGGCTGCAATTGATGGGCACAGTGGCTGCAATTGATAGGCACAGTGGCTGCAATTGATAGGCACAGTGTCAGTATTTCATGGGGCACAGTGTTGGTATTTCATGGGGCACAGTGGCAGCATTTGATGGGGCACAGTGGCAGCATTTGATGGGCAGAGTGGCTGCAATTGATGGGCAGAGTGGCTGCAATTGATGGGCAGAGTGGCTGCAATTGATGGGCAGAGTGACAGAATTTGATGGGCACAGTGGCAGAATTTGATTGGGCACAGTGGCAGCATTTGATTGGGCACAGTGGCTGCATTTAATTGGGCACAGTGGCTGCATTTGATTGGGCACAGTGGCTGCATTTGATTGGGCACAGTGGCTGCAATTGATGTTTTTTTTTCTGAATTTTTCAGTTTGTTTGCGCCCCCCCACTGATCTGTGTCATGAAGAATTAAGGCAGTTCTGAAGGCAAAAGTCCACCCCGGTACTAGCAAGGTGTACCTAATAAAGTGGCTGTATATTTGACAATGTAGTGTATAAAAAAATGCAATAATTCTGTATTGAACAGCAAAGCAACACAGAAATCACTCTGTCCGATAATTAACGAGCGTCACAGTCAGTTTAGACCGTAAATGGAGTATGCCTCCGGGTAATATTATTAATACGACATCATAACTTAATGTATACACAATCTAATATCTTATTCCTAACTATAGTAATGAAAAGCAATAAGAATGCATGATAATAATCTATAGATATGTAGGGAGGGAGAGCCCGGGACACTGATCCATAATGCATGGGAAAAGATCCCTGAGAAGTGGACCTCTGGAGAACATTTGGGCTTATTATGTTCCTCCTGTAATTAGTGGAGTGTTAGTAAATGGTGCAGGACGTGTTATCCTGATGAGGCAGATCTGTATTTACACAGCCAGCAATGACTTACTCATTGACTTCTAATACCCACACAGAGGATGTATAAAGATGACCTTTCACAAATGGGAACATAATGGAATGATAATAATGTTTATAGTAAAGGGTAAGTGCACTTCTAGTGCATTCATCTTTATTTATTCCTTATCTCCTGCAGCAATTCTGTAATTACAAATACCTTCCCCGAGATCATCGCTGTGCTGGCCCTGTTGTGACTCTTCTAAAAAATCTGTGCGTCTTTCCAATCTTTGGCTAAGATAATGTGATTCTATTCACGGAAAATAACCTTTGTTTCAAAATGCAACTCAAGACCAAACTTTTTTTCTTTACAAAAAATTGTTAGGTTAGTTCTTCAGCTAGCGTTTGTTGCTGCCAGTGTCCCCAATAGAGAGTAGTATACATGTGAAGTTTGTTTCGTTCAAAATTGAAATATAGACGTATTTTAGTTTTTTCTAAAATTCCGACTAACAATAGTACCGAATCCGGAATAACAGAAACATTATATTGGACGGAATTCAAATTCAAATAGTTTTCACATCAATTTCTAATAGTTTTCGAATAAATATATTTTCGAATTGTTTTCAAATTGAAAAAGTTTTTGAATTAAAAAAGTTTTCGAATGGGAAAAGTTTTCAAATTGGAATAGCCTTTTTATTTCAAATAGTTTTCAAATTGGAATAGTTTTCGAAATAGAAACGTTTTCGAATTGGAATCGTTTTCAAATTGGAATAGTTTTCTAAATAGAAACGTTTTTAAATTGGAATAGTTTTTGAATTGGAATAGTTTTTGAATTGGAATAGTATTTGAATTGGAATAGTTTTTGAATTAGAATAGTTTTTGAAATAGAAATGTTTTCGAATTGGAATAGTTTTTTAATTCAAAAAGTTTTTGAATTAGAATAGTTTTGAATTGGAATAATTTTTAAAGGGAATAGAAATAGAAAACAAGAAATATGGAGGAGGAAATATACCAATATAAGGAACACAACCGGGGAGATGTTGGGTCCTGGAGGGGTTGGGTGGAGTTTAGACAATCTCTGGTCTATGTAGACTATATGAGTAGGGGAGATAATATTTAGGGAACTTTGACCTGTCTAGTTTAACTTAGGAGTAGTAGGACCCCCCCCCAAGGAGAGGGAGAGGGTGGTGGTTTTTTTTTTCTTCACAAGGAGATTTAGAGGAAAAGGGGATATTTTTGCCCTCTCTAATACATAGAAGTCACAGGGAATAATTTATGGGGTAAACGCTCACAAAGCACAATAATAATACAGTAGGGGTAGGAGGATGGGTTTGGGCCCCCCCTTCCATCATTTTTTTTCTTCACGAGGAGATTTCGAGGAAAAGGGGATATTTTTGTCCCCCTAAAATAGGAATACATAGAAGTCACAGGGAATAATTTATGGGGTAAATGCACATGAAGCACAATAATAATATAGTAGGGGTAGGAGGATGGGCTTAGCCCCCTCCCCCCTTTTTTTCTCTCTATAAAGGAAGGAGGGGGGTGTAACAGAATGACCCGTGACAACCAGAGACTTTGGAAGGATAGGGGATACTCCTGTGTCAGGGTCACTGATAACTCTTGGGTCTGAGTCCACCCTGTGCCCCTTTGGGCATGGGGTGGCTAGTGAATCATAATTCATGTATTACATGAGATGGGACATTAATAATAATTCATGTTTGCAGGATGTCTTGAGATATCACAAGTTGTTGGTTATTCAATGTGGGAAAACATTCTTTTGAAAGGTGTCAATTGCATCTACTCCTAGACATTTCATTGTCCATTGTGTAAAGGTGTTAATTCAGGTCTGCTCCAAGACCTCTTCATTATGTGATAACACTGTGTGATAGCCTATTGATGCCCAGGTGTTAAGACCTTTCTGCCGGAGACAGTACGTCTGTCTAAAGATGTAGATTGAGGTCAAATCAGTGTGTGATAGTATTTTGTTTTGATGTCATTATCTAAAGGAATGTGTCTCGTCAAGATCGGTGCCGAAATGTCTGGACACTAATTAGTAATTAGCCTTAGTGTGTGATTAGGGGGGGGGGGGGGTGGAGATTTCATTGTCCCTTTGATTACTGTCACATGCTTGTAACTGCATAAAAAGCTGAGAAGAAACCATTAAAGCATTCATTCATTTTGGAACAAGTACAGAGCTGAGTCTCGTCTTGATTCTGGGGAATGGATCGTGTATGCAGGATTTTTGGAGTGTGTCGGATAAGCTTGTCGTGGGTGGATAGAAGGTCATAAACGGTGGTGACCGTTACAGGGGGATTGTCGCGGTTAAGGGAGGAAGAAAAGGAGGGGAAAGGGAAAAGAAAAGGTAAGAGAGATGAAAGACCAGGAGGTGTAGAATAGACCCATGTTATTAATGTTGTTATTGTAGTTATTTTTGTTATTCATGTTTATGTTATGTTGTATGTATTTTAAATGTGACTCTTTTTGTGTACGCCTATTAGAAATGTAATGTAAACTAAATTTGTATACAACAAGTGATATTGTTTGCGCTGTGGTGGTGATGCCTAAAGGGTGATGGGAAAGGGGAAGTGAAGTAGTAAACTAGGTGAATACAATAAGTGACAAAAATGTATAAATATATAGAAAAAATTCTATAAAACACAATGTGAACAAAGTAACAGTAAATAACAGTGACCGTGTCATCTATAAAGATGTGTGGTGGACATAATAGAATGCATGGTCAAACTCAGTCCTGCAGACAAAACCAAATAAAAGAAGAGAGTCCAACTTAATCATGCAACTCGGTGCAGCAAGTGAAATCTGGTGTGAAGTCAAAAGGAGATGTTCCAGCAGCCAAATGAGTGAAGGTGCAATGGAGGATTCCAAAACGTGCAGCCCACACCTCTAGTGATCCTATCAGCTTACCTCAAGGCTATCTGATATAGCCAGAAAGATAGGGCATCAAACTCTTGATGAATGGAAGCCTCAAATCCGATGGTGCATGGAAGGGGAAAGTACAAAAGAACAAACATAGAGTAGTCCTGTCACCACTGGAGGGATTCCTGCTAGCAATCAAAAGATGTGCACTTACACAGAGTGGTGAAAGGGGGTGCCTATCTCCACGAGCAGCGAGCTCGTCAGGTGCTGCTCTGCTGCCGCTGTTTGGCTAGATGTTGATCCGCCGATACTCAAACGATGGTGTTTGAAACAAAAATAGGAGGGCACATCGCATAATACCGCAAAATAAAGATTTAATAAACAAAGCACAAAATAAAAACTCACATAAAGTCAGCTGAGGCGGTCATACATCCACGAGCAGCGAGCTCGTCTACCGTCCGTCAGGTGTAAAGGGTCCAGTGCTCCAATCCCGACGCGTATTCGTCACACCACGTGACTTCATCAGGGGATAGCACTTGGATACTGGTCTGAGTTTAAATAGGGTGTGCGGAATAGGACGCCCGGCGGCCATTTTCCCGAAGTCAGCATGCAATTCAGCTAAGGACAGCAAGCACTCCTCCTCGTACCGTCCCACTCAGGTGGCATCTAATCAGAGATGTCGTTAGGTCTCACAATGGGAGGCGTCCTGGTCTAGGCAGACCCGAATACAAACCAGACTCAGAATTAACATAATATATATAGAACCTACATCCATGAAAATTGGGATAAAAAAACTCAGAGCAAAGAAAGACCTTGTGATTAGGCCCTCGGATAAGGGTGGAGGGATTGTTCTATTAACCACTGAACAATACCACACAGGCATGATGAAATTGCTTGATGACTCTGAGACCTACTGCCCCATGTCCAAAAATCCGATTTTCAAATGGAAAAAAGAACTTGAACAAGTAGTACATTTGGGTCTGAAGAAGGGAGTCCTTGACAAAAAAGAGGCTAGATATCTGATCCCCGAGGCTTGCAGAACCCCCATCATCTATGCCCTACCCAAGATCCACAAAGATAAAGATAACCCTCCCTTTAGACCTATAGTGAATGGGATAGATTCCATCACAGCCAGACTTGGGCAATATGTAGACCGGTTTCTTCAACCGGCCGTCCAGAATACACGCGCTTATCTTAAGGATACGAAAGACATGCTGCAACTTCTGGACGAGACGAATGAGGCCGGACCACTTTTGATGGCAACAGCAGACGTATCGTCACTCTACACCATCATTCCCCATCATCTAGCCTGCGATTCCACCAAATGGGGGCTTCGCAACTATACAGAGCTCCCATGTGTACAGAGGAAGTACATTATCAAATGCTTGGACTTCTGTCTTAAACATAGCCACCTCTGGTACAAGAATCAATATTACCAGCAAAAGACCGGGGTGGCAATGGGGGCAAAATTCGCACCCAGCGTCGCGGGTCTCTTCATGTCTAAATGGGAAGAGGAGTCGATTTTCACCAACCAGCCTACTGACCTTTTGCTATATAAAAGGTATATCGACGATATCTTTATATTATGGAAAGGAGACCACCAGTCCCTTGTTGCCTTTTTTGAGAGTTTGAACATCAACTCCAAAAATATAGTATTGACATGGCAGATAGGACATACCATACCCTTCCTGGACTTAGAAATTTCTAGGAATAATGGGACTTTTGACACAAGGACTTTCTTTAAAAACGTAGACCGCAATAGCTACCTCCCCATCACTAGTTGCCACCATAAAAACTGGCTCTTCAATATACCTAAGGGCCAGCTGGTACGTCTAAGACGCAACTGTACCAGGCTAGACGAGTTTCAAGTTCAGGCCAAAAAAATTGGCGACAGATTTATTGAAAAGGGATATAACGATACGTATATCAAGGAAAAAATAGATGAAGTATCTAAGTTACCAAGAAGCAACCTTCTGGAAAACAAGAAGCCGGCAATTAGGAAGGATTTGGTACCTGTGATGATGGAATACAGCGTTCAGTTTAAGAAGATAGAAAAGGTTATTCAACGTCACTGGCATATTCTGAAGGCTGACAAGGACCTTCGAGCCCTATTACCAGACAAACCGAGCTTCATCTATAAAAGGGCCCCCACTTTGCGGGACCAACTGGTCAAGAGTGTGATAGATCCCCCGAAGAAATTGTTTTCTTTCTTTACTGGCAAAGGATTTTACCCTTGTAAAAGATGTTACTCTTGCATACATACTAAACGACCAAATATTAAAGTCACTACATTCAAGTCTAATAGCAATGACACACAATATGAAGTAAGAGACTTTATTGGATGTAACACAGAGGGTGCAGTCTATGCCCTAGAATGCAGCTGTGGCCTTCAATATATTGGCCGTACTAAGCGGCTTCTGCGAATCCGCATTAAAGAACACGTTAAGAATATAGAAAGCGGGTTCACTAACCACAGTGTATCACGTCACTTTGCCAAAGTTCATCGGAAAGATCCATCACAGCTTAAATTTTGGGGGATAGTTCCTTATTCCAGACCATGGCGAGGGGGTCACAAAGTTAGGTCCCTGAGCCAGCTCGAATCCAAATATATCTTTTGTATGGATACTCTCAGGCCCAAAGGACTCAATATTGAGTTCGACCTTAACTGCTTCCTGAGTGACTTCTAGGATCCCTTCCTCTTGACTTTCCAGGTTATATTCCCTAGCTCCATTCATCCCTAGCCATGATCTGTCCTTTACCATTCCATGTAGGTCTTTGTTAGCCGTGTGTCGGGTGCAGCTGTGTACAGTGCTCTGTTCGGTTTTTTTACTCGATACATACTACTTTTCTACATCAGTAGAGGACTGTTAGAATCTTCCCTGAGCAGAGGGAGAGTGCTCCCCTCTATGTGTATATATCCATATATATATGCGTATGTCACTTGCATATATGTGTATATTCTTAATCTGATTTCACAGATTTTTTACTTTTTACCTTTTATATTTTATCCCATATTTTACTATTATGTATTATTTTTTGTATCTCCTATCATCCCTGCCATCCATCATTACACCCAATGAGGATGTCCATTGGGGTTTTTTTCCCCCACAACCCTCTATTAGAGGCATTTTTACTATTTTTCAGTTTGGCTCTGTTTACCATTTAGACATGCTGGGATCCCATGGAGGGTGTCTGAGCGTGTTTGTGGTTTAAATCATCCATATTTTATCATTCCGTTTTACACACCTTTTTTTTATATATTATGTTAATTCTGAGTCTGGTTTGTATTCGGGTCTGCCTAGACCAGGACGCCTCCCATTGTGAGACCTAACGACATCTCTGATTAGATGCCACCTGGGTGGGACGGTACGAGGAGGAGTGCTTGCTGTCCTTAGCTGAATTGCATGCTGACTTTGGGAAAATGGCCGCCGGGCGTCCTATTCCGCACACCCTATTTAAACTCAGACCAGTATCCAAGTGCTATCCCCTGATGAAGTCACGTGGTGTGACGAATACGCGTCGGGATTGGAGCACTGGACCCTTTACACCTGACGGACGGTAGACGAGCTCGCTGCTCGTGGATGTATGACCGCCTCAGCTGACTTTATGTGAGTTTTTATTTTGTGCTTTGTTTATTAAATCTTTATTTTGCGGTATTATGCGATGTGCCCTCCTATTTTTGTTTCAAACACCATCGTTTGAGTATCGGCGGATCAACATCTAGCCAAACAGCGGCAGCAGAGCAGCACCTGACGAGCTCGCTGCTCGTGGAGATAGGCACCCCCTTTCACCACTCTGTGTAAGTGCACATCTTTTGACTGCTAGCAGGAATCCCTCCAGTGGTGACAGGACTACTCTATGTTTGTTTTTTTGTACTTTCCCCTTCCATGCACCATCGGATTTGAGGCTTCCATTCATCAAGAGTTTGATGCCCTATCTTTCTGGCTATATCAGATAGCCTTGAGGTAAGCTGATAGGATCACTAGAGGTGTGGGCTGCACGTTTTGGAATCCTCCATTGCACCTTCACTCATTTGGCTGCTGGAACATCTCCTTTTGACTTCACACCAGATTTCACTTGCTGCACCGAGTTGCATGATTAACCACTTTAGCCCCGGGCCTGTTTTTCAGATTCGGTGTTTACGAGACTAAAACATTTTTTTTTGCTATAAAATTACTTAAAACCCCCAAACATTATATATTTTTTTTTTCTAACACTCTAGAGAATAAAATGGCAGTCATTGCAATACTTTTTGTTACACCGTATTTGTGCAGCGGTCTTACAAGCGCACTTTTTTTGGAAAAAATTCACTTTTTTAAATAAAAAAATAAGACAACAATAAATTTGGCCCAATTTTTTAACATATTGTGAAAGATAATGTTACGCCGAGTAAAATGATACCCAACATGTCACGCTTAAAAATTGCGCCCGCTCGTGGCATGGCGTCAAACTTTTACCCTTAAAAATCTCGATAGGCGATGTTTAAAAAATTCTACAGGTTGCATTTTTTGAGATACAGAGGAGGTCTAGGGCTAGAATTATTGCTCTCGCTCTAACGATCGCGGCGATACCTCACTTGTGTGGTTTGAACACCGTTTTCATATGCGGGCGCTACTCGCGTATGCGTTCGCTTCTGCGCGCGAGCTCGTCGGGACGGGGCGATTTAAAAAATTTTTTTTTTTGTTTTCGTATTTATTTGTATTAATTTTACCAATTTTTAACACTAAAATAAAAAAAAAAAAAAAATTATCACTTTTATTCCTATTACAAGAAATGTAAACATCCCTTGTAATAGAAAAAAGCATGACAGGTCCTCTTAAATATGAGATCTGGGGTCAAAAAGACCTCAGATCTCATATTTAGGCTAAAATGCAAAAAAAAAAAAAAAAAATTTTAAATGTCATTTTTCAAATGACATTTAAAAAAAAATGTCTCTTTAAGACGCTGTTTGGAACTGACGTTTGACGTCACTTCCGCCCAGCAGAGCTACGGGGATGGACGAGGGAAATTTTTTCCCTCACTCGCATCCCCGCTGACCAGACGAGCGCACCCGATCGCCTCCGCCGCTACCGACGGCTCCGGTAAGCGGCGGAGAGCGCGGGAGCGCAGCGGGAGGGGGGGGGGACGCTCGTCCGCTACCGATAACGGCGATCTCGCGGCGATTCCGCCGCGGAGACCGCCATTATCGTTTACCCGACCGCCCACAGAAGAGATGGATATCTCGGTTGTGGCAGCAGCTGCTGCCGTTACCGAGATATCCATCCTCAAAGTGCCGACGTATACCTGCGGTGGGCGGTCGGGAAGTGGTTAAGTTGGACTCTCTTCTTTTATTTGGTTTTGTCTGCAGGACTGAGTTTGACCATGCATTCTATTATGTCCACCACACATCTTTATAGATGACACGGTCACTGTTATTTACTGTTACTTTGTTCACATTGTGTTTTATAGAATTTTTTCTATATATTTATACATTTTTGTCACTTATTGTATTCACCTAGTTTACTACTTCACTTCCCCTTTCCCATCACCCTTTAGGCATCACCACCACAGCGCAAACAATATCACTTGTTGTATACCTTTTATTGTCCATTTGGATAGACCTATTCTTTGTTTGCTGCAGTATACCTCCCGTGCCCCTTTCCCACGGCCCCTTTCCCACGGTCCAATCCCTTTTCACCCATTTCAGCGCAGGAGTTTCACCTATCACTAAACTAGATTTGTGTTTTAAAAAACTTTGAATAAAAACAAATTGAAACAAATTTCTAATAGTTTTCGAATAAATATTGAATATATTTTCGAATAGTTTTCAAATTAAAAAAGTTTTTGAATTAAAAAAAGTTTTCGAATGGGAATAGTTTTTAAATTGGAATAGCTTTTTTATTTCAAATAGTTTTAAAATTGGAATAGCTTTTTTTTTCAAATAGTTTTCAAATTGGAATAGTTTTCTAAATAGAAACATTTTTGAATTGGAATAGTTTTTAAAGGGAATAGTTTTCGATTTTGAAAAGTTTTCGAAATAGAGACGTTTTCGAATTGGAATCGCTTTTAAATTCAAAAAGTTTTCAAATTAGAAACGTTTTCGAAATAGAAACGTTTTCAAATTGGAATCGTTTTCGAATTAGAAAAGTGTTCGATTTAGAAATGTTTTCGAATTAGAAACTTTTTCAAATTCAAATTTGAAAAGTTTTCGAATTGGAATAGTTTTCAATTTCCAAAGAGAATGAAATAGAAAATAAAATAAAGGAATGTTATAGGGAAAAAAATGGAATAGAATAGAAAAGAATATAACAGAAATTAAAAGAATATAATATAAAAGAGTAAAACAGAACAAACTAGAAAAATAAAAGGATTCAAAAAAATTTCAAATTGGAATAGTTTTTAAATTCAAAAAGTTTTCTAAATAAAGTTTTTCAAATTGGAATAGTTTTCGAATTAGAAAAGTGTTCAAATTAGAATAGTTTTCAAAGAGAATAAAATAGAATAGAAAATAAAAGAATGTAATAGAAAAAAAATGTAATAGAATAGAAAAGAATATAACAGAAATTGAAAGAATAGAATATAATAGAGTAAAACAAAACAAAATAGAAAATAAATTTGTAGAAAAAAATATATAATAGAAAAGACTTTAACCTCTTTAATACCGCCCGCCATCAAGTGACAGTGGCACGATAATGCTCTCGTTCTGGGAGGACGTCATGTGACGTCCTCACTTTGCCAAGCCAACGTAATGTCTGCCAGGCACCCACGATTGCCCAGTAACTGAGCAGGACCGTGGATCTCTGTGTGTAAACACAGAGATCCACGTATTGTCAGGGAGAGGAGACCGATGCTGTGTCCTTTGTACATACAGATTGGTCACCTCCCCCAGTCAGTCCCCTCCCCCTACAGTTATAATCACTCAATAGGGTACACATTTAACCCCTTGATCGATTTCATTTGGGTAAAGTGTTGCATGACCGCTCAATTGTCATTCAAATTGTGACAGCGCTGAAAGTTTAAAAATGGCTTGGGCAGGAAGGGAGTGAAAGTGCCCTGTATTGAGGTGGTTAATAGAATAGAAAATGATAGAATTAAAAAAACAATAGAATAATTTCCCCAAATTCTAATAACATCAATTCAAATTTGAATACAATAGAAAATAATAAATTAGAATAGAAAATGACAGAATAGTATAGAAAAACAGAATAGAAATAAAATAACAGAAATGAAAAGAATATAATATACTAGAGTAAAACAGAACATAATAGAAAATAAAAGAGTAGAAAAAAAAAGAATATAATATAATAGAATAGACTATAATAGAATAGAAATGGATAGAATGAAAAAAAACAATAGAATAGAATGAAATATAAATATTATAACCATTTCCCCAAATTCTATAAAATCAATTCAAATTTGAATGGAATAGAACATAATAAATTAGACTAGAAAATAACAGAATAGTATAGAAAAAACAACAAAATAAAAAGAATATAACCATCTTCCTTCTATTTGAATAGATTGATTATAAAAGAGTAGAATAGAAAGTAATAGAATAGAATAGAATAAAATAGAACTTGTTCCAACTTGAAATTAAAATCTATTATAGTGTTTTTTTTTTTAATTCAAATAGTTTTCCATTTTTCAATGAGAATAAAATAGAAATATAATAGAAAAAAATATATAATAGAACAGAAAAGAATATAACAGCAATTAAAAGAATATAATATAAAAGAGTAAAACAGAACAGACTAGAAAAAAAAAAGAACAGAAAAAAAGAAAGAATAGAAAAAAAGAATAGAATAGACTATAATAGAATAGAAAAGAATTAAAAAAAGAATAGAATGAAATAGAAAAAATACAACCATTTCCCAAAATTCAAATAGAATCAAGTGGAATAGAAAAGAAAAGAATAATTCTAGCAACATTTGGTATACTTACAGTAAGGTACATTTTGCTTTTGCTAGCCTTGATTGTTTCTACAAAATGTTCAAATCATTGGGCCAGATTCACATACACTTAATATTGCGCTGCGTAATCGAAATACTCTACGCTGCCGTATTTTACCAGGCTTTACATTGAATCCTGGTAGATTTTTGCCCGTACGCTACGGCGGCGTAGTCTATTTCTCGCCGCGTAATCGAAATACGCGATTGGGGGGCGTGAAGCATTTAAATTAAGCGCGTCCCCGCGGCGATCGAACTGCGCATGCTCCGTTCAGAAATTTCCCGCCGTGCATTGCGCGAAATCACATCGTTACGTCATTCGTTGTTTGAGTAGCGTCGTTTACGAACATTCCTATTCCCGGACGACTTACGTAAAAAATAATAAAAGACGTCGGAAAACGTAGAAATTTGACGCGGGAACGACGGCCATACTTAACATGGGCTGTCTAATATTAGAGCAGCAAAAAGCTGGTATAGTGTTACGCAAATAAAAGATGACTAAAGGTGCCGTAAGAGATTGCGATTGAAGATCGTAATTTCGGGGATTGCCGGCAAAAGCTCATTAGCATACCCCGACGCGGAAAACGACGGGAAGTCCACCCAGTGGCCGCAATTTTATTGCAGCGTAGATCCGAAGGCGTATGAACACGTAATCCAGTCGAATTGAAGCCCGCAGCCGTCTATTCATGGTTTGAGGTTTTGGACTAGCTAAAAAACGCGCGTAATTTGAATTTACTCCAGTCTAACACCAGTTAGACAGGCGTAATGGCTCTCTGAATCTGGGCCGTTATTTATATCAAATATTTACCTGTGAACGACCCACTGCTCTTATTCCCACTCATTTGCTGTCTCCTACAGTACTGTACAAGTCTGTCTGGGAGTAGAGATTTGTTTTGTTCCGAGTTCGTTTTTTAACAAATGTTGCCAAATTTATTCATTTGGAAATATCCAAATTAACGAAAAACCTATTATATGAATATTGTGAAAAATTTGTCAAACTGGTTTTTGTTAATTTGGATGTTTCCAAATTAATACATTTGGTAAAATGTATTAAAAAAATAATTCGGAACAAAACAAATTACACATCTCTAGTCCCAGACAGACTTGTGCAGTACTATAGAAGACAGAAAATGAGTGGGAATAAAAGCAGTGGGTCGTTCACAGGTAAATTAATAAATCAGAATATTTGAAAATTCATAAATTCAAATATTTGAAAATTTGAAAATTCGTAAATTCGAAATGTGAAAATCCGGAATTTTGAAAATGCAAAAATTAGCAAAATCTGAAATTCTAAAATTTGGATATTGGAAATTTGGAAATTCTAAAATCTGAAAATAAAAACGAAAATTCTAAAGAACGGAAATGCGAAAATAAGAACGTAAATCCAGCGTAAATATGCAACTAAGATACAATGGCGTAATAGACTTACGCCGCTCGTATCTTAGCTAAATCCCGGCGTATCTGATTCTTTGAATCGTAAGTCTTTCTGAATCTGGCCCTAAGTCTAAAAAAATAGGCTCGGTCCTTAAAGGAGTTGTAAAGGAAAAAAAATGTTTTGCCTAAATTTAATGTCTGCAAGGTAGACAGACAGAATAGTGTAATGATTCTGTTAACGAAAGAGTAAATACCTATTAAATTCCTTCATCTATATCACCTCCAGCGTTCTAGTTTCTGTTCTTTCATTCACTTCCTGGTTTGCATCACTTGTTCATGTAAGAACTACATTTCCCAGTATGCATTGCGGCACCCCCAGTAATTCACACCTCCATGAAGTCTCTAACATTCAGAGAGCGTCCTGCCACACAGATGTAGTTCCCAGGAGGGGGCAAGCACGTTACTGACCACCGCAGTAAAGTCTCCCTTAACGGTGGTCAGTAACAATCAGACAAGCAGGAAGTGAACAGAACAGAGAGGAAATAGAGCAACTTCTGAGCAAAAACGAACAATGAGGAAGTGAAAAGAGGAATGTCTGCAGGTAAAGGATGCTTATGATGAAAAAAAAAAATTCTTTACAACCCCTTTAAGTGGTTAACATCCAAAATTTCTCACCAGTATCTTTTTTTTTTTATTATTTTATTTATATCGAGGGAATTAGTCCACAAGGATTACAAACAAAGAAAATATAACAATTTAAATAGATAATAATGATATTGCTCATGCACCTACATGGATAACATAAACTTAACAGTTGTATTTATTTTCCATTTTCTTAGGGAAGTGAAAAAAAAAAAAATATATATACATATACATACATATACACATATACATACACACATACACACATATACACATACACATATATATATATATATATATATATATATATATACACATACATACACATACATACACACACACTAATAAAAATAAAAAAAAAGAGAAAAATAAAATAAAAATAAATAAATAAAAATAAAAATAAAAAAGAAAGGGAGTGAGGAATATAAAAGGGGGAAAAAGAAGGGAAGGGGTTTGCAGGCATGGAAGTTTAAGTATCAGTCCTTCAATACAATATTGTCCTGGTTCACTTCCCAGGTGTCATTTATGGAGCATGGTTCATATGATTCATATGAACCCACGAATGGTATGTATGGAACGATCAGTTTGGCGTAGCGGACTCTCTGAGGCGTTGGCCCTCTATTGAGTACCTGAATATATTCCAGGGTTGCCAGGTATCTTTGTAATTCTCTTGTCGTTTTTGTCCAGTGAGGACCAAATCCTCTAACCGACCGATTTCGTCAACCCTCCGAAGCCAAGAGGCTATAGACGGAGGATGCGGTGACTTCCAGTTGAGTGGAATACAGTGTTTGGCTGCGTCGAGAAGGTGACGGATAATTGATTTTTCATAAACTCGCATAGGGATATCAGTTACATGTAAAAGAAAAAAGGCCGGGTCTTCCGGGATCGTACAATCCGTGAATTGTTGTACAATTCCACGAACCCCCTCCCAGAACCCCCTAATACGGGGGCATGACCAAAATATATGTAAAAGAGTACCCCTATTATTCTGGCACCTCCAACAAAGATCTGAGGACGTCGGGAATAGTTTATGTAAAAGGGCAGGGGTCCTATACCAACGTGTAAAAAGTTTATAGTTGGTTTCCTGATACTTAGAGCACCTGGAAGACTTATGAGTTAACTGAATTATCCGGTCTTTCTCGTTCGAGGTAAAATGACGGTCTAAGTCTCTCTCCCATTTCAATAGAGTCGGGGGTTGGTGGTCTCCCTGAGGTGTTATCAATACAGCATACATCAGAGATAATGTATGGGCAATCGTCCCAGTCTTTGAGCAAAGCTCTTCTATAGTCGTAAGTGGGTATTGCAAAACGTCAGGGGGGGGTGGGATGGTCTTAAGAAAATGACTTAACTGCAAAGCTCTCATAAAGTCTAGTTTAAACTGACCGTTAGGGTCCACCAGCTCAGAATACGTCCTCCATCTACCCAAAATACTAAAATGAGACACCTGGTGAACTCCTGCTTCCCGTAGTTTGCGAAAAATCCTATCATGTAGGCCTGGTACAAATTGGGGATGACCTATCACAGGTCTCATTGGAGATTCGTGCGTCGAGAAGGGGGGTCCCGATAACAGGCGCGCACACTCTCCAACCGTATTACCTATTAGTGGGTGTTGCTTAACTTTATGTGGTAAGGCTGTATAACACCAGGGAGCTCTGATAAGAGGGATTTCACTCTGGTCTTGTTCCAACTGCGTCCACAGTTTGATGTCCTTATGCCTATTCCAGTCGAGAAGTCTACTAAGGTGGCATGCTTGATAATAAAGACGCATATCTGGTAATGCCAACCCCCCGTATGATTTAGGTAGTGAAAGTGTCGCCCTACTCAGTCGTGGGTGTTTCCCTGACCATAGGAAACGAGTAAAAATAAAATGAATTTGTTTAAAGAAATTCCTAGGAATATGAATTGGAAGGGCCTGCATATGATAAAGAAGTTTAGGGAGCACTGCCATTTTAAGAATATTACAGCGGCCCAACCAGGAGTGAAGACCACTACTCCATTGGTCCAGCGACTGTTGAATTGTCTTCAAAAGAGGTGGGAAGTTTAACTTAAAAACTTGGGAAAAGGACGTAGGTATATGAATACCAAGATACAACAAAGCCGTATCTGTCCATTTCAGGTGAAAGCTATCTCTAAGTCTAATAAGTTGAGTAGGTGGAATCCCTATGCCCATTGCCTCTGATTTATTATAGTTGATCTTAAAATTAGAAAGCTGACCATATAATTCGAATTCGTGTAACAGATTTGGCAGGGAGGTCATAGGGTTTGTAAGGGTGAACATCAGATCATCAGCGTAGGCACAGATTTTATATTGCCTTTCGTTCACTCCTATACCTGTAATATTTGGATTCAGTCGGATGTGGCACAAGAAGGGTTCCAGAGAGAGTGCAAACAGGAGGGGTGATAAGGGACAGCCCTGTCTAGTGCCGTTGGTAACTGTGAAGGTCTCTGAGAGAACCCCATTAGCTCTAACACTGGCTGTAGGTTCAGTGTAAGCTGCAGTTATCCAACGAAGCATCTTACTCCCCACCAGTATCTTTGTCCCAGCTCCGTGATCAGGTCACACATCTCCACTTCCAGTCCACTGAACTCCATTTCATAATTTGCCATGTTGTTGTCCAAAGACTGGAAAACATTGTACAACAAGAGACTACGGCCAGATATTTGTCTTAATTTTTTGATCTTTTCATGCCCTTGTAATAGTTTCCAAAGTGCTAAACATCCTCGATTCATAAATACATAATCTGTTTCCAGACAAAAACAATATATAAGGCCAAAACACAGGAGCCTACAGCTATGTTCTATCATTTCTCTGCTCCCAAAAGACTAAGCTCTGATGCAGCATTGATATTTAGGAAATTAATTCAATTTTCAAAAATAATTAATTCAGTCAAGATGTAAATCTGAATTAGACTTCAAAGACCAAGACAGACCTTATGGTTTAGAGAAATGATGGTTATTGTTATTATACTGCTGGCTGTCTAAATTTGTTTCACTGTCTGAGACGTTTATTTAATTTTTCATACTCCTCATGGTTCTCAACCAGTATAGGGTGAGGATGTGGCATCAAGGTAGTAAAGCGGTAGCAGACCAAAGGTTTCAATAAGGAAACATGAAACACATTTGAGATACGCATATTAGAAGAAAGGTCCAACGCATAAGCAACTGGGTATGGGTTGTAGGAGGCCCACTGGAAGGTGCCGTGGAGTCTTACTCTGAGCACACACAGAATTTGATCACCTTTGTGGGTTTTTTTTTTTGTTAAAAAAAATTAAAAGACAGAAAGACAGAATAATTTTTCTCCTTCATTGATGTAGGCTGATGAGGCTGCACTGATGGGCACCAATAGGCTGCACTGATAGGCACTGATGGGCTGCACTGAGAGATGGCCCTGGTGGGCACTGAGAGATGGTACTGGTGGGCACTGAGAGGTGACATTGAGAGGTGGCACTGAAGGGCATTGATAGGTGATTAGCACAGATGAGGCAGATGTGCCTCTTCCTCTTTGGGACCGATGTCCCTTGCACAGAAGACGGCGATCGGCTGACAGCTGATCACGTGGTAAGGGGCTGGGATCATTCTACAGGGGGCGCGAGAAAAGTGTGCAAAGGGGAGAATGTCTATTGACGGCCTCCTGGCAAAGTAGGTCCACGCTGTAGCTGTCATTCGGCTATAGCACAGATCTGAAGAAGTTAATGTTAGATTCTTCACATGACCACAATCTCCGTCTGGTCCCGGGCATTGATGAGCGCGCTCCACGTGAAAGGTACCTCAATGTGTAGGGTGAGTAGACTCCATCCACAATAAAGCATAGTCAAAAAATAACTCTCTTTCAGGTTTTTTTCGAGAGACACAAGAAAAATATGTTTTCCCAGGATTGCTTTGATTAGATTGGGGACAAGTTATATATACAGATACAGGGTAAAGATGCGGCACTAATAAAGTCTTGGGTGGGAATATAGATGATGGGAGGAGATTATCTGTACAGCACATTTTATATAACCAACTTTCTGCAAGCCCATGAGACCTTTACCCTGATCTAGGATGTTTCTAAATAAAACATTCCATCTGGAGCTGCTTGTAGGATTACCATGCATGAGATGGGGAGCCACCGTGTTTAGATAAAGAAAAGACAAGCAGAAGCAGATTTTCAAGCATATAAATCCTCCTACCAGCCACTAATGTCAGTTTTATGTCTTATTTTTACTACCATCTTTACTGTGGTACTTCTCATAAATTCCTTTTTGAAAACAGATTTGGGAACCCCAAAAGCACAGAGCAAGAAGAAAATGAATAAATGCATCAAAAGAAACAGAAATATATTGAAGGAAAGTGAAAACCAATATATTCCCATGCACAGTCTCTTATTAATAACTCTATTCTATCTACAAATAAAGGGCCAGATCCACAAAGAACTGGCGCTGGCATAGCCTATCTAAGTTACACTACGCCTCTGTAAGTTACAGAGGCGTATCCTTATCCACAAACACTTTCCGCTGTAACTTACGGCGGCGTAGTGTAATTGTTGCGGCGTAAGGCCACGCAATTCAAATTACAAAGCTGTGGGCATGATTTAATTTAAATCAGCTTGACCCCACGTAAATGACGTCTTTTTTGAACGTGCATGCACCGTCCATGGAGATATCCCAGTGTGCATGCGCAAAATCACGTAGAAAATAGTCAATGAAAACGACGTGAACGTAACTTACGCAATTCCCTATTCGCGAACGGTTTACGCAAACAACGGAAAAATGGCCCGACGTCCATACTTAACATTACGTACGCCTCTATACAGCAGGGGTAACTTTACACCGGACCTACGCTTACGCAAACAACGTAAAAACACTGCGCCGGCCGTACGTACGTTCGTGGATCGGCGTATCTAGCTCATTTGCATATTCGACGTGGAAAATATACAGAAGCGCCCCTAGCGTCCAGCATAAATATTAAACTTAAATAGGACTACGTTTGATATTACGGCGGCGTATCTGGAGATACGCTGCCGTAATTGTTTGTGGATCTGGCCCAAAGTATATATGTAGTGGGACAGTATATATAAACCCTATAACTGAAGTTAATTCTATTTCAAAAGACTTTTGGTCTTTTTATTATAAGTGTAACTTGGAGAACCTACCATATAGGTCATTGTTCAGGCCTTTGCTGTTATAGTCTTGGTCTGCCAGCTGTGCTCCTGCACCATCACCCTGTAACATGGGCTTTAAATGGAGACTACAAGTGGCCATTCACTTCTGGGGCGCCGTTGGACTCTTTTCCTTGTTTTTGACATCTGATCATAGACTAGTCTGAGCCCTGGAGCCTTCATATGCCTGAACCCATATTGTTTCTTACCTAGGATTCTCCTGAATACATTTTTAGTGTGTGTTCTAAGGGTTTTAGCCTAATGCCCCGTACACACGGTTGTAGTTTCCGACAGCAAAAGTCCGATGTGAGCTTTCGAACGGAAATTTCGACCCTGTGTATGCTTCATCTGACTTTTTCTGTCGGAATTTCCGCTAACCAAAGATTAAGAGCTGATTCTCAATTTTTTCGATGGAAAAAAATCCTATTGGAAAATCCGATCATCTGTAGCAAATCTAATGCATGCTCGGAAACAATTTGACGCATGCTTGGAAGCATTGAACTTAAAGGGGTTGTAAAGGATTTTTTCCCCTAAATTGCTTCCTTTACCCTAGTGCAGTCCTCCATCACTTACCTCATCCTTCGATTTTGCTTTTAAATGTCCTTATTTCATCTCACTTCCTGTTCTTCTGTCTGTAACTCCACACAGTAATGTGAGGCTTTCTCCCTGGTGTGGCAAAAGCCTCTTGAGGGGGGAGGGGGCGAGCAGGAGGGTCAGGACACCCACTGACACACAGCTCCTTTCTATATCTGCAAAGTAGAGAGTGTCCTGACCCTTTTGCTTGCCCCCTCTGAGATTCTGAGACCAGTAAATATAGCATTAGAGAGCCTCCAACCGACTAGCTAGTTAAGTACATAAAAGGTCACCCTGGTGGATGATATAGGTTTACCTGAGGTGCAGGGTCTAAGCACTAACCAGCATTTACCAAAGATCCTGATGAAGATGCATTTTGCTGTGTGTTAGTACCATGTTGCGGTCCTTCAGGATCGCCCCACCAGTAGGTGAACAAGCTGGGGACCAACTATAGCAGGTAGGGATCAAGCAGTCAGTAAACAAGCCAAAGAACGGTAACAAGTGGTTGAAGGTTGGAATCAAGTGGAAGTGTAGTGGGGGAACAAGCCAAAGGTCAGTACCGAGTGGTAGTGGAGATAAGGACAGCTGCAGGTACACAAGGAACAAGATATCTTCTGTAGAGAGCACAATAATCTGGCAAACAGGAGGTTTCCAAGGTATGGCTTAAATAGGAAGTTCATGGCAGGAGCAAGGAGTTCAAGGTACAGTGCGGAAAATAAGTATTTGAACACCCTGCTATTTTGCAAGTTCTCCCACTTGGAAATCATGGAGGGGTCTGAAATTGTCATCGTAGGTGCATGTCCACTGTGAGAGACATAATCAAAAAAAAAAATTCCAGAAATCACAATGTATGATTTTTTTAACTATTTATTTGTATGATACAGCTGCAAATAAGTATTTGAACACCTGAGAAAATCAATGTTAATATTTGGTACAGTAGCCTTTGTTTGCAATTACAGAGGTCAAACATTTCTTGTAGTTTTTCACAAGGTTTGCACACACTGGAGGAGGGATTTTGGCCCACTCCTCCACACAGATCTTCTCTAGATCAGTCAGGTTTCTGGGCTGTCGCCGAGAAACACAGAGTTTGAGCTCCCTCCAAAGATTCTCTATTGGGTTTAGGTCTGGAGACTGGCTAGGCCACGCCAGAACCTTGATATGCTTCTTACAGAGCCACTCCTTGGTTATCCTGGCTGTGTGCTTTGGGTCATTGTCATGTTGGAAGACCCAGCCTCGACCCATCTTCAAAGCTCTAACTGAGGGAAGGAGGTTGTTGCCCAAAATCTCGCAATACATGGCCCCGGTCATCCTCTCCTTAATACAGTGCAGTCCCCCTGTCCCATGTGCAGAAAAACACCCCCAAAGCATGATGCTACCACCCCCATGCTTCACAGTAGGGATGGTGTTCTTGGGATGGTACTCATCATTCTTTTTTTTTTCATTCAAGTTTAAGTTTATTTTCTGAATAAAGTCAGTACAATTTAAAGAACATATCAGGAAATCAATACATTTTGTTACATATCCTTAAATATTGAGACATCGTTTGCTGAAGTCATCACTACGTCATTTCTCAACCATACCTAAATAACATTCTATCTGCGATGAAAGGAAAACAGGTTCAACAAGGGAGTAAATTCTGACCCTAAGCCATATAGTCTAACCGGGGTGGTACTCATCATTCTTCTTCCTCCAAACACGGTTAGTGGAATTATGACCAAAAAGTTATATTTTGGTCTCATCTGACCACATGACTTTCTCCCATGACTCCTCTGGATCATCCAAATGGTCATTGGCAAACTTAAGACGGGCCTTGACATGTGCTGGTTTAAGCAGGGGAACCTTCTGTGCCATGCATGATTTCAAACCATGACGTCTTAGTGTATTACCAACAGTAACCTTGGAAACGGTGGTCCCAGCTCTTTTCAGGTCATTGACCAGCTCCTCCCGTGTAGTCCTGGGCTGATTTCTCACCTTTCTTAGGATCATTGAGACCCCACGAGGTGAGATTTTGCATGGAGCCCCAGTCCGAGGGAGATTGACAGTCATGTTTAGCTTCTTTCATTTTCTAATGATTGCTCCAACAGTGGACCTTTTTTCACCAAGCTGCTTGGCAATTTCCCCATAGCCCTTTCCAGCCTTGTGGAGGTGTACAATTTTGTCTCTAGTGTCTTTGGACAGCTCTTTCGTCTTGGCCATGTTAGTAGTTGGATTCTTACTGATTGTATGGGGTGGACAGGTGTCTTTATGCAGCTAATGACCTCAAACAGGTGCATCTAATTTAGGATAATAAATGGAGTGGAGGTGGACATTTTAAAGGCAGACTAACAGGTCTTTGAGGGTCAGAATTCTAGCTGATAGACAGGTGTTCAAATACTTCTTTGCAGCTGTATCATACAAATAAATAGTTAAAAAATCATACATTGTGATTTCTGGATTTTTTTTTTTGATTATGTCTCTCACAGTGGACATGCACCTACGATGACAATTTCAGACCCCTCCATGATTTCCAAGTGGGAGAACTTGCAAAATAGCAGGGTGTTCAAATACTTATTTTCCGCACTGTACATGGCAAGGTCACAAAATTAATAAGACGGGACGCTGTCCAGCATCTCAGGTGGCTCAGCAAGAGGAGCTACTGATAAATAATCAAAGAGGCAAATAAATACATACACTAAATTAGCTAAACTACTATACAGTGCATACAGGGCGGATCCAGAGTGTAGTCTCGGGAGGGGCACTGCCAGAAAATACTTTTTTGGGGGTATATTTATCGGGGTCATGGCTGGTGTTGGTGCTTCAATCATCACGGCACCGTGTTATTATGGTGTCAGGATGATTGAAGCGCATTATTACTATTAATACATTGTTATAAAAAATGAAATAGTTCAACTCACCATAAAGCAGAATCAGTGGGAACCCCGAGTGTGTCACTTGCCACCATCGCCTGCCACCAAATACGAATTGTCACTTGCCACGTCACCTGCCACCAGATGCAGATGGTCACTTGCCACATCGCCTGTCATATGCAGTTGTCACTTGCCACATCGCCTGTCACCAGATGCAGATTGTCACCTAGCACGTCCTGCTACACATTGCGGATTGTCACTTGCAATGTTGCCTGTCACCAGATGCAGATTGCCACGTCACCTGTCACCAGATGCAGATTGCCACTTGCCACGTCACCTGTCACCAGATGCAGATTGCCACTTGCTACGTCACCTGTCACCAGATGCAGATTGCCACTTGCCACGTCACCTGTCACCAGATGCAGATTGCCACTTGCTACGTCACCTGTCACCAGATGCAGATTGCCACTTGCCACGTCACCTGTCACCAGATGCAGATTGCCACTTGCCACGTCACCTGTCACCAGATGCAGATTGCCACTTGCTACGTCACCTGTCACCAGATGCAGATTGCCACTTGCTACGTCACCTGTCACCAGATGCAGATTGTCACTTGCCACGTCACCTGTCACCAGATGCAGATTGCCACTTGCTACGTCACCTGTCACCCGATGCAGATTGCCACTTGCTACGTCACCTGTCACCAGATGCAGATTGCCACTTGCCACGTCACCTGTCACCAGATGCAGATTGCCACTTGCTACGTCACCTGTCACCAGATGCAGATTGCCACTTGCTACGTCACCTGTCACCAGATGCAGATTGTCACTTGCCACATCGCCTGTCACGCAGATTGTCACCTAGCACGTCTCATGCTACAAATTGCAGATTGTCACTTGCTGTGTCACTTTCCTTCTATGGTGGTCTCTTGCTGTGTCCCAGAGTCAGGCAGCCAGGGCCGGACTTACCATTGGGCTTGACTGGGCTCAAGCCCATGGGCCCCGCCCAATAGGGGGCCCCCGGATGGCAACCCTAAAAAAAAAGGGGTCCGGAGGTCCCCAGGAGCCCGGAGGCCCCCAGGGCCCTGGACAGCAACCCCCACTTTTTTTATATATTTTTTATAAAAAAATGTTTTTTTATATATTTTTTAATTTTTATATATATATGGCAACCCCCCCTTTTTTTTATTTTTTTTAAATAAATGTTTATTTTTTTATTGTTGTTTATATATTTTTTATTAAAAGGCCCAGAGGTCCCCAGGGCCCCGGATGGCAACCTCAGTTTTTTATGTATTTTTTTTATAACAACTATGATTCCCCCTCGCTTAACATCTTCAATCCCCCCCCAATTCTCGGCTCCAGGGGGCCCCTTTAACACTCAAGCCCAGGGGCCCCCACCACCCTAAGTCCTGCCCTGCAGGCAGCAGAAAGATGATATAATCTCTCTGCTGCCGCGGCTGCCTGCACAGTGAGGGCGGAACTGCAGGGTTGCAGGTAGGGCGCCGGGCGGTGATAGATGATGTCATCTCTCTGCTCCCCCTGCCTGCCAGCTCCCTGTCTCCCCGGCTCCGCCCGCCAACTCTCTCACCAGCGCCACCGCCCGCCAACTCTCTCACCAGCGCCACCGCCCGCCAACTCTCTCACCAGCGCAACCGCCCGCCGACTCTCTCACCAGCGGAACCGCCCGCTGACTCTCTCACCAGCGGAACCGCCTGCCGTCTCTCTCACCAGCGGAACCGCCCGCCGACTCTTTCACCAGCAGAGCCGCCCAACAACTCTCTTACCAGCAGAGCCGCCCGCCGACTCTCTCACCAGCAGAGCCGACTCTCTCACTCACCTGCATTTTTGGAGGGGGCAATTTCCTCGATGCCCCCTCTGGATCCTCCCCTGAGTGCATACACACAAAATAAGAAATCTTCGAAATAAATAAATAAATAAAAAAGGGCTAGATTCAAGTAGGAGCGCATATCTTTGTGTGGGCGTAACGTATCCTATTTACGTTACGCCTCCGCAACTTTTACAGGCAAGTGCTGTATTCACAAAGCACTTGCTCTGTAAGTTGCATCGGCGTAGCGTAAATGGGCCGGCGTATCCGCGTGCAGTTCAAATTAACGGTGACCCCACGTAAATGACGCGCCAAACAAACTGCGCATGCTCCGGCTGTGGACGTATCCCAGTGTGCATGCTCCAAATCACATTGCAAATAGTCAATGAAAACAACGTGAACGTAACTTACGCCCAGCCCCATTCTGAATCGGCTTACGCAAACGACGTAAAATTTATAAATTTTATAAATTATAACGCGGTCCTGACATCCATACTTAACATTGGCTGCGCCATCTTTTTGTTGGAATATCTTTACGCCTGAAAAAGGCCTTACGTAAACGGCGTATCTTACTGCGATGGCCGGGCGTACGTTCGAGATTTGGCGTATCTAGCTAATTCACATATTCAACGTGTAAATCGACGGAAGCGGCACCTAGCGGCCAGCGTAATAATGCAACTTACGCCGCTCGTATCTTAGCTCAATCCCGGCGTATCTTGTTTTCTGAATACAGAAAAAAGATACGGCGGCGCATTTTAGAAGTTACGCGGCGTATCTCGAGAAACCTCACGTAAATTCTTACTGAATCTGGCCCAAAGAAAGAAAGAGTGCGTAACGGTTATTTGTTTTCTTTCAAGCTAATTTTGCCTAAGCAGCTCAGTAATAGTAATTTTCACATTCTGAAAAAAACGCTGGCCAAATCTTAAATTTTGTGTCACTCATTACTTCACAGATCTTCACATACACAGGTTTATTTTTGTAATTTAGTACAGTTATCTCTTTAAAAAGATCAAGTATGAGGCCTCGTACACACGAGGCAATCTATTTGTTCAAATCGGTCGGAGCGACCGATTTGAACAAATCTGTCTGCTAGGATTTTGGTTTGCTCGCGTGTACACACGAGCAAACCAAAATCCCCGCCAGCAGACGGCGCGCTGACGTGTCGGTGACGTGGCGGTGACGTTGACGCCGCCACGTCACCGCACCAGGAAGTAAAACACTTCCGCGCATGCACCGAATCCATTCGGCGGCGGTGCGAGACGACATGTCTGCTGGTAAGTGTACTAACCAGCAGACATGTCGGGCGGACGGGTGGCAGACATGTCGGGTGGCCATATCCGTCGGCTCGCCCGTACACACGATCGAATCTGTCTGCTGGGACGGTCTAGCAGACCGTTTCCAGCAGACAGATTTGATCGTGTGTACAAGGCCTTAGGCCTCGTACACACGAGGGGATATGTCCGCTGAAAACGGTCCGATGGACCGTTTCAGCAGACATCTCCGCTCGTGTGTATGGGCTAGCGGACAGATTTCAGCAAGCTTTGAAATCTATCCGGTGGGAATCTGTCCGCCCGACATGTCTGCTGGTTAGTACACTTACCAGCAGACATGTCGTCCCGCACCGCCGCCGCGCCGCCGCCGAATGTATTCGGCGCATGCGCGGAAGTGTTTTACTTCCTGGTGCAGTGACGTAGCGGTGACGTGGCGGCGTCAACGTCACCGCCGCGTCACCGCCACGTCACCGCGCCGTCCGGCGGCGGGGAATTTGATCCGATGGTGTGTACACGCCATTGGATCAAACTCCCGATCGGACATATCCGATGGAAATGGTCCGTTTTCATCGGATATGTCCGATCGTGTGTACGAGGCCTTAGAGTTGATGTTGTTTGATTCCTGGAGGTAGTGCTAGTTCCGGGGCAGAGTATGCCAGCATAAGAAACACTACTATGGAACTTGAAGATGGCACCATCTCCAAAAAAAGATTCTCCAGCGATGCATAACAACCTTGGTTGTAACAGATAACAGTTACCTGCCCTGATAGGTTCCCTTTAATCAAATATATATGAATCAGCTGAACAGAACCATCAGTCCTTTATGCCTCCTATGACATCTACTGGATGGTTCAGCAGTAATTCTGCATCTATCCAGTTTTATGTGCAACTTGTGCTGGCTTATACTGAATGGATGGTTCCGTTATCGACTTCTATTATTTCCTGTGTTTCAGCCATGAGTGCCCCGTCCAGGATTAATGATGCTGACGTACCTTTTACTGCGAGCATGCAATGCTATAAATTTATCTTTGTACTGTACATTGCTTACTAAGAAGACACATTTTACGTAAAGAAAAACCATTCGCTATAAACTATTCACTTACTGGAGGTGAAACAGTCGCTTCAGAATCATATATATATATATTAAATACATTTATAGAGATGGATTTCCTCTACCATTTTCGGCAAGACAAGTTGTGTTTTTTTTTTCTTTCTAGTATAGGAAAATTACAAAACCCAGCTTTACCTTATTGTCGTACATGAGCTTAGATTGGGAATTTAGGCTGTTTGCTATTAGGTACTGTATTTATTGGCATATAACACACACTTTAAGTGGGAAGTTTCAGGGAAAAACTTTCCACAGCCCCCTGCTTATTAACCACTTAAGACCCGGACCAATATGCTGCCAAATGACCAAAGGGGTTTTTGCGATTCGGCACTGCATCGCTTTAACAGACAATTGCGCGGTCGTGCGACGTGGCTCCCAAACAAAATTCGCGTCCTTTTCCTCCCACAAATAGAGCTTTCTTTTGGTGGTATTTGATCGCCTCTGAGATTTTTATTTTTTGCGCTATATACAAAAATAGAGCGACATTTTTGAAAAAAAAACAATATTTTTTACTTTTTGTTATAAGAAAAATCAATAAACTAAATTTTAGTCAAACATTTAGGCCAAAATTTATTTAGCCACATGTCTTTAGTAAAAAAAAAATCGCAATAAAAAAAAATTAGCTACCTAGCGGGAACAGCGACACTAATACAGCGATCAGAAAAATGATCGCTTAGTGGCGCTGGCAATAGGGAGTGAAAGGGTTAACTAGGACAGTGATCAGGGGGTTAAAACTTTATTAGGGGGGGTACAGGGCTACCCTGAACCTAACACTAACTGACTTTTACACTGCCTGTCACACTGACACTAAATACAGTAATCATACATGTATGATTACTGCATTCAGTGACACCGTGACAGGGGGGAGGGGGGGGGGCGATCGCGGGGGTTAAATGTGTTTATGTGAAGTGTTAGTGTAGTGTAGTGTTAGTGCAGACTTACTGTGTTGTGATCTCTCCTCAGCGGTGGTTGAAAAAAACGCAGAGGGAGAGATCACGTCCATTCCTTCTTCCTGTGTTTACACAGGAGGAGGAAGTGACAGGTCAGGCGGGTGCACGCATTGGCTGAGAGCGATCCGGAGGGGGTGGACAAAAACGAATAGCCGCCCCCTCTTGTCGGATCGCTCCTGCAGCTGCGCGGACCGCCGCATGTACGGGGGGGAGGGGTCCGATCGGACCCCCGATCCCCCCCAAGGCACCAACGTATATATACGTTGATGTGCCTGTCGGTGCCATTCTGCCGACGTAAATGTACATGCGGCAGTCCTCAAGTGGTTAAGCCGCGTACACACGACCATTTTTCATGTCATGGAAAAAAATTGCATTTTTCTCATCATGAAAAACGGTCGTGTGTACGCGGCTTAAAACGCAGGCACAGTTTACCCTCTATTTTCAGGGTAAAAAAGTGATCGTCATACGTTAATAAATACAGTATTTACAAGGCACAACAGATCAGTAGTAGAATAAGAGTAAGCTTCTGAAATCACAGCAATGTTAAAGTAGAACTATAAACAAAACTTTTTCTTTTTGGACTTTGGCTAGCGTAAGGGAGGGTTGTAACCCCTGTCAATTTTTTTTTGTCCCATTGTAAAGATTCACTTTGACTTCCTGTCTCATAGCCAAAACAGGAAGTGAGCGGAAATTCCTGCAAATTAAGGGATTTTCCCCTCCTCCAGGTCACCAGAATTAGTGTCCCCATTGGAAGATTTCCCCTCCATTACTTTTCTGGGGACAACTCAAAATTTTGAATTTTCTTTTATGTCCACTCTCAATTATAATGGTACACAGGACAAACAGAGAATTTCCCTAACGGGGGCACAGACGGCAATACAAATGGAAAGGTGTTTGAATCCCTTACCACTATCCAAAATTGAAAACTAATTTTTTGCCTTTAGTTATTGTTCAAATTTCTCACCACTAATGGATTGTTTTTTAAAGTGGGGGGGGGGGCAGGGCCCCTTTAAAGTGACCAATGGGTGCTTGGGGTTGCTTCACAAGTATGTAGTAATCCTCTAGGTTAAAGCAGAATTCCACCCTAAAAATAAAAACACACGGACGGATCGGCCTCGGGGGGCCAACATCGCAGGCTCCCTGGACAGGTAAGTGTCCTTACTAAATTTAAAATTACAGTGTTTGTAGCTGCTGACTTTAAAGTCAGTTTTGCACAGAGTGGCCCGATCCTCCTGTCCCTTGGCGACTGTCTCGGCTCCTCCCCACAATTGCTAACCCCCTCTGGGAAGCTCTCTCCCAAGGGGGGTTAGCTTGCGAGCGCACTTCCTGTCATGCACTCGGTGTCCATAGATGCCGAGTGTATAACTCAGCCCTACCCCCATCGCCCGCGTCATTGGATTTGATTGACAGCAACGGGAGCCAATGGCTGCGCTGCTATCAATCTATCCAATCAATGCCGACACTCTATGGAGAAGAGAACACTGGGGGACTGCACAGCAGGTGAACGGGCTCTGGTAAAACGGGGAGGCTGGTGGGCCCGTGACAGTGAGGTGTTTTTTCACCTTAATGCATTGGTAAAAAAACAAGTGATTTTTTTTAACCCTTTTAAATTCAATAAAAAATAAATAAAAAGTGGGTGGAAAATTGCTGCAGAACATTCAGTAGCACGTAATTGTTTTTTTCTGTCAATCAAAACATGATATTTCTGAAACTGTTACACGTGTGGCCAGCATGACCATTCACCTTTAAAGCACAGACACTGATGCCGCGTACAGACGACCGTTATTCATGTCATTGAAAAAAAAAAAGTTTTTCTCGATGTGATTCCTCTCAAGCCTGCCTTGCATACACACGATCGTGATAAAAAATGCTCGAGCAAAGCGCGGTGACGTACAATACGTACAACGGCAATATAAAGGGGAAGTTCCATTTGAATGGCTTATGCTAATTTTCTCATCTCATAACTTGCTTCTGAGCATGCCCATTCCCCCCGTTGTCAAAAACAACGAGAAAAAATAGAGCAGGTTCTAAATTTTCAACGGCTATTTTTCTCATGGAGGAAAACGCTCTGGAGCCTACACGCGACCGTTTTTTCACGACCAATTAAAAAAATTGCATTTTTCTCGCCATGAAAAACGGTCGTATATACGCGGCATGACACAAGTAAGGCACTAATGTTTAGAAGTTGCGGTATGGTTGGCCTTACATTATTTTTTGATTTGGCTCTATGAACATTTTCTGTTATTTTTTTTGCAGTTCCAAAAAATTTCATTGACAAATAAAAGGAAATATGAATTCTTTAATTGCTCAAACAAGGGCTTTTCTCAATCCTACACAACTGGCCTTTTAATTATAACCAGCTTTGGCATATTACTAGTTATGTGGTTGCAGAAGTTGATAAATGTTGACAGTTTTTTTTTTTTTTTTTACAGGAATTACAAGGATTTAGTCTAAAGAAAAATATTAAGTGTAATAGGAATTATTCTGATGACATAAGGTCTGTAGATTCCACACATAGAGGATTACAGTGAATTATGTTTTTATAAATATACTTAGATGATCACATCGAAAAATCGTTTGACAGTATAGTATTTCCAGGGAGCCCCGTATTTTGTAAATCGAAACCTTAACCGGATTACATTCAATTTGCTGAAGCACTGCATATCATAAATAAATGTAATTTGTATAACAAAAGATACTGTACTATTTTCTTTCCTTTTTTTTTTTGTCGTTTCACTGCAGCTAATAGCCTCCAATCAGTTGTAATCTCCGCCAGGAAAGTGCACAACAATTACCTTCATGGCAGGATCACCAGGTATTATTTTAATCACTTCAGCTCCGGAGGATATGGCTACCCAATGACCGAGCCATGTTTTGCGATTTGGCACTGCGTCGCTTTAACTGACAATTGCGCGGTCGTGTGACGTAGCGCCCAAACAAAATTTATGTCCTTTTTTTCCCGCAATTAGAGTTTTCGTTTGGTGGTATTTGATCACCTCTGCGCTATAAACAAAAAAAGAGCGACACTTTCGAAAAAAGCTATATTTTTTACTATTTGCTATAATAAATATACCCCAAAGTATATAAAAAAAAAAAGTTTTCCCGATACAGTGCCTGTCACCGAGAATGTGTTTTTAGCACGACAGCATCGAGCTGATTCTCGGCGACAGGGTGCCGACATCTCGCGCTCGCTGGAATAGACAAAGCACATTCCAGCGAGCGAGTCATAGAAGCGACGGGGATCCGACTTGGATTCCCGCCAAATCTACATGTGGCGTTTAGTATGTATCATGAGGGGGAACACCACGCCGGATTTTTAAATAAAAATCCGGGATGGGTTCCCCCCAGGGGACATACCAGGTATGGATTGTAAGGAGACCCCCCCTATTCCGAAAAAAACCCAGAAAAATACCAGACCCGTATCGAAAGCACGCCGTCCGGCCGGTCAGGAAAGGAGTGGGGGCGAGCGAGTGCCCCCCCTCCTGAGCCGTATCAGGCAGCATGCCCTCAACATGAGAGGGTCAGGTGCTCTTGGGCAGGGGGGCGCACTGCAGCCCCCCCACCCCAGAGCACCATGTCCCCATGTTGATAAGGACAGGGCCTCTTCCCGACAACCCTGGCCGTTGGTTGTCGGGGTCTGCGGGCGGGTGGCTTATCGGAATATGGGATCCCCTTTAATAAGGGGGCCCCCAGATACCGGCCCCCCACCCTAGGTGAATGAATATGTGGTACATCGTACCCCCACCCTTTCACCTGGAGGCAAAGTGTAAACACAAAATAAACAACACAGGGTTTTTAAAGTATTTTATTAGACAGCTCCGGACGGCCCCCCCTCTTCTTTAGCTCTTTTACCAGGGGGGCCTTCTTCCGCTCTCCGGAGGTCTTCTTCCGCTCTCCGGGGTCTTCTCCCGTTCTCCGTGGGTCTTCTCCGCTCTCCGGGGGTCTTCTCTGCTCTCCAGGGGGTCTTCTCCCTCTCTCCGCTGTTGACTCGGCGCTCTCTGGTGCCTTCTTCTTCAGGACTTATATAGGCCTATCTTGTGACGTCGCAGTCCCATCATGCTCCAGTACCTACCCACGTGGGTAGGTACCACGTGGGTAGGTACCGGAGCATGATGGGACTGTGACGTCACAAGATAGGCCTATATAAGTCGCTGGGAGCCACGCGCCCGGCATAACAGCGGGAGGAAGCGTCGAGTCAACATCTGGAGAAGAGAAGAAAAGAAGACGTGAGAGAAGAGCGGACTGGCCGCCGCTAGTAATTGAGCTAACACGAAGATAGCGGCGGCCAGTCCTGAAGAAGAAGGCACCGGCGAGCGCAGAGTCAACAGCGGAGAGCGGGAGAAGACCCTGGAGAGCGGAGAAGACCCCCCCGGAGAGCGGAGAAGACCCCCGGAGGGTAGGAGAAGACCCCGGAGGGCGGAAGAAGACCCCAGAGAGCGGAAGAAGACCCCCAGAGAGCGGAAGAAGGCCCCCCCTGGTAAAAGAGCTAAAGAAGAGGGGGGGGCCGTCCGGAGCTGTCTAATAAAATACTTTAAAAACCCTGTGTTGTTTATTTTGTGTTTGCACTTTGCCTCCAGGTGAATGGGTAGGGGTACGATGTACCCCATATTCATTCACCTAGGGTAGGGGGCCGGTATCTGGGGGCCCTCTTATTAAAGGGGGCTCCCAGATTCCGATAAGCCACCTGCCCTCAGACCCCGACAACCAACGGCCAGGGTTGTTGGGAAGAGACCCTGTCCTTATCAACATGGGGACAGGGTGTTCTGGGGTGGGGGGGGCGCAGTGCTCCCCCCTGCCCAAGAGCACCTGACCCCCCATGTTGAGGGCATGCTGCCTGGTACGGCTCAGGGGGGGGGGGGGCGCTCGCTCGCCCCCACTCCTTTCCTGACCGGCCAGGCGGCGTGGGGGGTCTCTTTACAATCCATAGCAGACCTAAGGGCCTGGTATGTTCCCTGGGGGGGAACCCATGCTGGATTTTTATTTAAAAATCCAGAGTGGAGTTCCCCCTCATGATACATACTAAACGCCGCGTGTAGATTTGGCGGGAATCCAAGTCGGATCCCCATTGCTTCTATGGCGGCTTTGTCTCCATCGCGGCAAGCCAGCTCGGCGCTGGCTCCCGCCATGGGGCTCGTAGGTGGTCAATCTCGCTGAGAAAGGGAGCGAGATTGACACAATATCACGGTCACCTACTGTACGAATTCTTCTATATATTTGGTAAAAAAACCACAATAAGCGTATATTGATTGGTTTGCGCAAAAGTTATAGGCCCAGATTCACAGAGCAATTACGCCTGTCTAACTGGCGTATCGCGCGCCGTATCACTAGTTTGAATCCTCAAACCATGATACGGCGGCTTCGGGCTTCGATCCGAGAGGCTTACGTCTTCGTAAGCCTTCGGATCTACGCTGCGATATGTTTGCGGCCGCTGGGAGGAGTTTGCATCGTTTTCATGCGTCGGGGTATGCAAATGAGTTTTTACGGCGATCCACGAAGGTACGAGTGTCCCTCGCAATCGCCTACGTCATTTTTTAGCTACGTAATGTTAGAGGAGCTTTTTGCTGGTCTAACAGTGCGTAACCCATGTAAAGTATGGCCGTCGTTCCCGCGTCGATTTGAATTTTTTTTTTAACGTAACTCGTTCGGGAATAGGAATGTACGTAAACGACGCTACTATGACGTGACGACGTGTTTTCGCGCAATGCACGGCGGGAAATTTGCGAACGGAGCATGCGCAGTTCGATCGCCGCGGGAACGCGCCTATTTTAAATGCTTCACGCCCCCTACTCGCGCAGATGGATTGCGACGGGAGAAATACACTACGCCGCCGTCGTTTACTGGACAAAATCTACCTGAATTCCACGTAGAGCCAGGTAAAAAACGGCGGCGTAGTGTATTTCTGATACTCTACGAGAATCTAATTCTCTGTGAATCTGCCCCATAGTGTCTATAAAAAATTGGATGGTTTTATGGCATTTTGTATTATAATTTTTTTTTACTAGTAATGGCGGCGATCTGTGATTTTTATCATGACTGCGAAATTGCGGCAGAGGCATCGGACACTTTTGATGCTTTTTTTGCAACCCTATTTTGTGACCATTCACATTTATACAGCGATCAGTGCTATAAAAATGCAATGATTACTGTGTAAATGCCACTGGCAGTGAAGGGGTTAACCACTAGGGGGGAAGGGGTTAAGTGTGTCCTAGGGAGTGATTCTAACTGTGTGGGGGCAGGGCTTACTGTGACACGACACTGATCGCTGCTCCTGATGAAAGAAAGCAGACGATCAGTGTACAGCATTACAACGGCATCCCCCCGTTCTGCCGCTCCGTGACACGATTGCGGGGCACCGGCGGACATCGAGTCCGCAGTTCCCACGGGCACAGTCACGTTGCTTTGTCTGCCTGTGCCGTTCTGCCAATGTATATCTTTGTTAGGCAGTTGGCAAGTGATTAATTGAAACTGCAGATTATATAAAAAATAAATAAAAAATAACTTTTGCAATGACATAAACATCATACAGCTTACATGAAGTTTTACTGATTGGGTTAGATCTAGCTTTAACAACTTCCTGCCCATAGGACGTCCATATAGTTGTAGCGCTCCCTTACTTTCAGTATGGGCACTACGCTAAAGTTAGTGGGGGAGTGGGGGAGTTATGTTGCTTAAATTTCGCTAAATTTGGGCTGCTTTCATTCCGGAACTGTCCTGTGGATCAGTTTGCGCTCCGGGGGTGCGATCCCACCCTCGGGCGACAGATGGCGTTAGAGGGGTTCTGGCAGAACCACTTTTCCCCAGCAGCCAATTGGAGGAGTTTTCCCTCGCGGGGCATGCTGGGGAGGGGTATATCTGTGGCAGACGCCATTTTTCGGGGTTTCTTCGCAGGTTCCAGGTTCCAGGTGCGGCACCCACCTTTAGGGTGTGCGCACCCAACGGCCCCCGGCGACATGGTCTACCAGGCCGGGGTCACATGCTACGCGGAGTTCCCTGCTGATGCTGAAAGGGGCCCTTGCAACTTGCTGGGGGCCCATCCCTATTGAAGAGATCCCAAGCTGTATACTGTTCGGCGGGGGATCGGCTTGAGGAGAACCAGGAGGCAGGTGATCCAAAAGGGCTTAAACGAACCACCGGGGATCTGGTTACCAGGAACTGACAGATAACCATAGACTGTCAGCTGGTGACCCCTACTAAAAGACAACTTTCTAGGAGGATTCACTCTACAGTCCAGCATTGAGCCTGTGGCAGAGGTCTTCATCTAGAACGCTGAATTCTACTAGAGCCAAGTCAGCGAGAAAGACTTGTTCCTCCCAGTAAACTTAAAGGTACACTAAAGTCAGGTTTTAAAAAAAAATAAAAATAACAAACATGTGATACTTACCTCCACTGTGCAGTTCGTTTTGCACAGAGTGGCCCGGAAAGCTGTCTTCTGGGGTCCCTCGGCGGCTGTCTGGGCTCCTCCTCGCAAAAGCTTTCCTTCTTCATGCGAGGGCGCTCGCATGGAGGAAAACTTTTGCGAGCGCACTCCCGTGATACAGCGGCGGCCATAGCCGCCGACTGTATCACTCGGCTCCGCCCCCCAGCGCGCCGCATCATCCGCCCTGATTGACAGCAGCGCTAGCCAATGGCTGCGCTGCTATCAATCCGCCCAGCCTAGCCAATCAACGGCCAGGCTGGGAACCGAAGAGGACGACGTGGACGCGCCCGGGACATTCGAACGGTCAGGTAAGTACAACGGGGGCTCGGGGGGGGGGGGGGCGTTGCTGCTAAATGTTTTTTTAAACATAAAGGTAAAAAAACGTGTACCTTTACAACCCCTTTAAGTGACATTCCGGCTACCAGGCTTGTGGCAGAAGTCTGTCCGGAGGCACTTTACCCACTCTGGCTAGAGTGGCGACGCAATATACAGTTACTGAAAGCAAGCTTGCTTTCCTGTTCATCCAAGCCTGATACTGCAAGGTTTTCTTTATTTCATCAACCTGTCCTATCTACCTCCTCTTGAGGTTGGACCAAAGCGATGGTTAGTACACAAAAGCATCGGACCAAAAACCCGCGCATGCTCAGAATAAAGTCGACGCATGCTTGGAAGCATTGAACTTCGTTTTTTTCAGCACGTCATTGTGTTCTACGTCACCGCGTTCTGGCCCGATCAGATTTTGGACTGATGGTGTGTACGCACATCAGACCACTTCAGCTGTGGTCCGATGAAAACGGTCCGTCGGACCAGTCTCATCTGTTTGGTCTGATCGTGTGTACGTGGCCTTAGAGGTAACTTAATACGTGGATCCCAAATCAACCAGCGGCCCTTGAGGGGGTATCGCTACATAGTTATACCAGGATGATGCCTGCACCTACAGGCATTATCACCGTATTGAATTTTTTAGCTGGCGATTCTGTTTTTACCAAAAGTGATTAGAGTGGCTAAATAGCCATTCGATCATTTGGACCAGTGCACAAAGCAAGCACCACAAAGACATGGATGAGCGAGTTTGGGGTAGAGGAACTTGACTGACCTGCAGTGAGACGTTACAGAATGTCAGCATATTAAGACATTTAATTTCATGCTCCCAACTTTGTGGGAACAGTTTGGGGATGGCCCCTTCTTGTTTCAACATGATTGCGCACCAGTGTACAAAGCGAGGTCCATAAAGACATGGGTGAGCGAGTTTGGGGTGAAGGAACTTGGCTGGCCTTCACAGAGTCCTGACCTCAACCCGATAGAATACCATTGGGATGAATTCAGCTGCGTACACACGATAGGTTAACCAGAGGACAACGGTCTGAAAAACGATCGTGTTAAAAAAAAAAAACTTGCTTTAAAATGTAACCGATGGATTGATAACCGATAGGTCAAAACCCATCGTTAGTATGCAAAACCATAGGTTAAAAACCAAGATTCAAGTCGACGCATGCTTGGAAGCATTGAACTTCATTTTTTTCAGCACGTCGTCGTGTTTTACGTCACCGTGTTCTGATACGATCTTTTTTTAACTGATGGTGTGTAGGCACATCAGACCATCAGTCAGCTTCATTGTTTAACCTAAGACAACTGTCCTTCAGACCGTTCTCATCGGTTTGACCAATCTGGTGTACGCAGCTTTAGAGTGGAGACTGCGTGCCAGGTCTTCTTGTCCACATCAGTGCCTGACCTCACAAATGCGCTTCTGGAAGAATGGTCAAACATTCCCATAGACACACTCCTAAACCTTGTGGACAGCCTTCCCAGAAGAGTTGAAGCTGTTATAGCTGCAAAGGGTGGGCAAACTCAATACTGAACGGGTTTCCCTAGATGACCTTGTGCTAAAAGAAAAAGAAAAGTAGGAAAAGCCTTAGAGCCAAAACAACTAAACCAGAAACGGAGTGGCCATTGGGCTTCTGGTATAGTTGTTTTGGCTCTATGGTTTTTCCTACCTTTTTTTTTTCTTCATCTAGAGCAGGCATGTCCAAAGTCCGGCCCGGGGGCCAACTGCGGCCCCCGTTCCAGTTTAATGTGGCCCCCCTGGTAATTTGGATATATACTGTATTTATCGGCGCTGCCTCGGAGGGGTCAGGGGGAGGGACTCTGCGGCATCTGTAATAGGAACTCTCGTCTCCTTGGCTTCCATTGGATGACTCCTGTCTATCATAGAAGGCGGGACATTGTATTAAAGAGGCTGCTGTGTAAACAGGAGATTCACCTGTATGTAATCTGTAGCCACTTGTCCGCACCCCCCCCCCCTCCGAGGCTGCAGATAGGCAATTGAGAGGCTGTATTCATGGCAATGGCGAGGCTGCAGATGGGCACCGATTGGGCTGCATTGATGGGCAATGACCCTTATTTTGCTTCACAGTTCTTTATTTACATTTTTTGCCCCCGAAACGTCCCTCCTAACGTGAAGGCGTGTGTTATACACTGATAAATACGGTATATCCAAATAATACGCCTAAGCTCATCTCTTCACCACACACAGCCACAGAAGCAAGATAATTCTTGTTGGGCATTGCATTAGTGCTCGGGCAAACACACTTAGACCGAATTTTAATTGTTCAAAGAATGTCAGGCAAAATGGTTGGCCCTCATGCGTGTCCACTTCATCAAATCTGGCCCTCTTTGAAAAAAGTTTGGACACCCCTGATCTAGGGAAACTAAAAAGGAGTTTATGTTATGGATGGTTTCATTCTTGTGTTTTATGTGTTTTAATGAATGTAATGTATAAATGTTTTTGGAAAAGTGTGTAAGGTTCTGTGTTTGTACAAAAATTCAATACAAAGATTTAGAAAAAAATAAATAAAAATAGCTGCAAAGTGTAGGCCTACTCAATACGGACTAATGCCACGTACACACAGTGGGAATTTCCGACAAGAAACGTTTGATGTGAACTTTTGGTCAGAAATTCCGACCGTGAGTAGGCTCCATCTGACTTTTTCTGTCGGAATTTAAGACAACAGAAATTTTGAGAGCTTGTCGGAAATTCCGATCTTCTGCATGCAATTCCAACGCACAAAAAAACATGCATGCTCAGAATCAAGTCTACGCATGCTCGGAAGCATTGCACTTCATTTTTCTCGGTTCGTCGTAGTGTTGTACATCACACGTTCTTGACGGTCGGAATTTTGTGTGACCGTGTGGATGCAACACAAGTTTGAGCCAAAATTCTGTTGGAATCCATGGTTTTCTTGTCAGAATTTCTGATCGTGTGTATGCGGCATAAGACTGGGATACCATTAAAGTTCATGTGGTGTAAAGGCAGGTGTCCCAATACTTTTGGTAATATGGTGTATAATATTTGTTGTTTCTACCTCTAGATCTGCTGATCTTTGCAACATGTGATTTTCACTGTTTGGGTTTCCCCATCTTTTGCGTTATTACATCATAGTCTCCATTCGACATACACAGGTCCGCTTTAAGCAGTGTACAGGTATAGCAAGCCCCTTTAACCACTTAAGGACCGCCTCCTGCACATATACGTTGGCAGAATGGCACGGCTGGGCACAAGCACGTACCTGTACATCCTCTTTAAGTGCTCAGACGCGCGCCCGTGACCCGGTCCAAAGCTCCGTGACCGCGACCCCGATCGGGGCTAGAGTCCCGCGATCGGTCCCCGGAGCTGAAGAACGGGGAGAGGTGTGTGTAAACACAGATTCCCCATTCTTCACTGTGGCGCTGTCATTGATCGTCTGTTCCCTTATATAGGGAAACACAATTAATGATGTGACACGTCTAGCCCCGCCCCCCTACAGTTAGAAACACATATGAGGTCACACTTAACCCATTTAGCGCCCCCTAGTGGTTAACTCCCAAACTGCAATTGTCATTTTCACAGTAAACAATGCATTTATATAGCATTTTTTGCTGTGAAAATGACAATTGTCCCAAAAAATGTGTCAAAATTGTCCGATGTGTCCGCCATAATGTCGCGATCACGAAAAAAAAAAAACGCTGACAGCCGTCATTAGTAGTAAAAAAAAAAAAAATATTAATACAACACTATAAATTTTGCGCAAACCAGTCGATAAATGCTTATTGCGTTTTTTTTTACCAAAAATAGGTAGAAGAATACGTATCGGCCTAAACTGAGGAAAAAATGTTTTTTTATATCTTTTTGGGGGATATTTATTATAGCAAAAAGGAAAAAAATATTGCATTTTTTTAAAAATTGTCGCTCAATTTTCTGTTTACAGTGCAAAAAATAAAAACCGCAGAGATGATCAAATACCACCAAAAGAAAGCTCTATTTGTGGGAAAAAAAGGACGACAATTTTGTTTGGGAGCCACGTCGCACGACTGCGCAATTGTCAGTTAAAGTGACGCAGCGCCAAATCGCAAAAACTGACCAGGTCCTTTACCTGCATTTTGGTCCGGGTCTTAAGTGGTTAACTGCTAGAAAAATTGTGCCTGTTTTCTGCATTCAGCCCCGCTGGTCCAGGCAGAGTTCACACTGCAGCTGCTGTTCCATAAATCATATAATATTAGTCCCTGTTTATGTGATTTGTCATGTTTGAGAACCCGAACAATCCCTGGCAGAAGGCAAATACCAAACACAGCTTCATCTTAACTGATGAATACTGCATGTTGTATTGTTGTATGTTGCTTTCACAGCAGTCTGATAATTACATATAGTAAATCTGGATCCATATATTGATGTGAACAGGCCATTGGGAATTCAATTATACAATCATCATCATGACAAAACATTAAGGAAAACGTAGACCATATTAATCTCAACTTCTAATGCTTATTTCATTTAAGTAACAAATACATGTCCTACTTAACCACTTGGTTGGGAAAGAAAAAGGATGGAAGGTGCGTGTTACTCCCGAAGTCGCTTGGTAATTTTGGGTTCTCTGTTCTGCGCCTCGACCTTGACCAAACCTAAATGGTGTTTTGAACATAAATGAGCACATGACTGGTGTATGCCTAGTGCTTGGGAGTAAACCAAAACCCACCCCTAAAACCTTAAACCCACCCATAGAAATCACGCAACACCTTCTGGATTAAATGGCCACCAAAGGCCCCTTTTATTTAAAATCCAAAAGGTAAAATTAAATAACTTTATAAAAATAACCAACTTTTAAATATAAAACTTCTTTTTAACATTAAATATATATTTTAACCATTACGCAATAAATTAACCTAACAAAAAACAATTAACCCCAAACAGTTGTAGACACGAGGTTCCTGAGAAAGGGAAAGAAAAAGTGCCCGGTAATCGGCTGTACCCCATAGAAAGTCTTCGGACCTCTAGCCGCGCTCCCATCAGCTCACAAGGCCATGACTTCCTCCTCCGTTTGATTCTTCAGCACGATATACCACTATCCACCTAACCAGATAGGGAAGGTGCCCATCCCATGACGGGCCCCAACTCCTACCAACAACTAAGGTACACCCATCTAATATGTATGTACCAAACCCCACCCAATTCTCAGGAACCCTGAACAAACGCCACAGGCGCCCACGGTGACACCTCACGCGTGGGCGGCCCGCCACAGCCCTAAGGCCCGTTGTAGACCGTCCTGGAGCCCCAAGACCCACATGTCTATCCCAACCTGGGAAAGGTGCACCCCATCACCCCTTAAATAAAGGCCGAAGTCACTCTCGAGTTCGCGATGGCGAACCACCAACCCACCGTTCTGAATTACAAATTTGGACACTGCCTTATTGGCCTTAATCCGGGCCCTATTGACCCTGTCCACGGAACGAGCACCCCTCCAAGCTAACCTCCCCACCATTTCAGACCACACCAGGACAGTGTCTGGAAAAGCACTGCGCAGGCGCATGAAATCCCATTTGATGTCGCGAATCAACTCGCGAGCAGCCCTTAAGCAGAGATCGTTGCCCCCAACGTGCAGCAAGAGCACATCCGGGGGCCTGTCCAACCTGGCGTAATGCTGTACCTCCGGCATCACTCTGGCCCAAAGCATGCCGGGGATACCGATCCATCGCACCGTGGCTTCCTCCCTGGCAAAGCCCAACTGTCTGCCCTCTCTCCTGACCAGAGCCCTCTTAGCCCCCCAGTGAACATAAGAGTGGCCCAAAATCCAAATCAAGCCAATGGGGCCTGTAACGAAAAGAGTGGGGACAACAACAAGAAATTACATACAAGAGAAAACCAAACACACAGAACACATCACACATCCAGAGAGAGAGAGAGAGAGAGAGAGAGAGAGAGAGAGTTGACTTCAGACAGAAACACTCCCCCTTTTTTTTTCAAAAACCCCAGAAACCCCCACAGAATCGTGCTCAAAACTACGGCCCCACTACGACCCCTACAACAACTGTGGCCGAACATATGACCTGAACCGCCGAGACTCCCAGCGACCTATCCGCTGCAGGATATCATCGCTTAAGCCCCAGCGCGAGGCTTCCGTAGCAGCCCCTATCCTAAACGAATGGGAAGAGTAGTCCCTGGCGTTGAATCCGCCCGCCACCAAACACCGCTTAAAAACAGCCGAAAATTGGTACCTCGTCAGTGGAATCCCGTTCTCATGGACCAACAGCGGACCGGCGACAGGAGGCCACGTACCCCCTCCACCGGGCAGACCCCAAGATTCGGCACCTTACCCAGCACCACCTTAGACCCCCTCCCCGCCTGGTCAGTTTTTGACCTACGGAGCCATATTGAGACCGAATCAGAAAGTACGATCACGTCAGACACCTGCAGCCCCCCAGCCACCGCCTTAGAGGGGCTGACCAATTCCCCTACGCAAAAGGCCCCAAAAAAGGCCAAGATGAACGCTGTTCGAAACAACCCAACCTCAAACGATGATGAGCACACCTGAGGCAACATTCCAACCAAAGATTCCAACATAAGCAGCGAAACCGGCCTCCTGGTATCCGGCCGAACGCGGCCCTTCCTATATCCCCGCAAAGCCTTGCGGACCACGAACGACTTAGTAACGTCCTCCACCCCGTTGATTTGGAAGAGGAAAGCCAATGCCGCCATTTTTGTGGACAGCGCAGAGACCGACACCCCATCTTCACAACATCTACCCAAAAAGTACAACAGCAAATGCAACCGTTCCTCAGCCGAGGAACCAACCCCCAGATCACTTACCAGGCCGTGCCATTCCCGCCACACCCGCTCATAAGCCCTCCACGTGGATTCAGCTACTGACCTTTTCACCAATGCCATCACTCGGCCAAAACGAGGTCCCACAAGCCACTGGGGCACGGCACCCCTTCCTGCTCCGCCTCCGGAGCCAGACGCCGGAACCGATCCCACTGCAAACGAGAAAGGGCATCAGCCACCTCATTTTCAACCCCGGGAATATGCACTGCACAAACCACAATGTTCAAATCCAAACATTTTAGCACTAACGCACGCAGCAGACGAACCACAGGCAATGACGAAGCCGACAAAGAAGTAATGGCTTGCACCACACCCAAATTGTCGCAGTGAAACCTCACTCTCCGATCCTTGAACTCCTGACCCCACAGTTCCACCGCCAACACAATAGGGAACAACTCCAGCAACATCAAATTCCGAATCAACGGCGACTCCACTACCTGCTGTGGCCACCGCCCAGCACACCACTGTCCCTGAAAATAGGCCCCGAAACCCACCGAACCCGCCGCATCGGTAAAGAGCTCCAATGCACTGGCTGGGACCACCGGGGCCAACCAAAGGGATCTACCATTGTAGTTTTCCAGAAAGGAGTCCCAAACTCTAAGATCCTCCCTATGCTCGCGACCCATCGCACAGAATGATGAGGAGCCCTAACCCCCGCTGTGGCCGCCGCCAACCGGCGGCAAAAAACCCTCCCCATCGGCATTATGCGACAGGCGAAGTTGAGCTTCCCTAACAACGACTGCAACTCCCGTAACTTCAACTTTGAACTACTGGCCGCCCTTGCGACGGACTCCCGCAAGTCCACCAACTTGTCTTCCGGGAGCCGGCATTCCATCCGCCCCGAATCAATAACAATGCCCAAAAACTTCAGCTCCGTGACGGGTCCCTCCGTCTTGTCACGCGCCAGCGGGACCCCGAATACCTCGCAAACGTGCTGAACCGTGGCCAGCAAGATCATGCAAGCCCGGTCATTAGGCGGTCCGACCATCAAGAAATCATCGAGATAATGTAACACCGACGCCAAACCAGACAAGTCCTTCACCACCCACTCCAAAAAGGAACTAAACAACTCAAAATACGAACACGAGATGGCGCAACCCATGGGCAAGCACCTATCCACAAAAAACTTCCCGTCCCAAAAACACCCCAACAACCGCACGCTCTCCGGATGAACTGGCAGGAGCCGAAACGCCGATTCGATATCGGTCTTGGCCAACAAGGCCCCGCGCCCAAAGCGCTGAACCCAGCGCACGGCCTCATCAAACGATGCGTAGGACACCGTACATAATGCCGGGTCAATGGCGTCATTCACCGACCCCCCTTTAGGGTAAGAGAGATGATGAATGAGCCGAAACTGATTCGGCTCCCGTTTCGGAACCACCCCAAGAGGTGACACCACGAGGCCATCCACAGGCGGGACATCAAACGGGCCCGCCATCCTACCCAAACCCACCTCCTTCCGGAGCTTGTCAGACACCACCTCTGGGTGCTCATAGGCAGACTTCAGGTTAGCCGTCAAAGGAGGGATGACGGCCAAATAACTCGGAATCGGGAAACCCTCCTTAAAGCCCAACCACAAGGCCCGTGCAGCTACCCTGTTCGGGTACCTACTTAGGTACGGCGCCATCTTTTCCACCCTCACCGGCGTCTTCCCTTTTTCCAGTGTCACCTGCCTTCCTGCCCTTCTTGAAACACTTTGACAAGGGGTGGGCCCCGCCACAACCTGAACACTCGTGTCGGAAGCAACAAGAGCTCCCGAACTTACAGGAGCTCTCATTGAACTGCCAGCAGAAACCTTTTCGTTTTGCGGCCGACAATGGGGAGGACTGAGCTCCCCCGGCCCCTTCACGAAAGGGCTGAGGCACTACCCTGGCCTGAGACATGAGCCTCATCCACAAGGCGATATCCTTCTGATTCCATTTTATCTCAGGCCTCCATGCCTTCTTCTGCCTGAACTGCTCATCATATCGCAACCAGGCTCCCCCCCCATACACCCTCTGCGCCTCGCTGATAGAATCAATATAACTGAACAAGCCCGTACACTGATGCGGGTCTTTCTCCCCAATCACGCTCGCCAAGATATAAAACGCCTGAGCCCAGTTCGCGAAAGTCCGGGGAATAAGGCGGAAGCGCCGTTTTTCCTCTTCCTCCTTCTTACTCTCATCGGGCTTCACCTTATCCAAATTGAACTTCTCCAGGGGAAGTAATGAAAATATTTCCACAAACTCCCCCCTCCAGATACGTTCCCGCACCTCCTGCTTCAAGTGTGAACCCAAGGGTGCATCATAACACAGGTATACCTCGCAACGGGCCGAGTCAGACAACCGAACACCATCAGCCGTCAAACCCGACGCCGATCCCGACTGTGCACTAACTTGCGCCACCCCAGAAGGAGACCCGCTAACCACAGCACCCGCCACCGACTCCCCAAGCACCGGGGTCGGCACCACTGACTGGCCAGCGGGGGACAAACCCCCACTCCCACCCGTAAGCGGCACAGCCGCAGACACTGCTTCAACTGTACTAGCAACCGGAGGGACCAACCACGCAGCCGTGGGAGGCCCGGAAGAAGCCGGAGGGGGAACGACCGCCCCCCCCCCCCCCCGGCCATGGCCCTACATCCCTGCAACATGGACGAAAGCAACTGCTGCAACATGAGTGACCCGACATCCAAGACACCCCCCCCCTGCCCACCACCAACCGAAGAAGTCCCCAACATAAAAGAACCCACCCCAGCAGAGGGACTGGAAAGAGGAAGAGAGGGTGCAGGAGGAAGCAAGGGAGGGGGAGGGGGGGGAGAAAACACAGAAGGAGAAGATACAGGAACAGACATAGAAGCGCTCTTACCCGGCTGCCCAGCAGAAACAGTCCGACCAGCCGCCGATCCGGATCCACGTTGGAGCCCCGACGGGCCCGCCACCTCCTCTGGACCATCAGAGTCCGTATCCGAGATCTCACCCTCAGACCGTTGGTCCCCTTGCCCGGCAAGGGACGTTGAGCCCGCAGGCAAGGCCATGGAACTGCTGCCTGAAGAGATGCTGTGAGCCCCTGAGTCTAGCCGTACCGTGTCCATCGTTCTCCCTCGCCGAGCCCCCTGCGAAACAGCAGTAGCCGCTCACGATACGCCGTCGTCACCCCTCACTGGACCTCCACTTCCTCCGCGACCAGCCGGAGCCGCCCTGGCTGCTGAGCTCCCAGCCGTGCCCACCGATCTCCCCCGCCGCGAAGTGCCACGCGGAGCGGATGGACCCGCCCGCACTACCGTTCTGGATGGTCCCGCCACGGGTCTAGCAGGCGACGGAGACGCCACCCGCCGACCCGATACTCGCTGTGGCCTAGGCCTCTTGCTAGCATCCCTAGGAGCCTCCCCAGACAGCCTCTTCCTGGACCCTGAAGGGTCAGCAAACGGGCTCTCATCGCGCCGATCCCCCGCCGGAGACCCCCCTGGAGACCCACCCGGGCTGTACCTGACCGGGGGCCGAGAACGCCTGGCCGGACGTGGCGAGGGGGGGGGCGGGGGGGGTAGGGGATCGCAGGACCTACCCTCTCCTGGATCAGGGAACAGCTCCAGCAGCTGCTCTGCATACCAGTCTGCCCCATGGATCCTAGCAGCAGCCCTCAGGCGCTCCACCATCCCTTCCAAACGATCCATGTGTGAGGCAGCAGCACAGAGAAAAACTGCCTGTGTGATGCCTCACTGTAGATGGCACCCGAATGGATGGCTCCGCCCCCCAGACCTTTTAAGGGAGCTTGCCTCGAGGCATAAGCCCCGCCCCCTGTGCAGCCGCGATTTGCGGCCCCTTCCTTATCCTGTCCCCCTGCTCAGGGTCCCCCCAGTCATGCGCACCTGCGCTAAGGTTCCACCTGCTGCGGAGCTTCCTCAACTGGTAAATTCAGACACAATCTGCTAGGCAGAGTAATAACTATGTCACAGTGACTAATGCCCCATACACACGACCATTTTTCGGGTTCTAAAAAATTATGTTTTTTTTTATGTCATTAAAAACGATTGTGTGTGGGCTCCAGAGCCTATTTCACAATCTAAAAAATGGGCATTAAAATTTTCGAACACGCTCTATTTTTATCCAAACGTTTTTAACGTTGTCGTTTTTAAGGTTGTAAAAAATGGTCGTGTGTGGGCTTTAACGACGTGAAAAAAAAGCAAGTTATAAGACGGGAGGGCTTGTTCTGGTAAAACTAGCGTTCGTAATGGAGTAAGCACATTCATCACGCTGTAACAGACAGAAACGCGCAAATCGTCTTTTACTAACACAAAAGCAGCCCCAAGGGTGGCGTCATCCGCATGGAACTTCCCCTTTATAGTGCCGTCGTACATGTTGTACATCACCGCGCTTTGCTAGAGCATTTTTTTTTCCATGATCGTGTGTAGGCAAGGCCGTTTTAATGATCTAGTTGAAAAAAACATAGGGCCAGATTCAGGTACACGTAAATTTGCGCAGCGTATTCGAAATACTCCAGGCTCTACATCGAATTCTGGTAGATTTTTGCCCGTGCGATACGTCGGCGTAGTCTATTTCTCGCCGCGTAATCGAAATACATGATTAGGGGGCGTGAAGCATTTAAATTAGGCGCGTCCTCGCGGCGATCAAACTGCGCATGCTCCGTTCAGAAATTTCCCGCCGTGCATTGCGCGAACTAACGTCGATACGTCATTTGTTGTTTGAGTAGCGTCGTTTACGTACATTCCTATTCCCGAACGACTTACGTAAAAAATAAAAACAAAACGTTGAAATTCGACGCGGGAACGACAGCCATACTTAACATGGGCTGTCTAATATTAGACCAGCAAAAAGCTGGTATAGTGTTACGCAAAAAAAAGATGACTAAAGGTGCCGTAAGAGATTGCGATTGAAGATCGTAATTTCGGGGATCGCCGGCAAAAGCTCATTAGCATACCCCGACTAGTGATGAGCGGAATAAGTCATATTCGATTTCGCGATATTTCGCGAATATTTCGAAGAATATTCGCGAATATTCGTTAATATCGAATATTCGTGATATTTTATTAAAAAAAAAAAAAAAAATTGCGAATTTTCGCCAATGCGAATTTTCGCCAATGCGAATTTTCGCTAATGCGAAATTTCGCGATTTTTTTTTTTTTTATAAAATATCACGAATATTCGATATTTACGAATATTCGGTATATTTTATTAAAAAAAAAAAAAAAAATTGCGAAATGTCGCTATTGCGAAATTTCGCTATTGCGAAATTCGCGAATGCGAAATTTCACGATTGCGAATTTTATTGCGAAATTTGAAAAATACGAATATTCGAAATAGCGAATATTCGCCGCGATATTCGAGATATTCGCGAATACTCGAATATGCAATATTCGTAGCGAATATTCGCAATGCGAATATTCGTGAGCAACACTAACCCCGACGTGGAAAACGACAGGAAGTCCACCCAGTGGCCGCAATTTTATTGCAGCGTAGATCCGAAGGCGTACGAACACGTAATCCAGTCCAATTGAAGCCCGCAGCCGTCTATTCATGGTTTGAGGTTTCAGACTAGCTAAAAAAACGTGCGTAATTTGAAATTACTCCAGTCTAACATAAGTTATACAGGAGTTACGGCTCTCTGAATCTGGCCCATAGTTTTTTCTAGAGCCTGAAAACTTAATTTTTTAGAACCTGGAAAATGATGTGTACGCGGCATAAGAATTACCGTATTTATTGGCGTATACCGCACACTTTCTTCCCCTTAAAATAAGGGGAAAATCGTGGGTGTGCAATATACGCTGATACCCGCTTCCTGCGCAGTACACTCGGGTACATTCGGCCATGCTTGGCTTCACTCGCGGTCACGAGTCACGCTCCTAGCCTTTATGCGTGAGAAGCAGAGCGTGCCCAAGTGTACTACGCTCAGTATATGTCGGCGGCGGCGTTCAAACTAAGTGCGGGAAGCGGGGATTCGACTCGGACACAGCGCGGGAGAAGCGGGGAGGACACCACCGGGGCCGCAGACGGACGCCGGACTGGACAAGGCCGCCAATGGACGCCGGGCAAGACACCGACGAGGGGCATCTAAACTGTAAGTATTTTCTTTTTTTTTCAGGATTCAGGACTTAAGCCCCGGACCATTATGCAGCTAAAGGACCTGTCTCCTTTTTGCGATTCGGTACTGCGTCGCTTTAACTGACAATTGCGCGGTCGTGCGACGTGGCTCCCAAACAAAATTGGCGTTTTCCCACAAATAGAGCTTTCTTTTGGTGGTATTTGATTACCTCTGCGTTTTTTATTTTTTGCGCTATAAACAAAAATAGAGCGAAAATTTTGAAAATACTTTTTGCTATTATAAATATCCCCCAAAAATATATATAAAAAAAAATTCCCTCAGTTTAGGCCGATACGTATTCTACCTATTTTTGGTTAAAAAAAACCCGCAAAATGCGTTTATTGATTGGTTTGTGCAAAATTTATAGCGTCTACCAAATAAGGGATAGTTTTATTGCATTTTTATTAATATTTTTGTTTTCTAGTAATGGTGGCAAAAAAAGTTTTTTTTTTTGTGACTGCGACATTATGGCGGACACTTTTTTTTTTTGAAAATATTTTATTGGAGTTTGTAGATTACAATGAATGGCGGACACTTTTGACACTATTTTGGGACCATTGTCATTTTTACAGTGAACAGTGCTATAAAGATGCACTGGTTACTGTAAAAATGACACTGGCAGTGAAGGGGTTAACCATAAGGGGGCGCTGTAGGGGTTAAGTGTGCCCTAAGGAAGTGAGTCTTACTATGGGGGGGGTGTGGCTGGGTGTGTGACGTCACCGATTGTCATTCCCTATGACAGGGAACAGACGATCAGTAACAGGCTCACTAGGAAGCACAGGGAGAGGTTTGTTTACACTTACCTCTCCCCGTTCTTCCTCTCTGTGACCCGCTCGCGGGACACCAGCGGCGATTGGATCTGCTGTTCCCCCAGGGACGGTCACGAAGAAGAGGACTGAGTCGTGAGCGCAGCATGCGTCAAATTAAGCGAGCATGCATCAAATTAATTCTGTGCATGCATCGGAATTGCATACAGACGATCGCAATTTCCGCCAAGAACTATTGTTGTCAGAAAAATTGAGAACCAGCTCTCAAACATTTGTTGTCGTAAATACCAACAGCAAATGTCCGATGGAGCCTACACAGTCGGAAAATATCCGAACAAAAGCTCACATCGAACATTTGTTGTTGGAAATTCCAACCATGTGTACGCGGCATCAATGTCCCAATCGCACATACCAGAGAGATTTTCATACAGCCTTTGTCATAACAGTGGGGCTTCCATTTTTTTTTTTTACTTCTTTTATTTTCTAGTTTAACTGTTTACAGAAAGCACTGTCAGGGGAATATATAACATTTCCAGTTCATTAGTTGAGTTCTCCTGACATGTATTTCGCCTCCACATTCCAGCCTTTTGTCTTTAGTTTCCTTTAAACAAAGCAAGACTGGCCCCAGTCTACAGCAGTTGGTGGGACTTTACTTGGGTGAAGCTCCTTTCTAGAACCATGGAGTGGTGAATGAGCTCTGCAGTGTACGGCGTCTACTAATCAAAATGGGTTTTCATGCTCACTGAATATGTTGTGATTTCCTGTGATGTCCACAAAGACCAACCAAGCCGTGATCTCCTATTAACACATAGGGCCAGATTCACGTATTCCAGAGCATCTTTGCTCTGGAGTAACGCTTCTGATTTGCGTTGCGCTGCCGAAATTTTAGGAGCAAGTGCTGTCATTCACGAAGCACTTGCTCCTAAAGTTGCGGCAGCGCATCACAAATGAGCCGGCGGAATTCAAATGTAGCGGGTACGGGGCGTGTAGTATGCTAACTACGCGCGATCCCGCCGCCAACGTACTGCGCATGCGTCGAGTGTCAAAACATCCCCGTGCGCATGCTCCAAAATCTGTGAATGAACGTCAATGACGTCACATTCCCATTCATGACCGTTTTACGCAAGCGACTTTTTTTTTTTTTTTTCCCGACGCGATGACGACGCCTATACCTAACATAGGATACTCCAACCCCATGTAGGTATATCTATGCGCCGCGTATCCCGTCCGGAAACGTCGTATCGTCATTGCGTCGCGCCGGATTTCGATCGTGAATTGCCGATTTCCGCTCATTAACATATTTTTTGAGCGTAAATCGGCGGGAACGCCCCCGGCGCCATTTTTAAGTTGAAGTAACGATGCGATGGCGAAACTCAGTTACGCTGCTCGCATCAGAACTTCAACCCGGCGTTTCTTGTTTTCTGGTTACAGAAAACAGAAACGCCGGCTCAAAGCCACAGTTAGGCTGGCGGATCACTCGATCCGCCAGCGTAACCTTTCCTGAATCTGGCCCATAGAGGCAAAATGGCTATTGATGCAATTCAAGTCATTCGTATTCACTTCCAGAAAAAACAAAATTGCAGCTGTTTAGCATTTCCAGTGAAAGCGTGCCAAGCATTCCGGTTGAATTCTCTCCCCATTCAAATTACATTATATTGCCAAGAGTTTGTGGACACCTGGCCAACACACCTATATGAGCTGGTTGGACATCTAATTCAAAAACAATGAGCTTTAATATGGAGTTGGCTTCTTTTTGCGGCTATAACCGCTTCCACTCTTCTGGGAAGGCTTTGTACAAAATGTGAGTATGTCTGTGGAAATTTGAGCCCATTCAGCCAAAAGAGCATTTGGAGGTCAGGTACTGATGCTGGGGGGGGGGGGGGGGGGGGGGAATGGCTCGTAATGGGTGTTCCAAGTTATCCTAAAGCTGTTCAGTAGGGTTGAGGTCAGGGCTCTGTCCGGGTCAGGGCTGTCTTAATGAGAGGGCACACCTGGGCACTGCCCAGGGGCCCCAGTTGCATGAGGGGGCACTGTCCTTTCCCCAAAGCAGCTGGTCCTTGAGTCTGGGCTGCCCCTCTACATCCCCCCAGCACTCTGACCCCTCTACACCCCAGATATCCCCCAGCGCTCTGACCCCTCTACACCCCAGATATCCCCCAGCGCTCTGACCCCTCTACACCCCAGATATCCCCCAGTGCTCTGACTCCTCTACACCCCAGATATGCCCCCCAGCACTCAGACCCCTCTACACCCCAGATATGCCCCCCACCACTCTGACCGCTCTACACCCCAGATATCCCCCCCAGCACTCTGACCCCTCTACACCCCAGATATCCCCCCCAGCACTCTGACCCCTCTACACCCCAGATATCCCCCCCAGCACTCTGACCCCTCTACACCCCAGATATCCCCCCCAGCACTCTGACCCCTCTACACCCCAGCACTCTGACCCCTCTACACCCCAGCACTCTGACCCCTCTACACCCCAGAACTCTGACCCCTCTACACCCCAGATCTCCCCCAGAACTCTGACCCCTCTACACCCCAGATATCCCCCCAGCACCCTGACCCCTTTACACCCCAGATATCGCCTACCTACGTGAAGTCTGTTTACCTTCACTGTCTATATTGTAGGGGCCCCAGAGAATTACTTTGCCCAGGGGCCCATGATGCTATTAAGATGGTCCTGGTCCGGGTAACCGAGTTCCTTCACACCAAGCTCATCAAACCATAACTTTATTGAGCTTGCTAGAGCAGTCATGCTGGAACTTATAAGGACCTTCCTTCAAAATGTTACCACAAAGTTGGAAGTGCTCAATTAACCACCAGAGGATTTGGATGCCAAAGTGACCAGGCCACTTTTTGCGATTCGGCACTGCGTTGCTTTAACTGACAATTGCGCGGTTGTGCGACGTGGCTCCCAAACTAAATTGACATCCTTTTTTTTCCCACAAATAGAGATTTCTTTTGGTGGTATTTGATTACCTCTGAGGTTTTTATTTTTTGCGCTATAAACAAAAAAATTGCGTAAATTTAGAAAAAAAAAGCTATATTTGTTTGCTATAATAAATAAACCCCAAATATATATATATATATATATATATATATATATATATATATATATATATATATATATAAAAAATCCTCAGTTTAGGCTGATATGTATTCTTCTGCATATTTTCGTAATAAGCGTATATTGATTGGTTTGTGCAAACGTTAAAGCGTCTACAAAATAGGGGATCGTTTTTTATGGCATTTTTAGTAATATATATATTTTTTTACTAGTAATGACAGCGATCAGCGATTATCGTGACTGTGACATTATGGCGGACACATCGGACACTTTTGATGCTATTTTGGGACTATTGTCATTTATGAAACGATTAATGCTATAAAAAATGCACTGATTACTATGTAAATGACACTGACAGGGAAGGGGTTGACCACTAGGGGCTGAGGAGAGGTTAAGTGTGTCCTAGGGAGTGATTCTAACTGTGTGGGGGCCTGAAGCCAGAGTCCGCCACGGGGGGGGGGGGGGTTCTTTGTGTGTGTGATCTACCTGATGCGCACTGACCTACCCCTACCTGACCCCCACTGACCTACCTGGCTGAACCATACTGACCTACCTGACACACACTGACACGCCCTGATGTGACCTCATCCTGCAGCTCAGCCGTAGAGTGTGGCGCGCCCATCAAAGTGGGGATCTTGCAACAGTGACGTGATGCGGCAGCCGCATTCTAATTCCCGCCTTCCGGAGGGTGCAGAGACTATGATGGACGTCACACGTCCCGATATTGGACCAGTGGGACATCTATCATAGGCACTGCAGGCTTCAGAAAACGGGACCTGCTATGTCACTTGGCCGCGCTCAGGGTCAGAAATGTCCCCGTTTGGTGGCAGTTACTCAGGGATAATAACAGAATTGTGCATGCCCGAGACCTGGGACTCACTCGGGGCTTCAGCCCCCACTCCCGACGCCACTGCGCATGGACTGTTTCAACTGGCTGAAGGTCACCAAAACATTTAATTATTTTACCTATAAATAAAACGTCCCTCTACTGCATTGGTCCACTTTCTCCAGCAATGAGCCACCTCCACAATTATTTGCTCCATTATTAGTAGCATACCAACATCATAAATGCATGGAACTTCTGGCAACCTCTTAATAGACAGATGAAGGACAGTATACATCCTGGACCCATTGCTGAGCTCCATTCTGATCATACACGGATTGGTCCCAGGGAGACCGGACTTCCCTATGCTATATGAGACTGATGAAAAGCAGTCTTTCTTTCTGGTAAGCAGGCAGTCCTACTACACGAGTGCAGTGTGGAGATCCCTTTTTTATCTGATAGCACATTGGATTTCACTTGATCACCTTTCTTGTCAGCTTTTTCATCACAAGATTTAATGCTGGACTTTTCACGGGATCTTATTTCCAAACAGTTTTGGAGACTCTTCTTTCTCACACTCTATTTTCTTGCTCTCTTCAACTATTTATGAGCTTGTATTTATATATGTATTTATGAATTTTATTATTTATCAATTTTTCAGCGCTGCACTTCCGTTTTGTTATTTATAACCTATGAAAGAACCTTGTTGAGAAACACTGGTGTAGAGATACATGTTGATGATGGGGAGCTAATGTCACCACCCATGAAGCACCTCTTGGCCTAATTGGAACATCTATGGGCAGATAGATCAACTAGCTAATCAAACTCCCGTATGCTTGAAGTATGTAGCCGGTTAAACTTGGTTACCACCGTTAACCACTTAAGGACCGCCTACTGCACATTTACGTCGGCAGAATGGCACGGCTGGGCACATCAACGTATATATACGTTGATTTTAGTACCCAGCCGTGGATCGCGGGCGCGCAAAGCTCCAGGACCGGGACCGCGGGATTCGCGGACCCGATCGCCGCTGCAGTGCGGCGATCCGTCCCTGGAGCGGAAGAACGGGGAGAGCCGTGTGTACACACGGCTTCCCCGTGCTTCTCTGTGGCCGTAGCATCGATCGTGTCATCCCTGTAATAGGGGGACGCGATCGATGACGTCACACCTACAGCCACACCCCCCTACAGTTGTAAACACAACACATAGGCACACATCACCTACAGCGCCACCTGTGGTTAACTCCCAAACTGCAACTGTCATTTCCACAGTAAACAATGCAAATTTAAATGCATTTTTTGCTGTGAAAATGACAATTGTCCCAAAAATGTGTCAAAATTGTCCGAAGTGTCCGCCATATTGCCGCAGTCACGAAAAAAATCGCTGATCGCCGCTATTAGTAGTAAAAAAAAAAAATTAATAAAAATGCAATAAAACTATCCCTTATTTTGTAAACGCTATAAATTTTGCTAAAACCAACCGATAAACGCTTATTGCAATTTTTTTTACCAAAAATAGGTAGAAGAATACGTATCGGCCTAAACTGAGAAAAAAAAATGTTTTTTTATATATTTTTGGGGGATATTTATTATAGCAAAAAGTAAAAAATATTGCATTTTTTTTAAATTGTCGCTCTATTCTTGTTTATAGCGCAAAAAATAAAAACCGCAGAGGTGATCAAATACCACCAAAAGAAAGCTCTATTTGTGGGGAAAAAAGGACACCAATTTTGTTTGGGAGCCACGTCACACGACCGCGCAATTGTCAGTTAAAGCGACGCAGTGCCGAATCGCGAAAAGGGGCAAGGTCCTTTACCTGCATTTTGGTCCGGGTCTTAAGTGGTTAAACATCCTGTTTAGCTTTTATCCAATTGTGGAATAAACTATGTTTTATTGGACACGGTGTCCTTTGAGCATTCGGGCTCTTGGATCCACTTGGTAGTTAGTTAGCCCTTTATGCTAATTTACATTTCACAGATGGCATCCATATGTCATTCTAGGATAAGGTGACCAGATTTTAAAATGAAATCTGGGGGACATATTTTTTTTACTAGTAATGGCGGCAATCAGCGACTCTCTGCCCACCGCCGCCGCCTACCTCACAGCCTGTCAAGTCTCACTCTCTGGGCCCTGGCTACTACTAGTTGGGGAGCGGAGGAAGATCACTCCTCCAGGGAACGCAAGAAGATAAGCAGGCAGGCGGCTGGCCGGGACTTGAGCCAAAGCAGAAGAACATGCGAGCGAAGCTGAATGGGCATGCACCCAAAACTGAAGAAATATTCCCTTCTCTCCGACCAGCGCATGATCATCAGAAAGGGTCAGAATTTTCATTTTTAATTCTGCACTGTCTTTGAAATTGCCTTGGTCCGGGGACAGTGTCCTTGATCCGGTGACTGTCCCCGGAAACCGAGGATGTCTGGTCACCCTATTCTAGGAGTGCCTTGCCAGTATCATGTCTTCATGTTCCCTTGCCACTTTGAGGCAGCCCTTTCTACCATTAATTGGCATTACATTACCTTGCACTTTGGCTACGGTTGTCTACCAAGATGGTGATGTAGCAGTACAGCGCCGTACAAGTTTGTTGTTTTGTTTTTAGTCAAACCCCACTGGCCACCAGGGGAGGGCTGGCAGGGGGGGCAGGGTGGCACTATGCACAGCCACCGGCCGCCACTACCAAATGCTAAGGGAAGGCTCTGTGCAGACTCTGATGAAAGGGGGGCCTCTGTGCGGACTCTGATGAAAGGGGGGCCTCTGTGCGGACTCTGATCTAAGGGGGGCCTCTGTGCGGACTCTGATCTAAGGGGGGCCTCTGTGCGGACTCTGATCTAAGGGGGGCCTCTGTGCGGACTCTGATCTAAGGGGGGCCTCTGTGCGGACTCTGATCTAAGGGGGGCCTCTGTGCGGACTCTGATCTAAGGGGGGCCTCTGTGCGGACTCTGATCTAAGGGGGGCCTCTGTGCGGACTCTGATCTAAGGGGGGCCTCTGTGCGGACTCTGATCTAAGGGGGGCCTCTGTGCGGACTCTGATCTAAGGGGGGCCTCTGTGCGGACTCTGATCTAAGGGGGGCCTCTGTGCGGACTCTGATCTAAGGGAGGCCTCTGTACGGACTCTGATCTTAGGGGGGCCTCTGTGAGGACTCTGATCAGTGGTGGCTGGTGCTCAAAATTTTTGGGGGGCGCAAACGAAAAAAAAAATATTGCAGCCTCACTATGCCCATCACATGCAGCCACTGTGCCATGCCATCAAACGCCACCACTGTGCCATCAATTGTCACCACTGTGCCATGCCACCAAATGCAGCCACTGTGCCATCAATTGTCACCACTGTGCCATGCCATCAAACACAGAAACTGTGCCATCAATTGTCACCACTGTGCCATGCAACACAGCCACTGTGCCATCAATTGTCACCACTGTGCCATGCCAACAAACACAGGCACTGTGCCATCAATTGTCACCACTGTGCCATGCCACCAAATGCAGCCACTGTGCCATCAATTGTCACCACTGCGCCATGCCATCAAACACAGAAACTGTGCCATCAATTGTCACCACTGTGCCATGCCACCAAATGCAGCCACTGTGCCATCAATTGTCACCACTGTGCCATGCCATCAAACACAGAAACTGTGCCATCAATTGTCACCACTGTGCCATGCCACCAAATGCAGCCACTGTGCTATCAATTGTCACCACTGTGCCATGCAACACAGCAACTGTGCCATCAATTGTCACCACTGTGCCATGCCACCAAATGCAGCCACTGTGCCATCAAACGCCACCACTGTGCCATCAATTGTCACCACTGTGCCATGCCATCAAACGCCACCACTGTGCCATCAATTGTCACCACTGTGCCATGCAACACAGAAACTGTGCCATCAATTGTCACCACTGTGCCATGCCACAAAATGCAGCCACTGTGCCATCAATTGTCACCACTGTGCCATGCCATCAAACGCCACCACTGTGCCATCAATTGTCACCACTGTGCCATGCCACCAAATGCAGCCACCGTGCCATCAATTGTCACCACTGTGCCATGCCATCAAACACAGAAACTGTGCCATCAATTGTCACCACTGTGTCATGCCATCAAACGCCACCACTGTGCCATCAATTGTCACCACTGTGCCATGCAACACAGCAACTGTGCCATCAATTGTCACCACTGTGCCATGCCACCATACCACTGTGCCCTTTAATTGTCACCACTGTGCCATGCCACCATACCACTGTGCCCTTTAATTGTCACCACTGTGCCCCATGCCACTGTGCTCATTGTCACCTCTGTGCCCTTTGTCACTACTGTGCCCCATGATGCCACTGTGCCCCATGATGCCACGGTGCCCCATGATGCCACTGTGCCCCATGCTGCCCCTTTCCCTGTTAAAAAAACACTTACCTGACGCTTCCATGTCCTCCCTCGGTGTCTTCTGCCGCCGTGGAGAAGCTTCAGCCAATCAGGTCCTGATAACCAGAATCCGGGAACCTGATTGGCTGAAACGGCTGTCAGTCTAATGCAAGGACCGCAGATTGCCTGCGCTCCGAGCATAGACTTCCGAGAGCCGGAGGGCGGTACTGGAAAAGCCTATCAGAGCTGCTGGCTTTGATAGGCAGTTCCCCTCAGCCAACCAGCTGCCGCTATTCAGGTAACCGGCGACCCATGTCCGGTTATATGAATAGACCAGGCAGCTGGCAACAATAACACACGTTCAATGCATTGCATTGAACGTGTGTTATTTGCGAGAGGGGGTGGCCCTGCAACGCCCTCTATAGACGGCCGCCAGAACTTCGGCTAAAATGTCAAAATGACATTTTAGCAGAATAAAAGTTCTTAAAGGGCCCGTTTTTTTTTTTTTTTTTGTGACTGCGGGAGGGGGGGCGGCGCCTGTGCGCCCATATGGGCGGGCCGCCACTGACTCTGATGTAAGGGGAGCCTCTGTAAGGACTCTGATCTCTATGGGCCACTTGACTGGACTTGCCCCCCAGGCCTAAGGCTGCCAGCCCTCCCCTGCTGGCCACTGCCTATTACATGTATTGTTTTGACTGGCTAAAGGTCACCAAGACCTCTATTTAACTTTTCCTATAAATTAAATGTCCTTCTACAGCATGGGCCCACTTTCTCCAGCAATGGGCCACCTCCGTAACCTTATTTGCTTCATTATTAGCAGTATACCAACTTCATAAATGCAATTAAAATAATACTAAAGCTTAGCAGGAAAACATTGCCCGGTATAATGCCAGCGTTACTTGGAGAAGGCCAATTTCTTCCCACACAATAATGTTTTCATACGTTTCCTTTTTCCTACACAAGCACATTATATAATACACAATCCCACCAGCGACGGTAACAATCACGTACCTGAAAAGCCAACAGAATACTGTGGTGTGTACAAAGTGTAGAACCCCATGTGATGCTTTCTGTGTTAGAATGGGATTCTGTTGCTTAGTGGAGGGCTTACAGTAAGAGGCTCAGGTGGGAAATAGAAGTCCTTCAGCTTGCTGTTAAGTATTCTGTAGGAGAAAGACACAATGCAAGAGAACAGTAAAGTGTGTTCTAGAATGCAAAGTGATCAACGCATTGAGCTCCGTGTTGTACAAAGCCAGGCTAACAACAAAACGCACTTTCCTACTGATTCTGGATAAATTATCGCTATTTGTCATGTAAGACTGTAAACACTAAAATTAGTTCTTTAGGTATGCAGTAGCTCAGGCATTGTTTTATGTGTGATTTAACCACTTCAGCCCCGGAAGAATTGGCTGCCCAATGACTAAGCCATTTTTTTGCGATTCGGCACTGCGTCGATTTAACTGACAATTGCGCGGTCGTGCGATGTTGCACCCAAACAAAATTGACGTTCTTTTTCCCCACAAATAGAGCTTTATTTCGGTGGTATTATATCACCTTTTTCGCGCTAAAAACAAAGAAAGAGCGACAATTTTGAAAAAAATGCAATATTTTTTACTTTTTGCGATAATAAATATCCCCAAAAAATGTATAAAAATTTTTTTTTTTTCCTCGGTTTAGGCTGATATGTATTCTTCTTCTTCTACATATTTTTTGTAAAAAAAAAATTTGCTATAAGCATATATTGATTGGTTTGCACAACAGTTATAGCATCTATAAATAGGGCATAGTTTTATGTCATTTTATTATACATTTTTTTTTTTTACTCTTAATGGCGACTGTAACGGGAGGGCCCGTGGTACACAGAAGCTCTTAGAAAGCATAAGCCAGAAAATAATGGACATTCAGAATATATCTTGGATCGCTTTAAGATGGGTCTGTAATTCACAATATATTCCAGGATATCTGTAAGGAACTATTACTGGTTGTTGATTCTGAACTCAACAGGTTAATTTAAAGATGTTAATTGAAAGATGTCATCACCTCCAACTACCTAGCTGCCTGTGTAATGTAAATTGAATCCAGACTAGCTTCTAAGGATCTTTAATTGTGGCTTGTGCTAATTGACCATGTATTGTGTGAAGGTCTATTGATGATAATGTGTATTGGAAGTTTACAGACTGCCTAAAGGTCAGGTGTATGAGTCATCAGCTGTAGTTAATTAGCTCATGTAAATTAGGTCAGGAGCCAGAGTCAGGATGTCTGTTAAAAGATGTATTGAGGAGAATGTGTTTTGGGGCTTATTAGGTGGACATTGTGTGATGTTGTGGTTGGAGTTGGGTCATTGTTCATTTGGTTACTGCAGTATTCTTTTGGTGAATATAAGAGCCTGCTTTCTCAATAAAGATGTTCAGACCTGCTTGAACTTCATACAGAGCTGTGTTGCGTATTATTCTATGGGTCCCGTTTGCCTGACTGTGGAGTGTCTGTAGCTGCCTTGTGTCGGGAATGTTCATACAATGTATGAACAGAAGATCAGTGATTTCCCCTAGTGAGCCCACCCCCCATACAGTTAGAACACACCCAGGAACACACTTAACCCCTTCCCTGCCCCCTAGTGTTAACCCCTTCACTGCCAATGGCATTTTTATAGTAATACAATGCATTTTTATAGCATTGATCGCTATAAAAATGCCAATGGTCCCAAAAATGTGTCAAAAGTGTTCGATGTGTCCGCCATAATATCGAAAAAAAAACACTGATCGCCGCCATTACTAGTAAAAAAAATATTAATAAAAATGCCACAAAACGACCCCCTTTTTTGTAAACGCTATAAATTTTGTGCAAACCAATCAATAAACGCCAATTGCGATTTTTTTTTACGAAAAATATGTAGAAGAATACGTATCGGCCTAAACTGAGGAAACATATTTTTTTTATATCTTTTTTGGGGATATTTATTATAGTAAAATGTAAAAAATATTGCATTTTTTTCAAAATAGTCGCTCTATTTTTGTTTATAGCACAAAAAATAAAAACCGCAGAGATGATCAAATACCACCAAAAGAAAGCTCTATTTGTTTGGGAGCCACATCGCACGACCGCGTAATTGTCAGTTAAAGCGTCGCAGTGCCGAATCACAAAAAGTGCTCTGGTCTTTGACCAGCAATATGGTCCGGGGCTAAAGTAGTTAAAAGGGAAGGAATAGATGACCATTGTAGTCTGTTGTATCAACAACCATAAAGAACTTAAAATTGCTAAAAGATTTCTGGCCATACCCAAAATTGCTCACGTCTGAACTGAAACGTGTGATAGCGTGTGCTAGGGACCGGACAACTATGTCTCGCCCGGGAGCTGAGGAAGGGATCCAGTAGGAGAAGCCAGACGCGTGGCCGCAATTCCCCATGGAGAGTGAGAACATCATGTCACGGTTAATAGGAATTCTAAAATAGGTGAAATTGAATAAAAAAAAAATATATGATATAAATGATGATAAACTTTGGCACTTAAAGCGGAGGTCCCGCGACCATTTAATTTTTTAATTTTTGTAGTCATTCAGACACTTTGCCAATCATAAAGTAACACTTACTGTTTGGGTGTTTTAAATCTGCTGCTGTGCCTTTTCCTGTGTAAGAATTAGGCCGCGTACACACGGCAGGGAATCTCGACGGGCAGAACACATCGTTCCGCCCGTCGAGGTTCCCTGCCGGCCGTCGAAATCGGCGACCCGCCCGTCGGGAATGGCAACCAGCCATTCTTCCAGGCGGGCCGTCGAGGAAATAGAGAGCGTGCTCTCTATTTCTGCTCGACGGGCTTCCTGACGGGAAGCTCGCGGAGACCGCACACACGGCCGAGGTCCTCGCTGGAATGTGCATTCCAGCGAGGTTCTCGCTGGTTTTCAGCGAGAACCTCGGCCGTGTGTACGGCGGCCCACTTTTGAAAAGTGATCCTAGCCGTTCCCATCTTGCTTGTGGACATGTGAAGCCCACAAGCATTGATTTCCTGGATGCAGTCAGTGAATGCTGAGCTCCCAGCATTCACCGCTCGTTCCTGCGCATGCTTAATGTTTACGGCGAGCAGCACCGTAAACTTCTGGGTTGCCATCACAATGGGCAGCATTGTCAGAAGTTCCTGCCCCGTTGTGATGGCAACCAAACCACTTCCTCTTTCGAAATCCTGCGAGAACTCGTGGCTGGCCTCTACAATGACTCCTGGGAACAATGACACAAGCTCCCAGGAGACATTGCGGCACACAGGAACTGACGGAATACCCGCAAAATACTCGCCCATATCCACAGTGGACACATACAGGAAGCAGAGACGAACATCAGGATAACACAGGTACAGTAGGGAAAAAAAAGGCGACTGTGAGGGGTTATGCCCGGCAGCGGGTGTGTGTGACCCCCTGGAAGGGTTCAGCACAAAAAAAACATTAGGCACAGCAGACAGTGGTAGGAGGAAAAGAAAAAGGTGTGGTTTTATTTCAACTATATACAAATAAAAATGACAGAAAACAAAAGAAATACAAAAATGTCGCTCTATTTTTGTTTATAGCGCAAAAAATAAAAATCGCAGAGGCAATCAAATACCATCAAAAGAAAGCTCTATTTGTGGAAAGAAAAGGACGCAAATTTTGTTTGGGAGCCACGTCGCACGACCGCGCAATTGTCTGTTAAAGTGGCGCAGTGCCGAATTGTAAAAACTTCTCTGGGCATTTAGCAGCATATTGGTCCGCTGCTTAAGTGGTTGATAATTAATAATAAATACATTAATGAATAAATACTAGACAAATACTCGTCCGAAAATCAGGTTTTTTCGTTATCGTTTTAACAAACGATAACGAAAGTGCAAGAAACGAAAACCGAAAGATCCGACATAAAAAATGCTTTATTTTCATTTTCGTTGCGGTAAAAATTCGATATAGAGAGATTCGACATTATAAGGAAAAGATTCGACATTATAGAGAAAAGATTCGACACTATAGAAATAATAGATTCAACATTACAGAGAATAGATTTCGATTTATGAGACGTAAAGATTCGACGTTCCTTTGAATATTCTTTTGATCGTTCACCAGCAACCAAAAAAAATTTGACGTTCCGTCGAATATTCTTTTGACCATTCGACAGAAACCAAGTATTATTGGATTTTCGGACGAAAGCTATTCCCCAACAAAAAACTAAATAGATCAAAACGACTTTCGGGAGTAACTAAATAAATTTATTTTCCAATGAAAATGAAAAAACTAAACAAAATATTCCAGTCTGCACATGTCTAATAAATACATGGTAAAATACATAAATAAAAATAAGTTAATGATAATAGTTCATAAATTATTACAATTAATAAATTGTAGGAGGCAGTGAATGTGAGTAGTAAATTGTAAGGTACTTGCACACTGTTCTTGAGCTACAAACACAAGGCAACTCCAAGAACAGATGGTAAGTCCAGTCAATGTTCTGCTCCGACTGCCCCAAACTTTAAAAAAAAAAAAAAGCCACGGCCCGAACAAGGAGGTTGTATCATATTTTTTTTTAGGACAGCAATGTCACACAGAGAATACCTTTTACAAATTGCAGGCTGACATCCAGAAATAAAATACTGCCTGCAGGAGAGTTATTACATTGAATGCATAGATTAGCTAATGCTAAGTCACTTTCACTGCCAACAACTTAATAACCGTTGTTCATTCTAAAGTAAATCTGTCACAAAGATGGGCAGTTCAAACTGAACATTCACTATAATGACAAGACGATATGATGTTTTGACACTGAAGGTGATTTTTATTTTTTTATTGTATGCTAATTTTTAAAAGCCTGGCTTTGTCCTATACTCAGGATAATAAATGTTAATACTGCTTTCATTAGCCCGGTCTTGCTACTTTAGTCTACACAAAAATAACTTTTAATATTTTTTTTTTTTTTTTACTTTTTGTAGACTCTTGGTAGACATTTTGAAATATTTAAAATTTAATAAGAATCGCGCATGCGCCGTAGGAAACCGGGCAGTAAAGCCGGAATGCTTCACTTCCTGATTCCCTCACGAGGATGGCGGTGGGGGCAGCGATTGCTTGTCTTGTGCTGCAGACATCGTTGGACTCCAGGACAGGTAAATGTCCATTAACCACTTAAGGACCGCCTACTGCACATATACATCGGCAGAATGGCACGGCTGGGCACATCAACGTATATATACGTTGGTTTTAGTACCCAGCCGTGGGTCACAGGCGCGCGCCCACGGCGCGCTCCCGTGACCCGGTCCGAAGCTCCAGGACCGGGACCGCAGGACTCGCGGACCCGATCGCTGCTGCAGTGCGGCGATCCATCCCTGGAGCTGAAGAATGGGGAGAGCCGTGTGTAAACACGGCTTCCCCGTGCTTCACTGTGGCCGCAGCATCGATTACGTCATCCCTGTTATAGGGGGACGTGATCGATGATGTCACACCTACAGCCACACACCCCTACAGTTGTAAACACACACAGGGAACACTCAAATCCTACAGCGCCCCCTTGTGGTTAACTCCCAAACTGCAACTGTCATTTTCACAGTAAACAATGCAATTTAAATGCATTTTTTCCTGTGAAAATGACAATTGTCCCAAAAATGTGTCAAAATTGTCCGAAGTGTCCACCATAATGTCGCAGTCACGAAAAAAATCGCTGATCGCCGCTATTAGTAGTAAAAAAAAAAAAAATTAATAAAAATGCAATAAAACTATCCCTTATTTTGTAAACGCTATACATTTTGCGAAAACTAACCGATAAACGCTTATTGCGATTTTTTTTTTACCAAAAATAGGTAGAAGAATACGTATCGGCCTAAACTGAGGAAAAAAAATGTTTTTTTATATATTTTTGGGGGATATTTATTATAGCAAAAAGTAAAAAATATTGCATTTTTTTAAAAATTGTCGCTCTATTTTTGTTTATAGCGCAAAAAATAAAAACCGCAGAGTTGATCAAATAACACCAAAAGAAAGCTCTATTTGTAGGGAAAAAAGGACGCCAATTTTGTTTGGGAGCCACGTCGCACGACCGTGCAATTGTCAGTTAAAACGACGCAGCGCCGAATCGCAAAAAGGGGCAAGGTCCTTTACCTGCATTTTGGTCCGGGTCTTAAGTGGTTAAAAGCTGCTGGCTTTTAATATTTTTTAAATGGCGGAGATCCGTTTTCTGAGATTTGTTGTTTACAAGTTAAAAACAAGTTTGTTTGCTAGAAAATTACTTAGAACCCCAAAACATTATCCTTTTTTTATCTAACACCCTAGAAAATAAAATGGCGGTCTTTGCAATAATTCATGTCACACCGTATTTGCGCAGCGGTCTTACAAGTGCACTATTTTGGGAAAAAAATACACTTTTTTGACTTCAAAAATAAAACAGTAAGGTTAGCCTTACAGTTGTGAAAGATAATGTTTCGCCGAGTAAATTGATACCCAACATGTCACGCTTCAAAATTGCACCCACTCGTGGAATGGCAACAACATTTTACCCTTAAAAATCTCCATAAGCGACGTTTAGAAAATTGTACAGGTTGCATGTTTTGAGTTAGAGGAGGTCTAGGGCTAGAATTATTGCTCTCGATTGCGGCGATACCTCACATGTGTGGTTTGAACACCATTTTCATATGCGAGCTCGTTGTTTCTTATTTATTTAAAATTTTAATTTTTTACACTGTCCTTAAAAAAAAAATGGTGTCACTTTTATTCCTATTACAAGGAAAGTAAACATCCCTTGTAATAGAAAAAAGCATGACAGGTCCTCTTAAATATGAGATCTGGGGTCAAAAAGACATCGGATCTCATATTTGGACTAAAATGCGAATCCGCTGCAGAGACCACCATTATTGGAAACCGGACCGCCAGCTGAAGAAGAGGATACCTGGGTTATGGTAGCTAGTTGCTGCCATAACAGATATCCCTCTTCAAAGTGCCGACGTATATATAGTCGTGCGGCGGTCCGGAAGTGGTTAAATTGGCTACATTCACTCCTTCACTCCAATCTATGGAGGAGCAATTGTGACTGTGAGACTCCTGACAGGGGCAAGGCATACTCAGATCCAAAAGGCCTGGCGTACCCCCACTCCGTGTGATCATCCAAAGCAAGCCAACAAGTGTCGGGTGGGGAGCTCTCCTGAAAAGAGACCCTTTTCAAGACATGGGTGCGAGGAACCTGATGACCACACATCCTCTACCTAGACTTCGGGGTAGGCCTGAACACCCACACCCTACCATCCTGTGAGTAGAAAGAAAAATGCACATTTAAATTGTAGCAAGAGATTAAATAAAAAAGTGAAATAAAAATGTGAAAACAAGTTATGCCTTGCACAGGGATGCCAATAAGGGTGTACAGCTGGTCTGCAGGGGTCAAGTCCTGGGGAAAAAAGTGTGGGAACTCACACCCAAGATCCACTCCCCCACAAAAAAAAAAAAAAAAGAAAAGAAGAGGATATGCTCATATGCATATATATTTCACAGAAAATACTGGTGCTGGCCTGGCTGGTCTCGGTGCTGGTCTGTCTGACCTCAGGGTACTCTGTGCTGGTCTGTCTGGCCTCAGGGTACTCTGTGCTGGTCTGTCTGGCCTCAGGGTGCTGGCTGGATGGCCTCAGGGTACTCGGTACTGGCCTGGCTGGCCTCAGGGTGCTGGCTGAGATTATATATATATATATATATATATATATATATATATATATATATATATATATATATATATATATATATATAGCAGGGTACAAAAAGGACTTTTTTTACAGCTCATTCCACACAGTGTCAGTGTAGAGTGCATGTGACGGTGTGAGGAGAGAAGACGCGGGCTCACCCTAGCGTTGCTGTATGACTCCGCCTACACAACTGGCAGTGTACTGAAGGACAGGTGGAAGGCGAGGTCAGAGCTTGGAGGAGGAGCTCCAAATCTGCTTGGCTCAGTTTGCCTGCCCTTGACAGTGACTAGAGTCGAGCCCTTCACTATGCGGCGATGCTGGGCATCGCCTCTTAGAGAAGGATTGGCTCGGCTGCTCTAGTCCTGCAAAGGTTTTTGAAAAAAGGAAAAGATTGGGACTTTAAATGAGGCTGCAGACATGGTGTGGGTAATTAGGGAGGTACATGTTTATTAAACATAACTTTGCATAACATGTCTCAAAATACAGAAACCACATGGGGGAAACAATCATTTTATATAAATGTCATTTCATAATGCAAGTGCAAAATAAGCAGTAAGGGTACAACAGTGCATAACCCAACGCCAACCAGTGGTCTGAATAGATCGATGAATACAATATATACATTAACATATGTACAGATGTCACATTAAACAGCAATAGCGGGGAATATAAAGGTAGTAAAAACAAGTGGAACCATCAAAAAATGATTTTTTGTTGTGGTGTTGATCAATATCAATCATATGATAGAGACATATATCCGCATCTCTTGTGACCGACGCGTTTCGTGTCCGTGACACTCATCAGGGGCTGAGGCATGGGATATCTACAGAGTAAACGGTATAAAATATAATTATTGGATCTATTGATTTGACATGGGGTATCTGTTCTCCATTTTGATACATTTTACCTGACCTTCTGGCATTGTATTGCTTTTATAGACTTCCTTTGGTTGGTATCATCAGTCCATCACCTTTGTCATCTCCTTTGCCAGCATATTACTTTTCAAGTCTGTGGGGGAGGTTCTGCCTTCTTGCGCCCTGCCGGTGGTCGTGTAGACGTCACCTCAGTTCCCGTGACGGACCATTTTGTGGCCTCAGCTCCATACTTACCACATTGATTTCCTAGATCCTATGTAAGTACCTAAGATGGACCTCCCTGTTCCATCTTTTATTATCATTGCTAATTAATTTATCAATAGACCCAATAATTATATTTTATACCGTTTACTCTGTAGATATCCCATGCATCAGCCCCTGATGAGTGTCACGGACACGAAACGCGTCGGGCACAAGAGATGCGGATATATGTCTCTATCATATGATTGATATCGATCAACACCACAACAAAAAATCCTTTTTTGATGGTTCCACTTGTTTTTACTACCTTTATATTCCCCGCTATTGCTGTTTAATGTGACATCTGTACATATGTTAATGTATATATTGTATTCATCAATCTATTCAGACCACTGGTTGGCGTTGGGTTATGCACTGTTGTACCCTTACTGCTTATTTTGCACTTGCATTATGAAATGACATTTATATAAAATGATTGTTTCCCCCATGTGGTTTCTGTATTTTGAGACATGTTATGCAAAGTTATGTTTAATAAACATGTACCTCCCTAATTACCCACACCATGCCTGCAGCCTCATTTAAAGTCCCAATCTTTTCCTTTTTTCAAATATTGAACCAGGGATGGAGATGCACTACATATGCGCCTCATTTAAAGTCCCAAACTTCCCCCCTCTTATATAGTCCTGCAAAGGGAATGACGTTCCTGCTGTGAACACCTTTCCCACAGGACTCCAGCCCTACTGATCGGCCTATACAGGGCCTGGATCCTATCAGTTCACTGGGAGGCCTGGGCAGCAAGGGGAATCAGATCATGGACAAAAGAGGGGGCAGTGGGTGCAGCAGGGGGCAATTACAGTAACCAATCCCCTCTGCGACTCCCCCTGCAGCTTTTCTTCCTCTCCCTCCCGCCAGGTTGCAGCTGCTTAAAAGGAAAGTCACACAGGGGATAGGTTCCTGTAATTGACAACCCCCCCCCCAATTGTCACATTGATCACTGCCTCCTGTGCAATATCATCTTCCTTCTGCTGTCTTGGCCCTCTTGTGTGCCACCCCACCCCCCCTTTTTTTTAAAGTGAGCTGGCCTGCCCTTAGTCGCCCTTTTAAGCCTGTTGGTCATAGTACAAAGCCCATGTGTAGTACCCTCTTAGTTGGGTTGCTAGGTAAATTTAGTTTTTGAGTTGCTCTGTAATCAGAGGACTGATGCTTTGGGCTGCTAATGGTATCACAGGCTGTGTCACAATCAGGCATCAGGTTCAGAGGCCAGTAGCTATAGCAGTTGAAGACAGGTTTACAGACAGTCACTTCTGGCAGATGAAACAGGTTCACCTGAGGTATGGAGTCTAAGTGCTAACCGGTGTTCACCAGAGCTCCTGATGTAGGAGATGGATTTTGCTGCATGTTAGCACCAGGTTGCAGTCCTCAGGATCGCCCCACCAGGAGGTGAGCAAGCCGGGGTCCAGCAGTGGATAAGCAGATAAGTGTTAAACAGCAGCGTGGTCAATAAACAAGCCAAGCGGCCAATCACAAGTGGTTGCAGGTTGGGATCAGGCAGTAGAGTAGTCAAGGAACAAGCCAAGGGTCAATCACGAGTGGTAGCAAATACAAATAGCAAGGCACTGGCTGGGAAGGCACAATAACCTGGCAAAGAGGAAGTGCTGAGACAAGGCTTATATAGGAAGTTCATGGGAGGAACAAAGGGTTCAAGGTTCAAGGCAATCAAGACACCAAGCAGAGTAGTCTAATGGATCAGATTTATCCAGCAGATCAGACAGCGAGTTGTCCAGCATCCCAGAAAGCGCAACGGGAAGAGTTAATGCCAGACACAGAAGAGGTCCCAGGTTCAAGCCCAGGTCCTGACAGGCTGGAAGTATGTTTCTCCTGCCTCTGTGAGAATTTTCCATGGCTTAGGGCATGAAGTTCAAATGATCAGCCAGAAGCCCTGGGAGGTGTGCCTGGAAGGTCGTAAATAGCCTTGGGGAGATTGCCCCTTTCTCTGTCAGGAATAGATCAGTAAGCTTCAGGGTCTGCTTGACCTTGAAGCACCTCTGGACTGGATGCTGGACTTCTCTATCAAAGGATTGAGTTTGAGGAGCTGGGTGCTTTATGACTTGCTTTATGACTCCCCTGCAGAGGCATACAGTATCTAATGGTCCTCAGTTATGAGATTCTAACTATTCTGGAGTCATCTCATTGCCCTTAGCTGTGAGACGTTAAAGTTGTTTGTAAGGCTGAAGGGTTTTTGTACCTCATTGCATTCTCTGCATTCATCCCCCCAACCCCCACCTATACTTACCTAAGCCAGATCTCGATCTAGCGCTGTGCATGAGAGCAGAGGTACTCCCCCTCCTTAAAGGGTTTTTGTACCTTAATGCAGTCTCTGCATTCATCCCCCCAACCCCCACCTATACTTACCTGAGCCTGATCTCGATCCAGCGCTGTGCATGAGAGCAGAGGCTCTCCCCCTCCTTAAAAGGTTAAGACACAGCAGTGGGACCCATTTGCTCATGCTGTTGTCAATCACAGCCAGTGAAGAGGGAATGGGGGGGCTGAGCCAACGGACACACAGAGCCTACTTGGGAGCAAGCCCACACGGGTGCCCCCATAGCAAGTGGCTTGCTATGGGGGCACTCAGGAAGGGTAGAGGAGCCAGGGGCACCAACAGGAGGGGACCTGACAAGAGGAGGATTGGGGCTGCTTTGTGCAAAACCATTGCAGTGGTAAGTATAACATGTTTGTTATTTAAAAAATAATAATAATAAAAAAACAATTTACAATCACCTAAATTGTTCTGGAGGTATCTCATGGTCCCCAGCTATTCTGAAATATGTCAGTTCCCAGCTGTGAGACTTAGACTGTGCTACCTTTACAAAGAGAATAGTGTCCACTGCCAACTGACCTTTAGGCACTTTGGAATATCCTGTACCACCTCATCCCTTTCCTGTTAAAGGTCTGCAACCAATAGATCTTTAACCCCTTCATGCTAACATAATACATATATGCGGCCTCACTGCACTGAGCTTTATTACATGGGGCCGCATATATGTGTTTCTCTATTTGTGCTGAGAGTGAGGCGCACGGGACTGGGATCTCAGCAAGAGTCCTCCGTCCCGTACTAACAATTCTCCCGCTTCTGGGTCACCTGATCGCTGTTGTAGTCTCTGATTGGCTACCACTGTGAAGCCCGCCCCTGTGATTTTTTTTTCTTTCTGTGAATAGGGAAGAAGGATTTGGGTCAAGGTTAGGGTCAGTTTTTTAATTAGCATGAGCTTCAGTTAGTGTCAGTGTGTTTTAAGTAGAACAAAAAAAAAGAGAAAAAAAAGTAAATTGCACTCTATTGCTTTTGGGCTGTACTACGGGTACAAAAAACAAATAACATACACATATGTGGTATCATTGGGATCTTCAGGGGAAGGAGGTTTTATTTGGGGTTGTTCTTTGGTATTAGGTTATGACAGTAAAAGAAATCTACAGCTACATTTAAGATTTTTTTTTTTTTTTTACTCTTTTGGGACAGTTTTTATGTCAAAATTGCAGCCACTAGGGAGAACCCATCTAATGGGGGTAGTGCTATACATGCAACGCATTGGGGTTAACAACATTTTTCCTGGGTGAAACTGCACATAAATGATGTGATATAATGTCACAATACGTTCCTGCCCACCCAAGGTAAGGTTAATAAGACTTTTACTTATTGGATCAAGATCTACTTTAACTTGTGGGATCTGTGCAATCCACACCATGGAAAAGATCTGAGACTTTATCCAAAGTTCAGGTCTGTATTCAGAAGCAATGCCATGTGAAATTTACTTTTCACAAGGAATTGCTTCATTTTTTTTTTTAAATGGATGCTTCTCATAAACCAGCCAAACTACAAAAACGACTATAGATAGATGGAACATATCTGTTTTTCATCTGGTCCAGCGTTCATTTTGCTGTCATGTATAACAACATAATTGAGCTGTTTTTGCAAAGTGTCTTTGCTCATGCCCAGAACCCGTATTACAGTGAGGAAAATAATCATTTGATCCCCTACAGATTTTGTAAGTTTGCCCATTTACAAAGATACAAAGAAATGTATTGTGTGTGTGTGTGTGTGGGGGGGGGGGGGGGGGGGGGTATGTCACTGAAAGACACAATTGTGTGAGAGTCTGATGGCTGTGATGGAGACACAGTTGTAATGGGGTGTGTGATGGCTCTGAGGGTGACACAAATGTGCAGGGAGATGCTAATGGGCACATTAATGTGTGTGTGTGTTGGGGGGGAGGGGGGGCTCTGATGGGCACACAAATATATGTGGGGGCTCTGATTGGCACACAAGTTTGCAGGGATCCTCTGATGGGCGATGGGGACACAGATGTGTGGAGGGGCTCCGACAGACACATAAATGTGCGGAGGGGATCCGATGGGCACGTAAATGTGTGGAGGGGCTCCGATGGGCACACAAATGTGTGGAAGAGCTCTGATGAACACACAAGTTTGCAGGGATCCTCTGATGGGTGATGGGGACACAAATGTGCAGAGGGGCTCCGATGGGCACACAAATGTGCGGGGGGCTCCAATGGGCACACAAATGTACAGAGGGGCTCCGATGGGCACACAAATCTACGGAGGGGCTCCGATGGGCACACAAATGTGCTGGGGGCTCTGATGGGTACACAAATGTGTGGAAGGGCTTTGATGGACATACAAGTTTGCAGGGATCCTCTGATGGGTGATGGGGCACACAGATGTGCGGAGAGGCTCCGATGGGCACACAGATGTGCGGAGGGGCTCCAATGGGCACTCAAATGTACGGAGGGGCTCCGATGGCCCACAAATAGGGTCAGTAGTCAGTGGATCTCACCATCTACTGCGCCTACTATGCAGACTCACTCCGTTTATCCCTAAAGAAGATTTAGCGGTCGTGGTGGGAGCAATTGTAAACTCCAGGCTGGATTATGCAAATGCCCTTTACCTCGGCCTCCCCAAGTACCAAATCGCCCGTCTACAAGTCGTTCAGAATACGGCCGCCAGACTTGTGACTGGGAAAAAACCCTGGGAATCCATCTCACCATCACTGAGGGCACTTCATTGGCTGCCAGTCAAAGACAGAATTGCTTTTAAAGCTCTCTGTCTTACGCATAGATGTGTCCATGGGAATGCCCCACTTTATTTATGCGAAATAATAAAAGCGCATAATCCCAATCGCGTTTTGCGATCCACGAATCGGAACCTACTCCAGGTTCCGAAAGCCAACTTCAAGTCCAAAGGAGAAAGGAGATTCGCGATCCAAGGCCCCAGACTATAGAACGCTTTACCAACCAGCATTCGGTTGGAGGAGAACCACCTAGCATTTAGAAAAAAAGTCAAGACTTTTCTCTTTTGATATCAGCAGCCTGGCAAATTGTATTCTTTTCTGCTGCTGCAGATTTATTTACAAAAAAAAACTGGCTCGAAAGTATGTGTAAAATTTACAATTTGGCCCTCATAATGAAAAGTTTGGAGACCCCTGATGTAAAGGATCTGGACCTATTTGCAGGTAGATGCTCCACTTTTTCAGCTATGAAGTGGCCCAAGCATTGATCAAAAGCTGCAATTATTGGCCTGGTTAGCAAACTTTTCCCAATTCAGCAAACATTCTATGGGCGATTTATAAATCATTGCTTAATTGCTTAATTCTCAAAATAATAATGTTCAGCTTTGAACTGTGTATTATTATTGAATTGTAACTAAAGTGTGCACAGTGTGTCAATTATGAACTTCAGTAGTGTAACAAAGTAGCGGAGAACGTTAAGGCCACAGGGATTATTGACTAGTTTGTTGATAAATACAGTAATAGCTCCTTAATGCACTGCGGGGATCTGCATTGTACAATTAATGCGATAATATTGCCAAGCTACTGAAAAAAAGGACAATTGTTTATTTGAGCTGCTTTTATAGTTTACAATAAACGCAATTGACATTTTATATTTGCAAAATAAAACTAAAGTGGAAGCAGATTGTTTTGTACTGCTGCAGAAAATGTATGTTTTATTTCCCAGAAGTGCATGTAATGCTGCCGCCCATTAATGCCGTGTAGACATAGAAGTTCTTTTAAGCTCTTATTAAACCCCAAATTAAAAATGTAATATATTGCCGACCATTAGACGTGGAGGCTGCATTCGTTTTCTTTATTTGTAGGCTTTTTTCCCTCTGTTTCCACTTGGTGATCTCTCAAATAAGTAACACACCTCCCGTATTAGAGTGCCCCCCCACTCTGGGTGAAGGCGCACAGGGGCACCTTTGGACAGCAACATTGTCAGTCTGGGGGAGGGGTGCTTGATGCACAAGAATAAATAGAAACACTAATGCCTTGTACACACGATCGGGTGTCACAGCGGTCAAAAGACCGCCGGGAAAACCGAGAACCGGCTCGGTCACTTTTCCCTGTGTACACACGGCCGGTTTTCCCGACAGAAAAACTGCCTGATGCCGCGTACATACGACCGTTTTTCGGGTTGTAAAAAATGACATTGTTTTTTTTTTTTTCCAAAATATTTTATTGAATTTATCAGATTAAAAGATACATGAGTTGAGTTGAGTTGAGTTGAGGTGCACTTTCTATAGCGTGGTCAATTACCCCGGAGGATCCCGACACGCTGGCGACGTCCCTGGGTGAACCCAGGGACAAGTGGACAACAAGATGGTACGACTTGGACTGATGTTCCCGCTCGGATGTTACACTCAGGCCAACTGACGCCTTAAGCCGGGTAGGCTTGATGGAATAGCCAGGTTTTTAAACTCCGGCGAAAGGCCGCCAGTGATGCCGCCTCCTGGATGTCCTCCGGGAGGGAGTTCCACAGCATGGCACCCTGGTGGGAGAAGGATCTGCCACCCCGACGAGTCTTCTTAGGCACCGTTATGCTTAGGAGGCATTTCCTGCTAGATCGCAGAGTTCTTCCCGGGGCTCTCTTGAGGAACCTTCTCCGCAGGTAGCCAGGGGCTGTGCCTTTCAAGATCTTATACATAAGGCAGCCGGCTTTGAACAGAGACCGTTGAACAACGGGCAGCCAATGCAAGGCTTTCCGGGCAGGGGTGATATGTTCCCTCAAGGGGACACCCGTGAGTAACCTTGCCGCTGCGTTCTGAACAAGCTGCAACCTGCGGGTGGATTTCCTTGGAAATCCTAGATAAAGAGAATTACAGTAGTCTAGGTGACTACCGATCGTGGCGCAGACCACGGTCTTTTTATCTGGTGGCTCCAGGTACTTAAAAAGCACCCGAAGTAGCTTGAGCTGCCAGTGGCATGAGCTGACAACCCTGCTTATCTGTGGTTCCAGAGTCAATCTGGAGTCCAGGATGAAACCCAAGTCCCGCACCTGGGTACCAACCACCGGTGGGGCGCCAAAAGAGGCGGGCCATGGGGGGAGGTTAGGTGGACAGGACGAGTCGCTGAAGATGATACCCTCAGTCTTGTCTCCATTCAGTTTTAAAGAATTGGAGGCCATCCATGTGTTGACATCCTCCAGACAGGAAGCTAGTATGAGACTGGGAGTCTGGTTCCTGGGCAACCTCAGATAAATCTGGGTGTCGTCTGCATACACTTGATACTGGACTTTATGACATCAGTTAGTGGCTTCATATAGATGTTAAAGAGTAGGGGCGACAAGGACGAGCCCTGAGGCACCCCACAAACCAGGGCTGAGTTAGTGGAATAATGAGGGCCAAGTTTGATCTTTTGCACTCTGCCCTGGAGAAATGAGGCCACCCATGCCAACGCTGCGCCATCCATGCCCAAAACAGATTGCATACGTCGTAGTAAAATCGTGTGATTGATGGTATCAAAAGCAGCCGACAAATCCAGCAAAACCAAAACTACCGAATCTCCATCGTCCAGGCTATTGAGGACATCGTCATAAACACATAGAAGACTTGTCTCTGTACCACGCCCAGGGCGGAATCCAGACTGGTGTTCATCCAGAATGTTAAAGGACTCCAGATAACTCTGCAACTGGATCACCACCAGTTTTTCCATGATCTTGGCCAGGAACGGTAGGTTAGAAATAGGCTGATAGCTGCCCAAGACAAGGGGGTCCAAGGAGAAATGCAGAACAGAATGCAGTGACCAGCCAACTGGTATTTAACTGAACTGACAACTAGATACAGTACAAAGCAATGATGGATAGCACTACTATACATAAAGAGGTGTCCTTACAAAAATGTTAGACATGTACTGTTTCATAACCCAAGGACGGACCCCTAAAATAAAAGGTAAAGGGAGAAAGAAAGGTAAAGAAAGATAAAGAATGGAGTGGAAGACGAGGAGAGGTAAGGAGAAAGATGGAGAGAAGAGGGAAACCTCATGTAGATGGGGACTTGTTACACCAAATCTAGGTCTGTATCACATTTTACACAGTATATACATATGTATATATACAGACGCATCAATCAAGACAATAGTAGGATTTAGTCGGGTTTAGTTTAGCAGGTTTAGGTTAGCAGGGGGGGGGGGGAGGTAGTGGGGCGTGTGGTCAAGGTCAAGGAAGGTGAAGGAGCCAGATGACAAGGCATGTTGTTCTGCAGTAGAGAGGTAGAGCGTAGTGAAAGCAGACCATCTTTGCTCAAACCTGAGTTTGGAGTGAGATGAGGCAGAGAACATGTCCAAGTTTTCCTTAAGGAACAATGACTTCAACTCCTTTATCACGGACGATACGGAGGGGGGGGATGAGGTGATCCAGTGTTGCATAATAGTCCTGCGAGCTGCGAGCAGGGCCAGAAGTATCCATAGCCTGGTGTGTCGAGGCAGCCGGTTATAGGTGGAAGAGTGTGGCATCCAAAAAGTAAGAGAGTGGGATCCAGCATGGGACAAAATTGCGTTACTTTGGTTACCAGACGGATGACTGCGGACCAGAATGAAACAATTGGTGGACAAGACCAGAGTCTATGGAGTAAGGTCGGTTTGTTCGTCAAGCACCAAGGACATGTAGGGCCTATGTCAGGTGATTTAGACGCAGAGAAGGGATAGTATGCCTTATGTATTATTTTGAACTGAGTCTCTCTCCAGGACTCACACTGAATGACAGACCTAGTGAGATTATAACCATGGATGATGTCACCTATTTCCAAAATACTTGGCAGGTCTTTGGCCCAGGAGGACATGGACGTATGTTGCAAGGGTGTTGAGAATTTGGCAAGCAGGGGAGTGTAAATAGCTGATATTGAGTGGTTTTCACCTTTTATGAGGACATCAATGAACGAAGTTTGAAGACGAACAGACTTTTTGGGGCAGATCTTGTTAATAAAATCCACATATTGCATGTAAAGAAAATAATGGTTTTGAGGAAGGTGATACTCGAGCGACAGCTGGGAATAAGACTTGATAGTGCCTGAAGCATCGTGGAAGAGAGAGCAGATCCCCACCAAACCTTTATCTTTCCATTTAGAGAAGGGCTCGTACTGGAGACTGGGTGTGAACATGGGATTACCAAAAATCGGAAGATGGTTAGAAAAAAAGGGGGATAGCCCCAATTTCTTCCTGATTTCTCGCCAAGCTATTAAAGTATCCCTAAACAGTAGGTTGTGTTTAATCGTTGCTGGCAATTTCTGAAGTGAGCTGTGGAGTACAGCTGCGAGGTCAAAAGGCTTAACCACTTGCTTACTGGGCACTTATACCCCCCTCCTGCCCAGGTGATATTTCAGCTTCCGGCACTGCGTCGCTTTAACTGACAATTGCGCGGTCGTGCGACGTGGCTCCCAAACAAAATTGACGTCCTTTTTTCCCCACAAGTAGAGCTTTCTTTTGGTGGTATTTGATCACCTCTGCGGTTTTTATTTTTTGCGCTATAAACAAAAAAGAGCGACAATTTTGAAAAAATACAATATTTTTTACTTGTTGCTATAATAAATATCCCAATTAAAAAAAAAAAAAACTTTTTTTTTCTCAGTTTAGGGCGATGCGTATTCTTCTACATATTTTTGGTAAAAAAAAAAAAAAAAATCGCAATAAGCGTCTGGTTTGCGCAAAATTTATAGTGCCTACAAAATAGGGGACAGAATTATTATTTTTTATTATTTTATTTTTACTAGAAATGGCGGCGATCTGCGATTTTTATTGTGACTGCGACGTTATGGCGGACACATCGGACACTTTTGACACATTTTTGGCGTCATTCACATTTATACTGCGATTGGTGCTATAAATATGCACTAATTACAGTATAAATGTGACTGGCATTGAAGGGGTTAACACTAGGGGGTGAGGAAGGGGTTAAATGTATTCCCTGCATAGTGTTCTAACTGTAGGTGGAGGGGGGGTGACTGGGGAGGTGACCGATCTGTGTCTCTATGTACAAGAGACACAGATCCGTCTCCTGCTCTCCAGAGACAGAACGCTGTCTCTATGTAAAACGGCAATGAGAGATGATCTATGAGATCATCTCTCATTGGCCGCACAGATCACATCGCAAACGGCCACTCTGATTGGCCGTTCGCGGCGATCTGTGATTGGCTGTGTCCAAGGGACACGGCCAACACAGTGTTTCCCCGCAGCGCGCTCTGGAGCGCGCGCCGGGAAACAGCTAGTGACAAGCCGTCAATTGACGGCTTGTTGACAAATTAGATTCGCGCTAGAGCCGTCATTCGGCTGTAGCGCGGATCTCAAGTAGTTAATCAGTGACGATTCTAGGTTGAAATTAGAGTATCTTGAAGAACCCAGTATCCAGTCCAACCCGACCCTAAGTAGGCAGGCTAAGTTATACAACCTTATATTGGGAAGACCCACCCCGCCCTCACCCTTCGGGAGAAAAAGTTTGGTTAGGGCTATTCTCGGCCTTGCACGCTTCCAGATAAATTTAGTTATGGCTTTATTTACCAGTTGAACATCCTTATGCTTTAGCAATAGGGGTAGCGTTTGTAGGGGGTACAGCAGGCGGGCAAAGCTCACCATTTTAAACAATGCGCATCTCCCAAAGAGTGAAAGAGGCAGATCCGCCCAAGATTCAAGTTCACACACTACTCTATCAATCAAAGGAGGATAGTTCAGATTATATAGAGAGGATGGAGTTTTACCAATCTTCAAGCCGAGGTAAGTGATATAAGAGTCAGTTAGTCTGAGAGAGGAGGGAGGGAGAGTGTGGTGGAGGGAAGTAGTGCCCAGAGGAAGAATCTCGCTCTTTGAGAAGTTCATTTTAAGTCCCAGCATTTGCGGAAGTCTTCGAAAATAAGTTGTATGGCTGGTATGTCTGTAAGGGGGGATGAGGAGAATATCAGTATGTCGTCTGCAAATAGAGCCACTCTCAAGTCCTCCCGCCCTATAGGTAGACCATGCAAAAGGGGGGACGAAGAGAGGAGGCGTGAAAGGGGCTCTATGGCGAGGTTGAAAAGCAGGGGGGATAAAGGGCATCCCTGCCTCGTCCCTCTAAACAAACAAAAAGGCGGAGATTGTATACCTGCTGCAGTGACCGTGGCGGAGGGGGCTGAGTACATACTGTGGATGAAGGAGAAAAACTAACCATTTAAACCGAAGCGCTGCATGACCATAGAAAGCCACTGGAAGCTAACGTTGTCAAATGCTTTCTCAGCATCAAGGGTGACTATTACCGTATTACCAGAGGGGTGAGTCTTTGCGTATTCGAGGGCCATCAAAACTTTTCGGATGTTAGCCGCCGCAGATCTTCCTTTTGTAAACCCCGATTGCGCGCCGTGAATAAGAGATGGCATTATCTCCCCCAATCTAGTGGCTATTATCTTGGACATAAGTTTGGAGTCCACATTTAGTAAGGATATGGGGCGAAATGATCCTGGATCTAATGGGTCTTTACCTTTTTTCGCGATAAGTTTGATGTTAGCCAGATGGCCTGTGGGGAGATAAGGGCCTCCAGCCCATACATGGCTGTAAACCGAGTGGAGAGTAGGTATAAGGTCTGGGCCTGTGAGTTTATAAAATTCGGATGTGAACCCGTCTGGGCCTGGAGCCTTTCCATTAGACAGGCCCCCTATAGCCCGTTTAATTTCGTCAGAGGTAATGGGTGCGTTCAGTTGCTTTAAATGATCTGAGTCAATCAGTGGGAGGTTAGTGTCGTTTAATAGATGGTCTGCTAGTTCTATATCTATATGTTCTGCCCCATATAATTTGCTATAAAAATTTTCTAGTGTCTTATTGATATCTTTGGGCGTTGTGGACAAGGAGCCGTCAGGGTTCCTCAATTTGCTGATATGGGTCGGTGTGTAGGGGCCCTTAGTAAGTCTGGCAAGGAGTTTCCCAGCTTTGTTCCCAAATTTGTGGAAAAGTAATTGAGTCGCCGATTGTTTAGTCTGCTCCACTTTTTCTGCCCAGCTGTCAAATTGTTCTTTGGCTGCCAACCAAGTTTTAAGATTGTCGTCCGTGCGATTATCATTAAGGTTTTGTTGAGCTGTTCGCAATGTGGTGCTAGCTTCTATGTAGTGCTTTTGGGCATTTTTCTGTAAACGAGATTATCCTACCTCTCAGGTAAGATTTACCCGCTTCCCAAAACAAGTTTGGGTTATCTAAATGTTGGGCATTGTCCTGTGAGTATTCCGCCCACGCCGAGCTAAGCATCGCTTTGAGGTCATCATTGTGGGCTAGAAAAGCTGGGAATCTCCACTGCCTAACAGATGAGGTCGGTCTATAAAAGTTGAGCGATATCGAGATTGGGGAGTGATCAGATATCACTAAGTCATGTGTGATCGTATCGTGTATGCGCGGTAGGAGCGCATGAGTGCAGAAAAAATAGTCAATCCTGGCAAAGGATTTGTGTACCGGAGAGAAAAAAGTAAAACCCAAATCTATAGGGTGCTGTAGTTTCCAGGTGTCAATTAAATTGAGTGCCTGCGTCATACGACACAAAGGGGTGGGGCGAGATGAGCGAGACACTCGAGGTTTGGGTCCAGTCTGAGACCTGTCCTCCCGATCATTGAGAGTTGAATTAAAATCACCCCCCACAAGATGGGGGACAGAGTCATGTGGGTACAGTTGTGAAGACAACCTCGTAAAATAGTCCTGGTCAGGAGAGTTAGGAGCGTAGATATTGGTGATCCGCAGCTCACCTGATGGGAGTTTAAGATGTATGGATGTACGTCTCCCGTCGCTATCATTGGTGACAGAGATCAAGTCGTAGACTAAGTCTTTGTGCAATAAAATAAGCGTGCCTGCCTTACGGTTAATTGAATCCGCCCCTACCACCTCCCCCACCCATAATTTTTTCATCCGAAAAAAATCTGTACCCCCTAGGTGCGTCTCCTGAAGTAACGCTATGTCGACCTTTAGTCTTTTGAGGTGCCTAAGAATTTTCATACGTTTTGCCGGTGATCTAAGCCCCTTAACATTCCAGGATATTACTTGTAAGTGTGTCATGTCTGGCGTGCAGGGGGGATAAGGGTGTGTGAATTTGTATATGTCTTACCCGGCTTCCAAGAGGTGGCTGTAGATAGGCGCGACACAAGGTATCCTCGGTTCTCGAACTTAAAATGGCAGAACCATCCTCTCGCATGTAAAAGAGAGATGTCAAGAGAGACAGAAAGGGAAATAAAGAACAAATTAATAACAAAATAACCACAGAACATATTACTGACTTCGCTTTTTTCCGTATGTACTCCCCACGCCGGACGTACCACCACTCCGCCAATAGAGGAGATACATGTCCCAACAAAGCCTCATTGAGAGGGGCCAGTAAATTAACAGATTGTCGGCCCTCATACCAAAAAAACTTAATGGAGGTTTGCGAGCAGCCCTGCGGTAGGAGTACATATCAATTGTCTGCTAGGAAAATACTACAATAGGTTTAGATGGACCAGCAGTCATTTTAACAGCAGCCCTAACGGCTAGGCCGTATTGTAGACAAGAAAGAAAAAAAAAAAATATGCCCAACAGTAACTTTACAACAACAAAACCAAACCAATAATAACATTAGCGTTGCCAGCTACGAGGCTATGCAGCCTCTTCACTAATCCATATAGGGATTGCGACCCTCTTAGTATACATTAAGGGGAGTTCAGTGAGCTAAAACATAACCCTAAAGCCCTGCTGGCTAAGGATCCTGGGTGAAGTGCATAGCGTCAAGGGGGATGAGAAGTGTTTCCAATGACAGGGCAGAAGCAGCAGGGTGTCAACCAGATTCTTGGTGTTCGAACGGTTGTGTCTGCTTAAGGCGCTTCGGGTTTTTTTTGCGTGGGCTTCTCTGGTCCCTTGTGCCTTGTTTTGCCCGGTCTGCATACGTGGGTGTTGAATCGCGCCCGGATGACATAGAGTGAAGAAATGCCTTGGCTTTCTCGGCAGACTGGAATGTATGTTGTTTCCCGTCAGGGGTCTGGAGACGCAATACTGCCGGGTAGGCCAGAGTGAAGCGGAGACCATTCTTGTAAAGTTCAGCACAAACAGATTGGAAATCCTTTCGCTTGCGGGACACTTCTGCCGAGTAATCGGCGAACAATAGAATCTTGTGGCCCTCAAAGTCTAGCGAGCGGGACTTGCGAAAGGCCTGGAGCAGATCCGTACGGTCAGCGTAGTTTAAGTATCTGGCTATCACTGGCCTGGGGCGGGCATGATCTTCAGACTGGGCGCCGATGCGATGCGCTCTCTCCACAGTGCACCTATGGTTGAGGCCTAGAATTTGTGGTAAGGCCGCCGAGCAGATTTCCATCAGAGAACTTTGCTTGTGGGTTTCAGGGAGGCCGATAATTCGCAGATTATTTCTCCTGGAGCGATTCTCGAGGTCCTCAATGCGATCATGGAGGTGCTGTTGGTCTTGAGTGAATCGCTCCAGGGCGGTGTCTATGGTGTGTTGGTCTTCTTCTATCGAGGACACCCGGTGTTCGACCATTTCCAGCCTCGCGGAGTGGTCTCCTATCTCCCTCCGCAATTGTTGTATGCCCTCTGCTACCGCCCTTTCAACCGCCGCAGTGATGGTGGGTGAGAGCAGTTCCGCCACGGCTTTTGCAATGCGTTCATGCGTGTTGGTTTGGTCCGATAGGGAAGGTAGGGAAGTGTCCATACCCTCTGGCTGGGATCCGCTGTTTGGCTGGTTACTGGAGGAGCCTGGCTGCAGGTTGGCTTGCAGTACAGGAGCGCCACGTGAGTTCTCAGCAGCGGCCATATTGTCCAGAGCTGCGCTCTCTACTGCTGAGTCCGTTGTGCCCGAGCCCCGTGGCGCTCGAGCTTGTGTGAGGTAGCGTTCCATCCACTGAGGTCCGCACAGTGTGCAGGGATGCAGGTCGTTGCAATCCGAGACTATGTCGGGGTTTTATATGCCGATTATTCGAGCGGTGGATGCGGAGCCTCCGGAGCTAGCTTCCCCTACATGCGGCGCCGGAACCGGAAGTATCACATTGTTTTTAAATGTCGCCCCCTAAACAAAAAAACACAAGCCGCCACTGCCTGTTATTATTGCTTATAAAGAACATTTTTTATTTATACTTTAATAGCTAGATTCAGGTAGGGCGGCGTATTTGTAAGCGGGCGTAGCGTATCGAATATACGCTACGCCGCCGCAAGTTAGAGAGGCAAGTGCTGTATTCACAAAGCACTTGCTCCCTAAGTTACGGCGGCGTAGCGTAGATGGACCGGCGTAAGTCCACGTAATTCAAAGTAGGTGGAAGGTGGGCGTGATACATGTAAATGAATCGTGACCCCACGTAAATGACGCGCCGAATGAATGGCGCATGCGCCGGCCGTGGACGTATACCAGCAGTGGCGGAACTTTCAGTGTCGCTGCAGTCGCCGTCGCGACTGGGCCCTGCCGTTCTGCCGCTGTGGGGGGGCCCTAATTGCCGGGTGCCTACATTGCTGTTTAATATAGTAATGTAGTGTGGATTTCAGTGGAGGAGTCTGAGCCGCGGTAGCGCTGGCTCCAGCCGCAGAACCACCTCCATCTTCTGTCCACTGGTTGCTAGAGCCGCTTGGCGTGTAGCAACCAGTGACATCACAGCTGCAGTGTTCAGAGCTGAAAGCGTGGGAGGATTTCACTTCCTTCTCCGACATCCGCGCTACTGCTCTGCCTCCTGGGGTCCAACACAGCTGAGCTCCGAGGCTGCCTCTTGACATACCAGAGAGGCACAGTTTTTACAACATCTGAGAGGAAGAGCAGCAGCAGCTGAAAACAACAACAGAGAGTGGTGAGTGACCCGGGGAGCAGCAAGAGGCTGGCTGGAAGGAACAGCGCGAGAGAGTGAGAGAGAAGACCTGACCTGAGCAGCAGTGACATCCTCCCAGTCCCAGAGCCTGAACACCTTCCCCCAACGTCTGCTCCAGCTGTGCCTGTCATCAAGAACAAACATAGGCTGACCGAGAGGACAGAGGACAAGGATGGGCTGGAGGTAGGTGCATCGCACACACCTACCCACAGACAGGGGCTGGGACAGGGGGTACAGGAAGGACTGCAGGCCAGCCTCTCTCTCTCCCTCCCACCCCCTCTCTCTCATCCACCCCCCCTCTCTCTCTCTCTCCCCCCTCCCTCTCTCTCCCTCCCCCTCCCTCTCTCCCCCCCTCCCCCCTCCCTCTCTCTCCCCCCTCCCCCTCCCTTTCCTTTCCTCCCTCCCTCTCTCTCTCCCTTTCTCTCTACCACCTCGCTCTCTCTCTCTACCACCTCTCTCTCTAACCACCTCTCTCTCTCTCTCTCTCTCTACCACCTCTCTCTCTCTCTCCCTCCTCTCTCTCTCTATCTCCCCCTCCCTCTCCTTCCTCCCCCTCCCCTCTCCTCTCCTTCCCTCCCTCCCTCTCTCTCCTTCCTCCCTCCCTCTCTCTCTCCCTTCCTCGCCATCTCTCTCGCTCTCTCTCTCTGTCTCTCTCTCTCTCTCTCTCTCTCTACCACCTCTCTCTCTCTCTTTCTCTACTCTCTCTCTCTCTTTCTCTACCACTCTCTCTCTCTCTACTCTCTCTCTCTCTCACCACCTCTCTCTC